>JAQFVV010006198.1:28372314-28972314 GCA_028023455.1 Epiperipatus broadwayi
CAAGATAGAAAATCCTATCGGTGAGAAAGAAGTGAAAATACCCTACGAAATATTAGAAACCATCTATTATAGCTACACATATGAAGGATTCATAGTAAATTACATTGAGAGTAGTCTTGTACAAATTTTATCTTTCTCTGTCTGTTTTTTACCATCATTTGAAAATCTGATCCTAATTCTATTTTGTATTCTGTATTCTTAAACTAATGATTTAAAAATTTGGAGTTTATAAGAACAGTTGCTTTGTAAACATACCTCTATATTTTAAATCCTTTAATCTTTTTATGCTTACTTCATATTAATCAAACGATTGGGTAACTTTAATTTCCAATATTTTATTTAATCTTTTTTTTTAATATTTAATATAGTTTCTTAACTGATTTCAACCCTGGTGGTCCCTTAAGATTTACAATGAATCCATCAATGGATAACTTCATATAAACACTATTGGTTTGTATATACAAGATTGTACCTTTACCTTGAAGTCAGTATGGATTTAATATAGTGCTTTCCAATCTTTTTTAAAGCACAGAACATTGTTGTGATGAAAATTCTTAGGCGGAATACTTACCCAAGTTAAAATGAAATAAATTTGTTATCAGTTCTTTAATTAAAATTGCACAATTACAATTTCTCAATATTTATATTTATAGAAAAACCAAATAGCTTTACTCAAGTAACTCATTTAATGTGAAACTTGTGCTTGATGTTTTTATATAATTATTCTATATTGGGATGTATACAAAACAAGGCCACCCTCATTTCTTCCTCTAAATATGTTAATCTTTCTATTTTTTAGTTTTTATGTTGTCAATGTAGAAACCTCTACTTCACTGCTCCTGCATTTTAATAAATATTCTTAGGATCAAAATAATAATCCTGAGCCTATATTTTGATGGTCCAAAATCTTATCACTATATAAATACCGATGGAATATAATGCCTTTTCATAATCTAAAAATTCAAAGCATAAAAGTAGTATATTGGACCTTATTTATTGACATTATAATCCTAAATGAAGTAGTCTATGATGCAACATGCCGGATCCTGCTAGAGAGGCAATGATTCCACACCACATGGATACCAGTACTGATACGTCAGCATTATAAAGCCAACCTCAAAAGGGATGGACAATACCAACAGAATGGAATGCTACTTACTCATACATCAACCTGTTAGTGCAGTTAATGACTCTGCCATACATCTACCAGACCTAGGACACCCACATGACTAAGTCAGCCTTGGTGGAAGAAGCCAATACCGGCAATAGATTTGAGCCAACATTAGTAAAGTGTATTTAGTATTCATCTGTACAAATTTTATTATGTCAATAAATATATTTTTAAAATAAAATAAAAATAGTTCATGTCAAGCGTTGGTGGCAGAGTGGTTAGCACAGCTGCCTTACAGGCAGTTGTCCTGGGTTCACTTTCTGGCTGATGCTTTGACACATGCGGGAAAAAAAAGGTAGTTCATATTCATTAGTTCTTTCTGTAACTTCTTTCAATACGTGGATATGATCCCCTGTACTGAAATCACTTTTAAATCCAGCTTGTCTTTTGATTGGTTTAAATTAAACTTTGCTCTAGAACAAATTGTGAATCATCTTAATGAAGATTTTGTATAGAACTAATAGAAGATTGAATGATCTGCAATTTCTAATATCTTCTTTATCATCTTAAATATCAATATTGTTAATGCATTTTTCCAATCATTTAAAAACATCATTATCAATTAGACATTCGATATATAGTTTTGCCAATAATTTTTCTATTGGTTCTCTTGCTTCTTTTAAGATGATTCCATCATTTCCTGGAGATGTCCCCTTCTTCATAAATGTAATAGCTTGACTTATCTATATTTAAAATATTTAGCGATTCATAAAATGTAGTAATTATAGTGGTTACTTGTCTTCTTCTTCTTTATTATAATTCATGATAAAGCTCTTCCATATATTTTATAATATTATCCATCTCTCTTTTTTTCTCCATTATCAAGATTTGTTTTGTCTTTTAAATTTATTTCTTCTTTTTCTTCTTATTATATTTTTTATATCTTTTGATCTTTTACATATCATTTTACAAAGTTCTTAACAGATCATATCTTTATAAAATTTCTTTCTTGTTGTACCAGATATTGTTGTTGCAGTTCTTAATACAGTATCATTGTCTATTAGTTTTAGTTATTTTAAAATTTAAGTCTATCATTCTTTGGAAAAATAGTAATTACTAATTTAAATTATTTGAGTGTTTCTGAAGAATAGGAGTATCAGTGTCTAAATTTGGGGTTTACTATTTTTCTTTGTCTTTTGCTTAATATATTTTATATCTCCCTAATTGATGATCCTTCCTGTTTTACATCTCACTAATTGATTCATTTCCTGTATTGAATGTATAAAAAATTACTTTCTTTTAATTAAATTATAATTCAATTCTGTTGTATTCTTTTAAATTTTCCTGTCATTTCTGTTTATGTTTCAATTATATATATATATTGTAGTGGTATGGGGGTATCAGAGTAAATGGGTGTGCAAATCATATCACCCCAGTATTAAATAATATTTACAAAGTATATTATAGAAGATATACAAAATTTAAAGTATGTTTATAAATAGATTTTATGTATTCAAAGGGTGGTTAGAGATTCTGGGTCTATGAAGGACAAATATAATTATAAATCATATATCGCCCTTATAAGTAAAGTATTATGGTTTCTAAATTTTGTTATAATTCATAATAAATATATAAGATAATAAATATCATCTTATGGTTGAATGTCTTCTGTAGCCTACTTTCTTTTTCCCTTTTATAGAATTGTGCGATATCTAAAAATAAAGTGGTATTTAAAATACTGTCTATTCTGCCTATATTATTCTATAAACTTAAATTTTTTAATAAGCTAAACTTAAATAAAATTAGTGTAGGCTTTAAAATTCTCTTTTGATTGTGTTTGTCTCTCTAGTTGAAAGCCTAAATACTCCCCATTATTCATGTGTATTAGTAGAGAACTCTTTTGTTTGTGAGAGTGTTTATATATTTATACTATTTATTATCATATTTTACATTGAATAGTTTCTTATAACATATAAAAATAAAATTAAGATCTCTAGAATTAAGTTCCATATAAGCCTTCTGATTTTGTTTGTATTAATACTTAGGTTTACTTAAAACTTAGCAGATTTTGTATAAAATAATGTTTGAATTGACTTTAATATAAAAAAGTGCTAAAATTTTACATATAAGTTGTATTGAAGCATTGGATTTGAATACAACTGCAGATATACATACATGTGTGTGCATGAAATTTCTGAACATATTTAACTTGTTACATAAAAATAATAAATGTTTAAACTTTTTAACTCATATTTTTAATAATAAAAATACTTTATGCTATGTTTATTAAACCACATACCAGTGAAATATATTTATTTATTTACTATTTTAAAGAATATTTATAAAATAAATAATATATTCATAATGATATGGGAGTATTGAGAAGGGTGTAAGAAGGTCATCTCCAAAACTTTTACAGAGTGTGGAAGTATTTTGTGGATTAAAATGGGAAGCTAAAGGAGTGAAGTTAATGGAGATTATTTAAGTCATTTAGATTTTGCAGATGATGTAGTTGTTTTTGCAAATAATGCTTCGAGTCAGGAAATGTTGGGGTTATCAGTGAAAGTAGGATAAAGATAAATGTTAAAAAGATAAAGTAATGTTTAATGGATTTTCTCAAATATGATAATAAAGATTGTTATGATAGTTAGAAAATTTTATAATGGATAAATTAATCATAGAATTAAACTTGGTTGGGTCTTTTGATAAAAATAACTTGATACTAAAATAAAATATGCCTATGTGTTTGAAAAGGAAGATTTTTAATAAATGTGTTTTACAGCTCTTACTTATGATCTAGACTTGATACTTAATAGAAGAGCAATAAACTAGCTAAGAAGTATGGGAATGAGTTGGGGTAAAGAAGACCTAAAAACTCAATATATGGGTAGAGAAAACAGGTGTTACTGACCTCATTAAAAAAAATTAAAAGATGCATATTGCTAGAAGAGATGATAATAGATCAATTAAATCTTAAACTGTTCCAGAGATTTAAAGAAGAAAGAGAAGTGAGATGGATGGCTGAAATAAGAAAGTGTGCAAAAGTGATGTGGAGAAAAGAAGTTAAAAATCAGAGAAGATGGATTGAACTTGGAGAGACCATCCTGCAGTGGACTGATAATGATTGATGATGATGATTTACATAACATATTTGAATTGTTATATAAAATACAATAAAAGTTTTAAAATTTACATATACATGTGTGTATTATCTATTTTACTTTATTACAATAATAAAGTTATTAAAATATACATTTTCACAATTAAATTCTTTGTTGAAATTATATTCTAATATTCACATACTTTTTATGGTAAGTTTTACTTTGCCAGGTATAGTTTCATTTTTTCTCCTTTTGAAAAATAAACAAAATCAGTTTTGTAAGGATTATTGTTGATTGATTAATTAGAAATATTTAAATCTAAAAATATAGATTTTAAATACCGTTTTCACTATACCAATGATTTAAAATATCTGTTTCGATATATATATCACTATCACTTTTAAAATGCCATTTTAAAATGAATTATTTAAATTTTCATTATATATAAAGTCACTCACTGTATTTCTTTGCATATACCTGTGACACAGCATACATGTAATTAATTATTCATCCATCTCATAACTTTTCTTGGTGAGCTTGCTGGTTTATCTTCAGTATAGTCCAGATAAGGGTTGTTCGCAGTCAGTTCCATTTAGACTAGGATTTGGTAAGCTTCAGGTCAGCAAGCTATTTCCCCCACATTTGTTCAGGCTATTGGTTCAGAAGTAACACAGCTTCAGGTAAATCAAAATTCCTGTGAAGGAAATAGTATAGCAGCTCCTGGATCTACTGTCCTACCTTCAATTATTTCATGTTCATTCTCTAACTCTAGAAAACTATCTTCCACAGTACTGCAAACTACAGCAAAATTTCTAGTCAACTGCTCCTCAAAAAATTAAACCAAAATTTGCAGCTAACTCTTAGCTAACTGCTTCACAAAAAAAATTAAGACAAGAACTGTCTTTAAAAAAATTATTATCCAAACTTTGCAGCTGGCCAATTTGGCCACCTGCTCAAAATATTAAAATCAGACTCTTCTGGTCAGCTTTTAGAAAAGCTACAAGTCAAAACTAACTGATATTTTTTATCAGACTTTTTATTATCTTGGTTGGGTCGGGTGATAAAAACATAGTGTCTGTTTTCAATCTGTCTAATCCTTTTGAAAACAAGCTTAAAATTTTTACCAAAGTGTGATAAGAAAAAGTTGATTTCAATTAATTTTAATCCTTTGGAATTTGACCAAAGATGTGATCTATATACATGTTTTTACTCCCTTCAAATCACTTTTAATTAAAAGCTACTTTTTGGAATTTTTATCAGTTTAATTAATTAAAAAGATTTCAAAATAGATACTATAAATTTTTACATAGATAATGTATACAAACTTGTTTTTAAATTCAAAATCAGAATTATAATAATATTTATTAGAACTTTTAAAATATTTATTTCATAATAAAATTTTATTTTAAATTGAGAGTTATTTAGCTCTTTATAATTATTATTATTATTCCAGGAAATGTAGAAAAATATCTACAAAATTTTAAATCTGTGTTTATTTCTATTTTCCTTTATTTTTTATATATATATGCACACACACTATATTATTGTGTGCTATGTAACCCAACTGGTTATAATATATATATATTTCCTGCAAATTTCGCAAGTCTGTAGTATCCTTTATCATTTCTGTCACCACAACAAACTATGCCCTCAGTACTTTTATTTTTCAATTATTTTCCAATTCTAGCATTAAAATTTCCCATGACAATTTTAAAATGTTTGGTCTGATTAAAATAATTTTCCATTTCTGTATAAAAATCACCCATTTCTTCTTTATCGCAATGAGAACTTGTTGGGGGTATAAATCTGAATTATTTGCTTTTAATATCTTTGGATTGGTTAAACAACTAATACTGTGTCTTTGTCTGATATATCATCAATCTTCAAAATAATATTCTTCTGCATTTTATTTATAATAAATACCACTCTACTTATGCTTCCAATATTTGTACTTTGTGGCAAAGTATATGTTTACTTTTTAAATAAATTGTTTTTACACCTTTCTAATTTAAAAAAGTTTAATAATGACCCATTTAATAGTAGACAGTTTCTTCAAATTTAATATAATCATTCTTATTTGAAGGTGATCTACATTTATAAGTAGCTAAATAAGAGATTGTCATTAAATGACAGCCAGATTCTTAGCATCCTCTGCCCTAGGCCACAAATTGTCATCTTGGATAATGACTTTACAGCTTTCTGCAAATAAAAGCCATAATTTGGTCTTATTTGTAATGATTATTCATATCTAAGAAAGTAATAATCATTCATCATATAGACACCAATCTTCCTTTCAAGAAAACTCAACTGGATGTTTCAGTTAAAAATTTCGGCATCTGAAAAGAATGACCTGAAATTTATTGGTTCTAAACTTGGATATTAAAAAGTCAATCTTGTTGACTGTTTCATGTTGATTATCAATCCATCCAAGTTTATTTACCATATTAATAATCACATAGTAATAACAGCTGTAATGACACAAACTCATGGAATAAACATTACTAATTTTTTCTGCTCAGTTCCTTTAAGGCCTCAAAGAGGAATCAAAGAGTCTCCTTTAGTTAACATTAATCTTCTTTCTGCAGCTAATATGATAGTGGTGGCTATGGTTGTTAAAGAACCAAAGACACCAAAATGTATGAGTATTGAACTGAATTCAGACCTATATGACTATATAAACTGATGGGCTTGAATTGAAAATATTAAGGTGTTTTCAATTTAAGACTCAAAGTTTTGTAGTTAAGTGGAGATAAAAGGTGGCTGCTGGAGGCTTGCATTAGATCCTAAGATCTAGGTGCAATGCTCTCAGATCCAAGACTCCTCACTGACAAAGGCCACAATCCAAAAACTAATCTGGGGATATTGGATGAGTAGGCACTAGATGGGAATTTTATGCACAAGCCTTCTGGAATCCATTGATTACTCTAGCTTGCTGTGAGTTTTGCCTGTTTTAATTTAGTATTTAAATAATTATATAATTCATTCTTCATATTTAATTTGAAAATAATTTGCTTGCTTTTAAAAGTGCAATTAACTTTATTATTGATTCAGTAATTTACAACCTTTAAATAAGATTTTCTTAAAAAAATTGTAAAATGAATATACTTATACACACGCCCTTTCGCAACAACACATTTTTTCTCATTAATAAATGATGACATTTTATAATATGTAATTGAATTGTTAAATTTTGTTATGTAAATTGTGTGACCTAGTCTCTTTGGGTCAATTTCAATCATTTTGTTGCACAAATTTATTTTTAAATTAGACATTAATAACTATATGTGAAATTCATAACTAATAATATTTGCATCTTTTGTATATATAATCAACCTTCCTTTTCTATAGTGTTTGCTCCCTTTTAGTCTTTCTGTTTTTTAAATTCATTTATTTATTTTATATATAATCTTAATTAATATATATATGCACTTGAAAGCATATTAATAATTTTGTAGTTTTATATGAAAGACATATTAAGATGTTAACGTATTGGTAGTCCATAACCCACAAGACAACACAGGTTATTAGATTACACAATATTTCTAATGGTATTATTTCCCACAATTCTTCAAGTGTTGCTGGCCTGACCAGTGACAATTCTAGTTTATGTTTATAGCTTGCAATATTTAATGATTTTGGTAATTTGGCCTCATAAAATATCACCAGATAGTATATAATGTTAGCCATGAACTTGAGAAAACAAACATTATCATCAGAAAAGGTCATCAAAACTTAATGAATTTTCTTCATCAAATGATAATTAGAAAGCATAGTATGGACACTTTGACAAATGACACTGCTATTTTTTATCTTTTAGCAGACAGTTCTTTGCCATATTATTATGAAGGTTGCCATTACCCAAATCTTTAGTTGCCATGGCATCTATTATGCATATAAAAACACTCATCATAAGCGATGCCCAAGTAAATGATTATGTTCAGCTTTTACTATCAATTGACTGTTTTAAACATCAGATCATAATGAAAAAAAAATATTATTAAAAAATAAACATCACTAATATATTGTCTGTTCTAGAACATTAAATTCATTCCTAATTTGAAAATGCATTTTAAAAGTATGCAATTGGCTAATAAAGGTAGATTTGAAATACAGGTGTTCTTTAAATATCTAGAGCTTAATTGTAAATATAGAGGATTTGAACATGGACTTTAAAAGCACCCTTCAACTATCCACACTATCTCATAACACTGATACATATGACCACACTCATGTAGAAAAAATAAATAATGACCAATATATGTATTTCTTGCTGAACCAGCACTTATCAGTTGGTCCAGATTGTATATATGTGTGGAGATGATAATCTGGACCAACTGATGAATGCTGGTTTAGCACGAAATCTTTATAGTGGTGATTATTTATCTGTTTGACATGTGTATGATCAAGTGTGTCAGCAGCATGAGATAGCATATATAGTTGAGGTCATGTGAAAATTTGAGTTCAAACCCCTATATATTACATATTGGAGTGCAGGCATAAAAAAGCCTGCACTGTAGAAATAAAATTCATATATTAAAATATAGTGCTGTAAGATCTGCCCATCCCTCATATATGTATGTAAATGGATTATGTCCTGTACATGAAGGGTCAGAGTGACTTATGGTCAATATGGGTAGGATGAGAAGGTTGACCCTAATGTGGGCCTTAGGCATTCCATCATCAATTTTTTATGAAATGAATGACTGAAGAGTTGTGTGATGGAGTGGACTGAAGACTGTCCATTAAAGTATGAAGATTGGTTATCTTAATATAAGTTGAGCATTGATTGTATATATGAGTGGAGATAATCTGGACGAACTGATGAGGGCTGGTTTAGCACAAAACTATATTCATGATTATTTATCTTTTCAACACGTGTGTGATCAAGTGTGTCAGCAGTATGAGATAGCATGTATAGTTGAGAGTCGTGTGAAAGTCTGAGTTCAAACCCCCCATATATAGTAAAACATTTTCTATGTATTGATTACTATCGCTTTTTCAATAGCTTACGACTGAATTTAATTTCCTCCAATAACTATTAAGCAAACTTTTGACATCAAGTTTTTTGATAGGACAAAAAGACAATAAGACTTACATTATCACTTTGTTAGATTTATGTGGCTATTAAGAGGTACGAAATTTTCTAAATAAATATTATTACTCTGTTCAACAGTACCATAAATACTGGTGGAAGTCACCTCAAAAATAAGAGGTTTAGTCTTGCGTTGTTAGCCGAGAGGTATCGCAGCCGCCATGCAAGCAAGTAGTTGGTTGCAGACGGTTGTGGGTTCGCGTCCCGGCCGATGCTATGACATGAAAAAAAAATAAAAATAAGAGGTTTATAATAAGACCACAGGGATTATTTAATTCATGAGATCCAACTATAACCTAATTGGAATGTAGATTCATAATAATACTGTCATCAATGAAGACCTGTTTCCTGTGTAGTCTTACATTTAAGTACTTATGTTGAGAGCAATACAAGAAGAAAAATTATCAGCAAAATGCATTAATGTCTTTTCTATATGTATTGTATATAATAAAATAAATTAGTTTGTAAAATAATTATTTACAAATATTTAATATTTAATAGAAAAAAAATGGACTTTATTAATAGTTTAAATCAATTTAAACTACATATTCTAGTATGCTAAAAATTACCATAGATTAAAAAAAAACCCTAAGAACTAAATGCTACCAAAATTATCACGTAAATAAACATTGTGTGTGTGTGTGTTTTATTAAAAAAAAAAAAAAACTTGTTTTAAAATGTTAAGTGTAAGTTTTACTTAAGCGCCAATCTTAGATATTTTCACTCTACGAAAGAGTGAAATAGAGATAAGCATCTCGTTATCTGTACTTTGTTTATCTGCTTTATAATCTAACTATTGGGTGAGGTCACTTTAAAACCCTATTTAATTATTTGATTTTTTTTTTTCATATGTCATAGCATCTGCCGGGACGCGAACCCACACCCGTCTGCAACCAACTACTTGCTTGCATAGCGGCTGCGATACCTCTCGGCTAACAACGACTCGCTAATTTATAAAAATCTTTTGATTTAAATGAGAGGTGATAATATTTAATCAGCGTCAGCGTTAATTTATTATATCTTAGTCTTTCCCTAAATTTTAATTGTTGTTGCTAATAGTTCACTTCTATAGCATTGTTTATTAAATTAACCCTGATTATTAAAAAGTGCCCGTTTAGAGTAGTTGGTAGAATGTCCGACTTGGGGTCAAAAAGTCCCAGGATCCCCAGAATTGATTCTGACTCAGTTCTGGTCTTATGAACTCCCAAACAATAAATTAAAAAAGTATATTTAAAGAATATGTTATGAATTGCATTGTGGCTTTACCACTGCAGTGATTGAAGGGCAGATTTTCAAGCTAAAAGTTTCTGCTCAGTTCATAGCTAAATAAAGACGGAAAATGTAAATCAACTGAACATGCTCAATATGACAAGTAGGGAATTGAACATTACATGATTACTTGAGGAAGGTACATACATGCTCATTTACTTATAACATTTATAATTGCAACTCATCAATAGTCTTTGCTAAGCAATAGTAGTGTTATTATCTATTGTCATTTCTCATAAGCATTTCCTTTTTGAAATAGTTACTTATGACCTTGAATCCATTCATTACAAAAGTATATTAATAGTTGGCTATTACTGAACAAATTTTTTTTTAGGTTATTCTAACATTTTGTGCTTTAGTAAAAAACTGCTCTCCAGAAAGATACTCTTGAACTAAACCAAGAGTTTATGTTTATTGAGATACTTTATTCGGTACCCTTTATTCTATTAGCTCAAAAATGAGTGAGGTAGATAAAAGAGTAAGATGCATTGACAACCTGAATAATTCATACCTTATAAATATTGACATTAAAAATGTGTTTAGGTATCATTTGTTTGAGATTGTTTCTATTATAATATTGATGTTTGGCATTGGTTATCATCTAAAATTATCCAGTCATGTGATTTAACTGTTATTATTCTATCCAATTAAAAATTTAGAAAGAATCAAATTTAAAGAAGGCTTATTGGAGGTCTTTTTGGATTACAATGAGCTTTCTGGTTGTTTTCTGTTGATGTGTACCACATCTTGATGATATTGTGATCTTCTCATGATAATAAATATGATGAAATAGCCACACTTCCTTTCATTATAATTTTTTTTTATAAAATATATTTATTAAACAATTCAAAACAAAGCAAAACTCTCCATATAGTAGCGCCATCTTGTGCTAACAAGACAATCAATGGATGCCAGAGGCTTGTGCATAAAATCCCTATTTAGTGCATACTCATCCAATATCCCCAGACTAGTTTCTGGCTTGTGGCCTTCATCAGTGAGGAGCCTTGGATCTGAGAGCACTGCACCTATATGGAGAGTTTTGCTTTGTTTGAATTGTTTAATAACAATTATGTGCTAGTATGAGATAGTGATCATGTGATGTTTAGTGGTTAAAATATATTTATTCAAAACAAAACATTAAATTAACAAATCCTACTGTCCTGTAATTTGATTGATCAAAATAAGTAACTGATAAGCTTCATAATACTGTTCTACAATCTATATTTTATCTATTCTTCTCTTTTTTTCTATCTAATTGATCAAAAGAACAAATGAATGTAATTTATTTCAATCAATTTAAAATTATAAGTTAATAGCAAAATATATATTATTTTAAATGGACTACATTTACCAGTTGTTGGATAAAATATCTTAATTTATAAATTATTAGTCAAGCATTGGTGGTTGAGACATCAGTGACAGCTGCTTTACAAGCAGTTGTCCCGGGTTAGTGGGTTCGCTTCCTGGCTGATGCTATGACACATGAGAAAAAAAAAATTATAAATCATTATACTTATATATACACACAAATTAAAAGAATACTTCTACATGCTTCACAGAGATAGGTTAAAAATTAAATGTAAGTTATGGCTCTATTCCTATTTTCTTTTATATGTTATTTATTATAAGTGACTTCTATTCATAGGAAAACAACACAACTGTTCTTGGATATTTATTTGCTTTAGTTATTCTTAGAATCTTTAATTATTAGCTGATGTATTGAGATATTCCAATTATGCATATTAGTTAAAAAAAGTTATATGGCTTTATTCCTCAGGATTTCATACAAAGTTTGAGCACCAGATCTCTTAGTGCTTGAATTGATCCTGGGATCTCTATCCCCAAGTTGTATGCCCCACCAAACTGCAAAGGGTACTTATATTAGTTACTACTTTTAGTCAGCACATTAATTTCTATAACTTTATTCATGGGATAAGTTCTTTTTAAAATTTAAATCACTGACAAGTTTGAAGACTACTGCAATCTGTCTTTCTTTTACAACCCTGTTTTAGTATCTATATTCTTGTTCACCTTTTAAGTGTTTTTATATTAACTTGCCTGTCTGTGTTTCTGTCCGTATGTACACATTTATGAATTTTTAACAATGAAAAAAATCCATTCTTGTTTGGAACTCAAACTCACATCTTTATACTTTCTAAGAAAACTCGTTAGCACCTGAGCCAAAGAAAATATTACATTTTTAGAATCAAAATATTGTTAATATTAATTTAACAAATGCTTAATTAATTAAATTAATTAAAATAAAATAAATATAACTGATGGAAACATTACATTTGTAGATTAAAATTTTGTTAATATTAATTTAACCCATACTTAATTAAAAAGTTAATATCATGTGATCATCTATTATATAAAAACATTTATTATTAAATTATAATTTTACCTGATTTTTTTTTTTGTAGTTTTAACCATTTTTTTCATGTATGCCAAGCGTTGGTGGCCGAATGGCTAGCACAGCTGCCTTACAAGCAGTTGTCCGGAGTTTGCTTTCCGGCCAACGCTTTGACACAGAAAAAAAAATTAATATGCAAAAAAAAAAAGATTTTTTTTAAAAATAATGCTTTTATATAAACAGTTGACTAAAAAGGAGAAAAATAATGAAGTAAGCTGGCTAAAAAACATGTTGCGCCATTTAATGAAAGCATTTGAGGCAATAAAAAAATAAAAAAGTCCTTAAATGCTTTAATGAAATGGCAGAACATATTATTAATTGAATTACTTGATTATTTTTCTACTTTTTAGTCGGATATTTACATAAAAGCATTCTATAGTTGTTTTTTAAAGTTTCTAGATAATCTTAGTTCTTGCTAATTACCAAAAAGTTTATTTTTTTTTACTAAAAGAAGTTTACACATAACAAACATATTCGAACTACCTGATTATTTTCTAATTTTTAAAATTAAAACATGTTTTTTTAATTTTTAAACTAAAGTACAGTAATTTTAATACATATAAAAATGCAATTACACATAATAAATAAAATATACATGTTATAGTAGAAACATAACAGCAGTAAACATAAAGTTTACTAATGATATATGTCTTCCCTGAAATAATCCATTACTGTGTAAAGTTCTACTACTTGTCATTAATAAATATTATAAACTATGAATATTCATGTGCAAATTATATATTCAGGCTTGCCACATTCAGATTGTGTTTTTTAATTCACTGTTTGTTTGAATTCAAATATTTTATGCAGTAATCATTTGAGTTAATCATATTTATAAATATGTGAAAAGGTTAACATTAAGTGTAAAAATGTTTCAGTTTAATTTGTTTTATAAAAACCAAAGATCATGAATATTCCTGATTCAATTCTTTATCAAAGGAAAGACATCTGTATGTAGTTAATAAATAAATCTAATGCTAAATTAGATATTTTTAAAACTAGACTCTCTGCATTAATCTTTAAAGATATCATCATCATCAATCATTATCAATCCACTGCAGGATAAAGATTTCTCCAAATTCAACCCATCTTTTCTGATCTTCAGCTTCTTATCTCTATGTCTCCGCTGCATGCTTTCTTATTTCATCCATCCATTTCACATGGGGTCTTTTCCTGGGTCTTTTACAATCTCTTGGAATCCAGTTTAAGATGCCAATTGTTCATCTATTATCATCTCTTTTAGCAGTATGCCCAACCCAACCCAACTCCACTTTATGCGGTCAATAACACCTGTTTGTTCTCTTACCCATATATTGCATTTTCGATCTCTTCTTATTACTTCTAACATGCATCTCTCCATACTCCTTTGAGTGGTCTGAAGTCACCCTTTGTATTGCTCTTCTATTAAGTGTCCAAGTCTCAGATCCATAAGTAAGAACTGGTAAAACACATTTATTAAAAAACTTCCTTTTTAAACACATACACATATTTCCTTTTAATATCAAGTTATTTCTACCAAAAGCACTCCAACCAAGTTTCATTCTATGATTAATTTCATCCATTATGTTTCCATCTGTATTAGTAATCTGACCAAGCTATACGTAGCTGTTAACTTTTTCTAACTCATCATAATCAATTTTTATTTTCATATTTTGAGAAAATCCATTGAACATTACTTTAGTCTTTTTAACATTTATCTTTAATACTACTTTCATACTTTCATCTGATAACTCCTGCAACATTTCCTGCAGTTCTAAAGCATTATTTGCAAAAACAACTACATCATCTGCAAAATCAAAATGACTTAATTACATTCATTCCTTTAACTTTCCATTTTAGTCCACAAAATACTTCTTGCAGCACTGCTGTAAAAAGTTTTGGAGACACGGAGTCATCCTGTCTTACACCCCTAATTGTTGCTGTTGCATTTTTATAAATATTCTTTAAAATATGACAATATCCTGGATCTATACCTTGATGATCCAATGCTTTAATCACTGAAGAAATGTTTATAGAATCAAATGCCTTTTCATAATGTACAAATCCAAAGCATAATGGCAATTCATATTCATTTGTCCTTTCTATAACTTTTTTCAATACCTGGATATGATCTACTGTACTAAAACCACTTTTAAATCCAGCTTGTTCTCTTGGTTGGTAGAAATCCAATGTTCTCTGTAGGTGAGTTGTAATTATCTTGGTAAAAATTTTGTATAAAACTGATACAAGGCTGATAGGTCTGTAATTTCTAATATCTTCTTTATCACCTTTTTAAAATATTAATATTAATACTGCATTCTTTTAATCATCTGGTACATCTTTATCATTTAGACATTTGGTACTTTGTAATAAATTAAATGTTTTTGTCAAATGCACTTTTGATATTTCCACCTTATAATTAAGACACATACAGAGAGATTCTTACAATTTTCATGATGAGATGAAAATTGTAAGAATTTTCCTGTATGTGTATTTTTTATTGAAAAATAAAATCAGATATATTAATCTTTAACTGAGGTTTAAAGTTTATATCTGGGCTAGAAATAATCTCTAGTTTAATAAATGATTAATTATAATCATTACTGTATTTATTCAGAATGGATGGTGTCACAGATGTGGGCACAGTAAGTTTGACACTTGTAATTCAAAATATGTTGTCTTTTGTGATGAGCACATCAAAGAAAGGAAGTTTACCACCCATCTCTATTCCAATTGAGAGCATAATATCAGGATAGACATTGTTTAAATGTGTGAGAAAAAAAAGAATTATATATATAAAAAACGTCATGCATTTTATAATAATCAATAAAGCAAGTCATATATAGCATGACATTGCTTTATAAAAAGCTTGTATTTAGATCTACCATATATTAATAGCCTAGCATCACCAAAGCCTTAAAGGTAAACGTTCCATCATCGGATTTTCAATGAAATGGATGGCTGAAGAGTTGTGGGTTGGAGTAGTTTGAAGCCTGTCCATTAAAGTATGAAGATTGGCTATCTTAATATAAAACTGAGCACTGATTGTATATGTGTGTTGGAGATGGTAATCTGGACCAACTGATGATTGGTGGTTTAGCATGAAATATGTATATTGGTGATTATTTATCTTTTCAATATGTGTATGATCAGGTGGGTCAGCAATATGAGATGGCATGGAAAGTTGAGAGTCATGTGAAAGTCTGAGTTCGAATCCCTTATATTACATTATATATATATATATGCAGGTGTGTGTAAGCCTGTATAGTGTATTAATAATCAGTAAAGCTAGCCATATATAGCATGACATTGCTTTTATAAACTTGTATTTACAAATATGTAATATAAAGAGCATACAAATAGCTCAAACAAGTTCTTATTAATAAGTGCAGTAAGAGAAAATATTTAAAATCTCTATCTGGAATATTCTTATCCCCAGACCAATTGTTTTCAAGCTTATGGCTTACCTCAGTGAGGAGCTAGAACATTCAGACACTAGATCTAAAATATCAACTCAAAAAAACAGCACTTATTTAGTACATAACTATTGTTTCTACATTAAAATTTTTTAAAGTTAATACAAATGATATATTAGTTAGTTTTTCAATGTTATTTTTTTGTTTATAAAATTCCGATATATGAAGTTTTAAATATAGTTTCTCAGTATTTCAATTTACTGCTTATACTACTGCCTTAAATAAATATTAGCTTTTAATGATGCATTTTATGTGCAATGAGGAACATTGTAAACAGACTTTTGGTATTTCTATGTGCATTCTCATCTCAGGAGTATTTTATTTGTAGACTGCATAGAAATTCATGCACCTTTAAAACCTTTTATTTGGTTCAGATATATAGTTGTAACATCTGCTGTCAGAAAAGCATAATAAAGATAAGCTATAAGATTTCTTCTTTCATATAAATAGAACCCATCCTCATATACACTCACCATGGAAACCGAGACTGATGGGAAACTTCCCTTCCTTAATGTACTCGTCATCAAAAACAGAATAATCTTTTTCTCTTTTCAGAAAAAAACTATATCTCTATTTGCTAGAGCAGATAGATAACTTTTCAGATAAATTATAAAAGTAAATTATATATGCAATGTTTTTTTAACTGTTATAGTAATGAAATCATATATAAAGAAATTAATTTAGGATCAGAATAATTGTAATAAAAAAAACAAGAGAACAAAAAACTATAACTATTAGAGTCTATATTCCTTATATATATATATATATATATATGTGTGTGTGTGTGTGTGTGTGTGTGTGTAAACTACAGACACTATTGGATGTATTTAAAGATGTTTATAACAAAAAATAGTTTTTACCATTAACCAAAAAATTGTTAAAATTCTGTTGAGGCTTTAGCATATGATCTCTCTTGCGGCTCATGGAATTTAAAATTCTGTTGAGGCTTTAGCATATGATCTCTCTTGCAGCTCATGGAATTTAAAATTCTGTTGAGGCTTTAGCGTATGATCTCTCTTGCGGCTCATGGAATTTAAAATTCTGTTGAGGCTTTAGCGTATGATCTCTCTTGCGGCTCATGGAATTTAAAATTCTGTTGAGGCTTTAGCGTATGATCTCTCTTGCGGCTCATGGAATTTAAAATTCTGTTGAGGCTTTAGCGTATGATCTCTCTTGCGGCTCATGGAATTTAAAATTCTGTTGAGGCTTTAGCGTATGATCTCTCTTGCGGCTCATGGAATTTAAAATTCTGTTGAGGCTTTAGCGTATGATCTCTCTTGCGGCTCATGGAATTTAAAATTCTGTTGAGGCTTTAGCGTATGATCTCTCTTGCGGCTCATGGAATTTAAAATTCTGTTGAGGCTTTAGCGTATGATCTCTCTTGCGGCTCATGGAATTTAAAATTCTGTTGAGGCTTTAGCGTATGATCTCTCTTGCGGCTCATGGAATTTAAAATTCTGTTGAGGATTTAGCGTATGATCTCTCTTGCGGCTCATGGAATTTAAAATTCTGTTGAGGATTTAGCATATGATCTCTCTTGCAGCTCATGGAATTTAAAATTCTGTTGAGGATTTAGCATATGATCTCTCTTGCGGCTCATGGAATTTAAAATTCTGTTGAGGCTTTAGCGTATGATCTCTCTTGCGGCTCATGGAATTTAAAATTCTGTTGAGGCTTTAGCGTATGATCTCTCTTGCGGCTCATGGAATTTAAAATTCTGTTGAGGATTTAGCATATGAGCTCTCTTGCGGCTCATGGAATTTATAACATTCCATATGGAGTTTATGAAGCTTTGAATAGTCATCACATCAGTACTAAAAATAAACTTGATAATGCAGTAAAGCTGGGGTGGGACAATAGCAGTCTGAGGGCCACATGTGACCTGCTAAGAGTTTTTATGTGGCCCACTAAGACAATCAGAAAAATCCACCTTGAACTGAGATTTCCTTCCCGTGCTCGACCAAAGATTCGTCTCAAATTTTTGACTAGGATGGCCATGTCAATATTCATGCACAGTGTAGATATGATGTGCTGTGCTTTTCCAGTTGATCTGGTTAATTTTAATTTTGTCTTTGCATTAGAAAATATATACATTTCCAACTTTAGTGTAACCATGAACCCTCTGAAAAGATGTAAAATCGGTGATGAATGTCATGGATTTAATGAAGAATGGACAAACAAATATTTCTTTGGTAATACAGGGAATAAGGCAGTGTGTTTATTGTATCATGAAAAAAGGTGCGGCCCTCTGCTAATCTTTGCTTCCACAAAGTGCCCTGATGCAGCCCCTGAGCCAAAACAACTGCCTACTCCTGCAGTAAAGCAATACTTATTTCTTATTTCATGCTATGAATATTGGTTATAATATAAATTTCCAAATGCAAGATCCTATCCAGATGTGATATTCTCTATCAAAACAAAAATCAGAGAAACCATTGAGAAGCTTAAAAAATCAGAGTGTATAATTACACATGAATTACTTTCTGTTTGAAAAAAAAAATAAAGTCCATTAATCTGAATAGCTGTTATTGATTGAACCTTTAATTTTGTTATATGTGTTGTTGCTTAAAGTGTTTCTACAATAGTTTTTAAAATAACATTCACTATCTAGTTGATGGGAGCATGATCCAGCTGAAATATTCATATGATAGTATTATTTATAATACATGAATGAACTGGAATAACATATATATGTCTAAAAGAAAGGTTTAAAAATGCATTGGAGGGAGATTTTCCAGTATCTCTCCAATGGAGAAACAATAAAAAAAAAGAAGAAGAAAGATAATCATTTCAACTACTGAATAGTGATAGTCTTTAGCATATATTTTCCTTGTTTTATTTCTTAGTTTAGAATAGTTAGATATCTATTTACTGACCAGTAATTAGATGTCTATGCGAGTAAGCTCTAAACTAATTATTTGGGAAATTTTCAGATTCCGTACAGATTCAAACCTAAATTATGAACTAAAATATGGTATCTAGTACAAGATGATTTCTTTGTGCATGCATATGTGAATGTATTGTATTTCTCAAAGACGTTTATTAGTTGATTGGGTCCTTTTATTTCACAATGAATATTGTTATATATTTGGCTACACATAATAATCATTTTTAGTAATGACAACTTTAATCTATTCATTTGTACTCAAAGTAAAACTTCTTGCCTAATTTAAAATTTCATTAATTACCTTTTACTGTAATTCAATATTCTTAAAACTCTTGGGAACTAATAATAATGATTTTTTCAAATTAAGTAAAAAATTAACAATTTGGTTTATAATCTTTATTGTCTCATAAACAACCAGTGTTTTTAAACTATCCATATTTATTAATTTTACTATGATAATTACAAATAGTTTCAGTATATAAACCTTTTTAATAACAAATTAAAATTGTTAAAAATATCCAATTGTGTATAAAAGTAGTAATGATTTTAACTTGTGTTACTGCTCTTCTCCCAATTTCAACATATGCATAAACAATACTAAGGACTACATCCGCCCAATATACACCCAACAAGCCGTTTACAAGATCGCGTGTAGTAATAATAATTGCCCGGTGGCATATTATGGGGAGACTAGGACATCCACCCATACAAGACTTGCACAACAGTATATGCATACAATAAGGCCTCAGATGACCCATCCCACCTATCTATTTTTGTGCAGCACACAGCTTCTATGGGACACCAGTGCAGACCGGACAAGCCTCACGTTATGTGCAGAGAGCGGCACGAGTTGAGGCATGTTATATCATCTCTGACATACATGCCATGAATAAAAAAGAGACATTTTATGCCATATCTAGGAAGTGGCAGATATAGATCTATTCCACCCTAATTTGCATAGTTTACTTTTTGAAAATGAAGGCTTAGATGTTTGAAAGCGCTCAAATAGATAGATAAAAAGTTTGTCATTCAGTTGATTTATGGTGATTATATATATTTAAGTTATAAGTGTGTATTTTCATATTAACACAAATATTAGACTTTACAAATATTTTCTAACACATAGTTGAATGTTTAAATATAAAAGTAATCAAAACTGAAAGTTTACTGATTCGTCTTTCCCACCAATTAATTAAATATAAATATTAATTTTTATATGTAATTAAACATTTTTCAATCATATTAGTAAATAAATACTACCCCTTTACTCTTTTTGTTGAAAGTGCCAAATTTAACTATTTAGTGATTTGTTTCCCCCTTTCCACTTATTTCCATATGATGTAGTAAGTAGGTTTAATCTTTTTTAAAGATCAACTAAAAGTTAATGGTAAATTTATTTGAAATTATTTTGTAAAGAGAAAAAACTCAAAATTGGATTAAGGAAGAAAAATAAAAGAAAGTGCACAAATCAGTTAAGCATATTAATTTACATATATCTGTTGAAAAATGTTTTTTTTCTTTATACTTTTCCAAATATATATATATTAATTTATTTACTGTACATTGTTAGCATTATTTTTAATAGATATGTATTCAAGATTAAGTAAAAAAAATATAGTGCTTCAATAAATTGAAACTCATGCTAATATAATGTCTGGTGACTGTGAAAATTTAAAAAGCCCTTTTATAATTTTGGTTATATGTTAGAAGTTGTCAAATCAAGTGTTGGTGGTCGAGAGGTCAGCACAGCTGCCTTACAAGCCATTGTCCCAGGTTAGTGGGTTTACTTCTCAGCCAATGCTATGATACATGGAAAAAAAAAGTCTTGTACTTATAAAGTATGGACTGTATTTCAAATACTTTTTCTATTTGAGGGTTGTTGTTTTTTTTTGCCTTGTATGACAGTCTTTGCAGCTCAAAGTCTATGAATTGTGATTCCAGTGCTATAAAGTCTGATGCTTGAATTTTTTCCTAAGTAATAAAGTCCCAAGTAATAAAGTATTCAATGAATTTTTTTTGAAAGGAAAAAGCATTAGTACAAATGTTTTATTTATAAAATACATGCATCTATTATTTATATAATGGATTATTTTGATAAAATAGTATTTGCTTTTTAGAAGTGCGAATTTATTTATTTAATTTATTGCTCACTCTAATAAATTATACTAACGGGGTAATAATTATTTACCATTTAATCTTTATTAAAATATGTATTCAAAATTGCATTCATGGTACATGTATACATTTTGCTCTGTGCAGCTTAGTATATTAATAAATTAAAGACAAATTCTTATGCCACATGTTTGGAGAATGCAATAAAAGTCTTAATTATAGTCTTAATGTAATCTTGGTTCTGATCATTCTTGTCAAAAGCAACAGTCATATTTCTTTAAAAGGCTATTTTCTTTGACATGATTCTCAGCAAGATTATATTTAATATTTTCAATGTTTCTTTTGAATATATGGTACTAGTATTTGTCTTTAATTTATCACAATTATCATTACAACATCACGTTTACATTTTCTTATGCTTACACCTGATATTAAAACAGTAATAAATGTTTCCACACAATAATGCCATCTAGTGTAAACTCTAGTAATTAACAAGTGCTAGTAGGTTGTGCATAATAATCTATATCCAATGCCTACCTATCTACTTTGCCCAGATTAGTTTCTAACTTTGACTTTCATCAGTAAGAAGTCTTGGATCCAGTAGCAGTGCCCCTAGATCTTTGTATCTAAAGTACAGCCTCTCTAGTACCCACCTTTACCCTTTTTGCTTAACTATAAAGGTATCAACCCAAACTGAAATCACACCAATGTTACTCAATTCAAGCTAATTCGTATGTATAACCATATAGATCTGAAACCATTTCAGTATCTATATATTTTAGGATCTTTGGTTTTTTAATAACCATAGTCACTGTTAACCTCTGGCTAGGATTGGTATTAAATCATTGATATATCCCATGATCAGCTTGTGTAAGCATAAGAAAAGGTGATCATGGGACATTTTAATGGCTTAAACTAATCGTAGCAGAAGATAATGGTGACTATGATCACTAAAAAAAACAAAGATACCAAAATATATAGATACCAATCTGAATGATTATACAGGCAAGTTCGTTTGATGTAAAAACTTGGAGTGTTTTCAGTTTTGGCTGATAATTTTATAGTTAAGCATAAAGATAAAGATGGGTACTGCAGAGGAAGTTCATTAGATTTAGTGATCCAGATGTATTGCTACCAGATCCAAGGTTCCTCATTGATGGAAGCTGTAAGCTAAAAATTAGTGTGGGCATATTGGGCATTTCTGCATCAGGATAATTATGCACAACCTTCTAGAATTTATTGATTACTAGAGGTTGCACTAAGTGACCCTAATGTGTGGATAAATTTGCTACTATTTTATTGTATTTTGAGATGCAGTTATCAGAGTAGGTTTAGCATGGGATGGACTTGAATACTAAAGATTTCCAGATCAAATTTGAACTGAGTAAAGGTTTAAAAAAATAATTATGGCATATGAATGAAACTATTGTACTCAATCTACTATTTGATTACTGAACTATCATTTGATTTAGTTTATGCTTATTTTCTATATAAATATTAAGTTTTAATTTGCACGATATATATTTTACAGTTATTAATATATAATTTCATTTTCATTACATTTTTTTTGTAAAATTTACTCCTGATAATGTTAGAAAATTTTGCTGTTTTGTGCTCTAGATGCAGTGCTCTCAGATCCAAGGCTCTTCACTGATGAAGGCTACAAGCCAGAAACTAACCTGGGAATATTGGATGAGTAGGCACTAGATGGGGATTTTATGCACAAGCCTTCTGACATCCATTGATTACTCTGGCTGGCACTACTGTATGGAGTGTTTTGCCTGTTTTAATAACTGTTATATGCAAGCATAAGAAATGGTAATCATGTGATGTTTACTGTTTTGTGAAGCAGATCTACACATTTAAATTTGTTACGATCATTTTTAATGTAAATAAATTATATTATGAAGATCGAAAATAGTGATAAATAATACTTAGATCAGTTTAAAATACTCAGCAGAAATATACAGAAAATAATGGAATATAATATTACAGAGAGAGAACATTTACATTTTCTTAAATGAGATCATATAACATTGATTATATCAGAAATAAAAATAGGATTTATGAAATTGTCTCATTTAATATATAAAAAAGGTAGTGTCCAGTGATGCATACTGTGGCCGCTAAGTGGTGGTGCGGTACCACCAGGAAGCCTGCAAGTGATAAATTTATACCCAAAAACGGCTGAAATCGATGGAAAATTAAAATTAAAATGCCTAACAAGCCAGTCATTAGTAACAATATTACATGGTTAAAAATAAGGAAATGTAAAACAAATAAATGCTTTTTGATCAGATTCCATTTCAAAAATAATGATATAAATCCAAATCTTGAGTTATATAAATCTGAATTACATAAATCTTAGATAAGTAATTCTCAGCATATATTAAGCATTCAAATCGCCATCACAGACTTCAGTTGTGATATAGCAGTTATTTTCACTTATTTAAAATATTTCCAAATTCTTCATCATGATATTGGTAAGTATTCAACATACATAATAATTGACTTAAACTTAAAAGTCAGGGTCGAATTACTTATGCAAATTATGAACAACCTGCATCTGTATGGAGCATATTTCTAACCTAATGTGTGTGTGTGTTTTTTTTAAATGTGATTATAACTGTTTTAATTGTTATACTTTGTTGTATCAATAAGCAGTTCGTTGCCTGAAATCTTTTGATATATTAAATAAGCCTAAAGCATTAGTAAAGATAATATCCATGTAAAATATTCTGCTATTGATTAGTTGTTTAGCCATAGAAAAGTATTACAGTGATGACCAGTTATTAATTTGATGTTATCATATACCACACACTACCCGTAATTTAATATATTTAGTATATAATTCAGAAATCAAATACAACAAAATGGTATTTATGCCTAAGCAAACTCTATACTTATATGGAGCTTATTAACCATATCATTAATTGTCGTTTTTATAAATTATTTTAGCTGAAACACACAGGCTTATATATACCTGTCTATATATGTAATATATAGGGTATATGAGCACAGACTTTCACATGACCCACCACTCTCCACCCTATAAGATAAATAATCACCAATATACGTATTTCATGCTAATAGCATATATGTGTAGAGATGGTAATCTGGACCAACTGATGATTGCTGGTTTAGCATGAAATACGTATATTGGTGATTATTTATCTTTTCAACATATGTGTGTTCGAGTGTATCAGTGTTATGAGATAGTGTGGAGAGTGGTGGGTCATGTGAAAGTCTGTGCTCATATATCCTATATATATATATATAAATTATTTTAGATAAATATTTAAAACCGCATTAAAATGATTAATTAACATTTTGCTGATCAGGAAATAACTGAAGATTCCAATGAGTTATATAATGTTAATTCAAAAATGTAGTCAAACGTTGGTGGCCGAGTGGTTAGTATAGCTGTTTTTTAAGCAGTTGTCCTGGGTTCGCTTCCCGGCTGACGCTTTGACATATAAAAAAATATATTCAAAAATGTGGACATACAGGCAGAAACACAGACAGGGCAAGTTAATATAAAAGCATTTAAGTCAATTATTTTATATAGCGCGATATTTATAAATTGTAATATTTAAACAGCATTAAACTGTTGCACATGCGCTTTGGATTTTAACTATAAAATGAATGAATACTAACACTTCACGATTTCACTTTCAAACACTTAAGATTCGCCCATACAAAAGCGTTTGGGTTCGAAAAGATAGATGACCATTCTATCTTTTCCAAAGACTTTATCATGTGTTTGAAATGTTAGTATTCATTCATTTTATTGTTAA
Source organism: Epiperipatus broadwayi (assembly GCA_028023455.1). Taxonomy (NCBI): domain Eukaryota; kingdom Metazoa; phylum Onychophora; class Udeonychophora; order Euonychophora; family Peripatidae; genus Epiperipatus; species Epiperipatus broadwayi. Next base: position 28,397,552 of record JAQFVV010006198.1, read on the forward strand.
AATCCTAAGCGCATGTGCAACAGTTTAATGCTGTTTAAATATTATAAAAGCATTTAATAAAAGTGATCTAAGGTTATTAATAATTTTGCAAATTATCTACTTATCTATTTAATACTAGGTGCACCCTTAGCTTAAGATTAGATTTTTTTTTCATTCATAGCAGTCGTGTGATTGTTTTATATACATTCTGTCTTTTTAAAACTGGCTTATTATCACAACTAAGAATTTATTGTTGTCAAGCATTGGTGACCGAGTGGTTAGCACAGCTGCCTTTACAAGCAGTTGTCCCGGCCGACGCTTTGACACATTTTAAAAAAAGAAGAATTTTACTGTTGGTTTAAACTTTTATATAAATTAAAAACTCTTTGCAATTGTTGTAAAGTTAAAAACTACATAATAAAAATAAAAAGTTTAATAATAAACTAGAAATACTATTAATAAAATAGAGCAGATGTAAACTTATTATTAGGTGCTGCGAATCGATGTCGACTTCTGAGAATCATATAAATAGCAATTCTTTAAAGTAACTTAAGGTCATTTTCTTATTCTTTCACCATCAGCCCGCCGAGCATTATTCATTTTTCTAATGAATTAGATAATTTCATTATAAATCTAAAATGGGGTATTTCAAAATAATCAAATGAGATTTTCTGAATCATTTCTGAGAAATCTTCTCATCTCAAAAGTATTATTAATTTTGCTAAACATTTTTATATTAATTGTTAAAAAATTATATAGTAATAATTAATGTCTATAATAAACAATAAAATTTACTTTTATATTTATAATTTTAAATAAAATCGTAAAAGCAAATGTTTTAATTAAAATGTTCTTTCTAAATCTCTTAGGCACGATTTTTCTAATTCGGTTGAAGAAAGCAAAAAATGATTTCTAACCCTGACTGAAAAACAGAACAAATATAAACATGTTTTGGTCTTGTTTAAGAATAAACTATAAAAAAGAAAATTTGGAATGCAAAACAATTTGATTATTTAAAGGGGGGTGGGAAGTATGAGAAGCGTATTATGCAGTGAGCTATTTAAGGTAAAACATTCTTTAAATGGCTTACTGCAAGACCCTTCAACGGTTCCCTATAAAGAAACTGTGAAAGAGAAAAGCATTTCTCAACAAACTTGTCAATTTCTGGGTGGTGAACGTTTTGCCGCCTTTGTTTTTGTTCTCTAGCTAAGAATAATTACATATTTATTTACTAACTAATAAGTATATGCGAATTTAAACTAACCTACATGTTAATATTATCACTGCATCTAATAAGAAAAGTGTATTCTTTTACGTTCATTTAATAAAACTGTCCCATTATTTTTTTAATCAATTACATTGACTGCTAGATAAAACAGAAAAAAAAAACCAGCGCAAAACAATAGTATAATAATTTATTAAGAATATCATTATTCATAAACTTTATTACATTAATATAAAAGTAATAAAACAAGCATGATTTTAATATAGTTGTAACTTAATTATATAAAAAGCTCTTTAAAGTTTATGATGGAGTTCTGAATGCTGAGACAATTGAATAAATTATTAAAAGAGTGTTACTAGTAACATAAGTTATTTTGAATGATTGTAATAGTTTTAGTACCCTAAATCATAGTTACACCAGCTTGCCTTCAAGCATGGACTATAAATATGTGTTTATACATAAAGATGAGATGATAATAGATGGACAATTGAAATCTTAAACTGGATTACAAAAGATTTAAAAGACCCAGAAAGAGACCACATGTGAGATGGATGGATGAAATAAGACAGTGTGCAACGGTGATGTGGAGAAGAGAAGCTAAAGATCTGAGAACATGCATTGAACTTGAAGAACCCTTCATCCTGCAGTGGATTGATAATGGTTGTTGATGATGATGACATAAAGATGTCTATATATGTGTAATAAGTGTATGGACATATCAATTAAAATCAAAGACTTTCTTTTATTATAAATTCAGAAAACTTTTCTATCTCAACTTTGTCACTCATATTAATTTTTATCTATTATATTTTTGAGATTGTTTTAAGATACAATAAAGTATATGATACATTTGAAAATAATAATAAGTTCTTAGAATAAATAATATTAAGGGAGCAGCCACAGTTAAATGTTACTATGGGATTTCAATTTCCTGTTGTATAATTATTTCATTTGTTTTCAGGAAAATAATTTTACACAACTTAGATACACTTATAAATGAAAATTATGCATACTCAAATAATTGTGATTAGCATATACAAGCATTATTAAATAGAATAAATAACATATCGATTAACGAATGAAATGCAAAAATTACTGCAAATATTACAACTAATACAAACCAGCATATATCTACATACTTATAATGAGTCAGAGAGATATGTGTAGACTTAACACGTGCTTGAAGATTAGTTAAATCTGAAAAACCAATTTGGATTTTTGGGAGGGCTTCATGGCATAGTAATTAATGTATCTGCCTAGTTTGAATTTACAGTGGATGAACCTTACATTTTTTATAGGTCCTAGGCAGCCTTGGAATTTTACTTTTAGTTAGTCCATAATTAACCTATCTATATATCTAGTATTGGTCAGTAAATGGGTATTTATTATTAGCTTTAAACCTTAGTCTGGATTGGCAAGATGATTGATTATGCACTGACTATGAAACAAAATTGCTATAGAGTATTTTGACCAGTGATGGAAAAGGTATAACTACTTCTTTTGGCTTTGAGCCCATGATCCATCTTTATGTTGAATTATTTTTCTATGAGCCTTTCAATTACCATTTTTAGAGATGCTCATATTAGATTCAACATTCTTGGATGCTTCTCATTTATAGAATGAAGTGCATTCTTTAAGGGTGCAACTTTTCAACTGTGAAATGAGAAAGCACTATGATTCTGGTAGTATTCTACCGAAAGCATGCTTAGTACGATATAAATTTTTAATTAGTTTTAACTTTTCTCAACATACCTTTGCAACAAGTTTATAGCAAATGCGTAAAAAGCATATTTTTTGTCATAGGTTTGGTTCATGCTATTCAATAAATTTATTCAATTTTTTTTACTCATTTTGCTTAGCTTTATTTAATTTTTTTAAAATTAAGCAGTAACATTACAAATTTGATAATAAAAATCAAGAGAATGGTTTCTTCCAATAAACATTACATGACCACCTCTTCTTATGCTTGTGTATAACTGTTGTTAAAACAGGCAAAATTCACTATATATATTGCCACACACAGCAAGCTAGAGTAATCAATGAATGCCAGAAGGCTTGTGCATAAAATCCCCTTCTAGTGCCTACTCATCCAATATCCCCATACTAGTTTCAGACCCATATGACTATATAAACTAATGGGCTTGGATTGAAAACATTAAGGTGTTTTCAGTTTAAGACTCATAGTTTTGTAGTTAAATGGAGATAAAAGGTGGTTTCTGGAGGGTTGCATTAGATCCTAAGATCTAGATGCAGTGCTCTCAGATCCAAGGCTCCTCACTGATGAAGACTATAAGCCAGAAACTAGTCTGGGGATATTGGATGAGTAGGCACTAGATGGGGATTTTATGCACAAGCCTTCTGGCATCCATTGATTACTCTAGCTTGCTGTGTGTGGCAATATATATAGTGAGAATGGTTTCTTCTTCTCATTTAACTTTCTTCACACAAATATTTTTTCATAAATAATTAGAAACTTGCTTTTATTTTTAATTGAGGTATAATTAACAGCCATTTATTTAAAAAATAAGTATACAATTAATTACTCCAAAAGGCATGAAACATTAAAGCATTCAGTTCATTCAACTGACCAACTAAATTGTATTTTTTACTTTACTTAGTTCAAAATCATTCTAAAGATCTTTATTTTTTGAGCACACCACATTAACACTTTTAATTTTTGTCTTTGCTTCTTAAAATCTCTTAAGCAGTTGAAACACAAAATTTAGCTGCATAATGTTATAAAATTAAACATTTATTTTCTTGAGACTCTAAAACTATGATTGATCTTATATATATTTAATAATTAAGAGATTGACTACTAATTTTGATGATTTGCATATACCATTTATTGGCTCATGTCTGCTATTTTGTATAACAGGAAACCACTTTTTTTTGGGATGGGCAATTTTCATTTTAAGCACTGCATATATTTAAAAACTGGCATGCCAACTATACAGTTCAAATCAAGTAATCATATGATATTTTAGTAGTTTAATATTAAACTATTTTTTAATTAAATAACTAATACTAGTTAAAAGATAAATATACATATAAAGAAAATGACCTAAGAGTGGCTTCAAGCATGTCAACATTTGTAGTCATCTTTAGAAATATGAAAATTTTATTAGCATTTAATCTACTTTCATGAGAGTAATATATAATGGTATATGAAAAGAGACTTTCACATGACCCACCATTCTCCACTCTATCTCATAACACTGATACATTTGAACCCATATATGTTGAAAAAATAAATAATCATCAATATATGTATTTCATGCTAAAACAGCAATCATCAGTTGGTCCAGATTATCATCTCCACACATATATGCAATAAGTGCTCAGATATGTATTAAGATAGCCAATCTTTATACTTTAATGGACAGGCTTCAATCTACTCCACACTCCAACTCTTTAACTGTCCATCCAATTGAAAATCTGATGATGGAACACTTAAAGGGAACCCTGAGTCCAAGATTCTCATCACATCCATGTTGACCTAAAGTCAATCTGACCTTTCATGTACAGGACATAATCCATTTAATATATATGATTATTTATCTTTTCAACATATATGTGTTCAAGTGTATTAGTGTTATAAGATAGAGTGGAGGGTGGTGGGTCATGTGGAAGTCTGTGCTCATATACCCTTATATATTACATATATTGATACAGGTATATAATAAGCCTGTATATCAGTTATTTCATGCCAGTAGTAACTTTTTATGCAATTATAAATTCATCTTTTGAGTGCTTGGATGCTATTGTAAAAAAAGCTTATATGTATGTTTTAAATCTCATAACTATGAATGTGAGACTGTAAGTAGTCTTCAAAAGTGCTAAGATTGATTCAAAATGCATATATGATTGGCTTTTCTTACAATAGCATTGGAGAGCTTAAAATTTGAATTTAATCAGGAATGATCAACATATTTTATTATAAATTAAATAAAAAATAATAATTAAGCTATCTACTAATAACAAAATGATTTTATATAGTATTTATAATAATTATAAATAATATTATTAGAAAAAATAATAAAGTATAAATAATATGTAAACAGGCAAAACTCTCTATACATATTCCCACTCAGCACAAGCCAGAGTAATCAATGGATGCCAGAAGGCTTGTGCATAAAATCCCCATCTAGTGCCTGCTCATCCAATATCCCCAGATTAGTTTCTGGCTTGTGACCTTCGTCAGTGAGGAGCCTTGGATCTGAGAGCACTCATTTGATTACTCTAGCTTGCACTGAATGACAATAAGTATAAAGAGTTTTGCTTGTTTTAATAACAGTTAAGAGCAAGCATAAGAAATGGTGATCATGTGATGTTTATTGGCTGTAAATAATATTGAAATTTTTTTATATTCATTATAATAATCCATTTTGTTTTGCATTTCTTCAGTACTGAACCTGTAATATAAACAAATGATATACAGTTCATCCAAAAACAATAAAAATGAATTGAGCCCATGACCCTTCTTCTATATATCTACTACTGAAAAGAAAATTAATTAGACATTGTAAGTTGTGCACAAAAATCAGAAATAGTTGAAGCTAAGGTATTTTTCATAATTAGCTATGGATGTGAAATTTGGATACTGAAAACGAAGCCTTGAGCAGTTTTATAAAGGGATGAAATGCTTTACTTGAAAACTAAAGATTTCTGAATTGAAATTCAACCTGTGACTTCTAGTGCTCAAATTTTCAAAATCTTCTGAACAATTAACTATGAGAGTAGAAAAGTATCAAGAACAGCAAAGAAAATGGATAAATATATAATACTTGGTAGAGACAATCAATAATGAGGTGAGTAAACTCTATCATTTCAATAATAAATCTTTGATCAATCTGAAAAAAACATATATAATTGTCATATGATCGCCAAGAGTCGATGTCGACTTCACTTAATAATAATAATAAAGAAGTACAATAGTATAATTAAAAAAATATTTAATATTAATCTTAATAAACATATTTGTGATTGTAATATGTAATTATATATGATAGTGTGTGTATTGATATTTTTTTTTTCTATTAATAAATTTCAATTAATTGCGAAGAAAGAAAAATCTGATAAAGACATTTTTATTTATTGTTTTTAAATTGAAATAAAATCTTCCGTTTTTTGAAGCAGAATAATAATTTAAATCAATATATTTTCTACCAAATTTACATGATCTTTATTAAAGCAATATTCTTTTTTTCTCCGAAATTACAAATTGCAAGAATTTCAAAATAGTTCTTATGACAGCTATCAATCAATGTTATATATATTTTTCTTTGAAAAACACTTGAAAGGTTACTCTACTTAATCGAGAGATTGAAATAGATAAAATTTAGTATAAAAATTGTAATTAATAATCTATTTGTTATTATTCTAATGCAATACGAAACTTTAACAATTAATAACGATTTGAAATTGAAAAGCTAAAAATAACTGATTTGTTTTCATTTGCTTAACATCTCTATTACATTTTTGATTCTTAGTATTTCTTATTAATAACACATATGTGGGAAGAAAGAAAATCTTTGCTTTAACAGAAACATTTATCAAATCTTTTAAGTAGAAATTATATTTGAAATTTTAAAAAAATACGAAGTATTTTTTTTAAAAAAATACGAAGTATTTTTTTTAAGGTTTATATACGCGTGTGTGTATATATGTAAATGTGCGTGTATATATATGAATGTATCCTGTATTTTTATTATTCATTTGAACATAGCGGCCAATAGGTTAAACTGAATGGCAAAAAAATAGCAATGTTTAGTGCAGTAATGAAATTAGTATGTTTGGAAATAAAGACTTCTGAATTAACTTTTAGCTGCGTAAACAAAAAAAAAAAAAAATCAGTTTGGTCAATTGAATGGAAGTGCATTTATTCCGATTAACACTTTGGTGCTCAAACATGAAACATCATCATCATCAACCATTATCAATCCACTGCAGGATGAAGATCTCTCCAAGCTTAATCCATCTTCTCCGATCTCTAGCTTCTCTTCTCCACATAACCACTGCACACTTTCTTATTTCATCCATCCATCTCACATGTGATAACATGGAACATATAATTATTTAATTCAGCTCATACTTAATTCAAGAGCAAACATTTCCTGAATCGATTTCCAGTGGAAGAAAATAAAATATCTATCAGTCCTGGATTCAACTTCTAATGAAACTGCTCGGTCATAATATTTTGATAGTTCCATATAAGTGAAAGTAGATTTGATATTTAGTAGTAATTGTTATTGCATTTGAAATGACATATTGGATATTTGGTTATATATAATACACACCTCATGATGAATTATAGCAATTATGATAATTTTAGTTAGTTATAATTTTTTTTCTCTAATATACAGTATTATAAACGTTTTTTTTTTTTTTAATCCTCGGTTCTGGAGACACGTAATTTTATAATATTCCTTATATGTAAATAGAGGGATTTGAACTCAGGACAGTTGGCTAGTTGTAAGTATGAGAAGATTGAAGCCTGTCCATTGAAGTTTAAAAAATTGCTATCTTAATATAAACCAAGCACTGATTGTATATATATGAGGGAGATTATGATCTGGCCCAACTGATGAGTGCTGTTTCTGCACAAAATATTATTTTGGGGCTCATGTATCTTTTTTTTTCATGTGTGTGGTCGTGTACGAGTTTCTTGAGATGGAGTAAAGGATAAATAGACAGAAAATCCTGAGTTCAAATCCCTTTATTTACATATATAAGAAACCATCAGTATAATCAAATTACATACTGCTTTAGAATCAAATATACCTCATAATGTCAATTTATTCTTTTTTAATGAATATAAATATATTTTATTTGTTCATTTTTATAATGGTTATTTAGACATGGGTTTAGATTAAGGGTAGTAGAAGAATAAAACTAACAAAGCAAAAACAAGCAACTAAGTTATCATGAATTTTAACTTAATTATAAGAAACTGTTTCTGATCAATGGCTGACTATATTCTCACATCTTAGTAATTCATCCTAATGATTCACTTTACAATGATCAGAATTATCACGTTTCTTTTAACATATTAAAGCTACATTACATATTTACAATTCAATTGTTTAGAATATAAATGATAAAATATATGAGAAAGTTGTGCAAGTAAGAATCAATTTCTTCCATGATTAAACATAATCACAATTGCTATACAGCTAAAATATTAACCTCTTTTCACTATGCTTTAACAATTTATGACTAACAGACTTTATTATTTAAGTAAATTAGGATTTACTTAAGCAATATATATATATATATAATCTTGAATGTACACACATTAAAAAAGTGGTACTTGTGCATTTTTCTGTCTACCAAGTTTGGCAGCCATTTTTAAAAATAAATATACAGTTTCAGAAGCATACAAAAATGTTTTCAAAAAAATGGCTGATAAGTAACAAATACTATTTTTAAAAAAGAAACATTTCTGCAAAAATTAATTATAACATTTCCACTTTATTACCAGTTCTTATTTATAGATCTGAGACTTGGACACTTAATAGAAGAGCAATACAGAGACTTCAGAACACTGAAAGAAGTATGGAGAGATGCATGTTGGGAGTAACAAGAAGAGATCAAAAATGCAATGTATGGATAAGAGAACAAACAGGTGTTACTGATCTCATTAAAAAATTAAAAGACTGAAGTTGAGTTGGACAGGACATATTTCTAGAAGATATGATTGATAATAGATGGCCAATTGAAATATTAAACTGGATTTCAAGAGATTGTAAAAGACCCAGAAAGAGATCACATGTGAGATGGATGGATGAATTAAAAAAGTGTGCAGGGTTGATGTGAAAAAGAGAAGCTAAAGATCAGAGAAAATGAATTGAACTTGGAGAGAACTTCATCCTGCAATGGATTGATAATGGTTGAAGATGATAATGATCATGTCCATTAATACAAACTTCAATTTATTAATCTAAAAATTAAAAAAAGAAGAAAAAAAAGCACCTTTATGTACATTATTTATGAAGAAGATTTAGTGAGAATATTTGATTACTGTTTTAATATATAAAGACATTGGTGTTTACGCATTATAATATTTCCCTTTTAAAAAAATAAAAATGTAAAGTGTTACATTGTTCATTAATGCGGACATCACCTTATTAATTTAAAAATAAAAAATACACGAAACATCTTTATATGCATTATTTATAAAGAAAAGTAAATGTAGATATTTAATTACCATTTTAATATATATAGACATCATCGTTTACATGTTACATTTATTTATTATTGTTAATTATAATTGATTAGAATAATTCCAACTTATTTTTTATTTTTTTTGTATTAATATATAAAAAAAAAATAGAAATGTAACATTATAATGTATTAAAAAATTCAAAAAACCTTCTGAATGGAATTTATAACCGATTTATTAATTTTTTTAAATTTAACTACTAACACATATTTATAGTAGAAAATTGGAAGAAAAAAACTTCTGTGCCTTTGAAACTGTATATTTATATATATATATAAAATAACTTCCAAGATTGGTAGGCAGGAAAATGCATAAGTACCAAAAAAAATAATAAACACACTATAGTAAAAAAAATAAATAATTATACATATTTTAAAATGAAATCAGAAAAAAAAACTTATTTAAATAAGCCACGTTTCTGTATTATCTTTTTTTATTTATAAATATTCAAATATTTTTAAGTACCAAAATGAAAACATTTTAAAAAGAGAGGAAAAAAGAGGGAAGGTAAGATTATCTTTAAATCAGATGACAAAAGTTTGTAACATTTAAAATTTAAAAAATAGATTTCAGTAAAGACAAAAATATATTATTATGTTAGCAAGATATGTTAACAAAATTTACATATATCTGTGTTACATGTTTCATAAATTAAATATAGATGATCAAATTTATTTGAAAGAATAGATAAAGAAATAACTATTTAAGTAAACAATGAGGATTACCAATTCCTCAACAAGCTTTGTGAGAAATGCTTAGCCAGACCTCTCTGAGGAGTGCCAAAGCACAAAACCATGGTCAGGGGTTTGGGGGGGGGAGAGTTCCTGACAGAGATATTTTAAATGCTGGCTCTGGCTAAGAATTTATCTCAAAGCTTGTTGAGGAATTGGCAATCCTCATTGTTTATAACTTACAAGCTTAAGAGAATAGGGTCATGTGATCTATGACTCTTATTTTGACTAACTATTTAAGTAGTTTTAAAATATAGTTTTGTAAAAATAAAAAAGATTGCATTATATTTTCTTTTAAAAAAAGAATAAAACTTTTGTTGAAAACAGGGTAGGGGGAAGAATTAGAAACAAAGATTTAAAAACTTCTTTTTATAAATTTAAAAATAAACAAATGTAAAAACAATAAAAATTAATTAGTAAAAGCTTTGGAATGCAATTAAGTTTGCAAGATTATAATAAAATTGAAATTAATAATTGAAATAACTACAAATTATGTAAACTATTGATGAAATAGTAGATTAATCTAAGAAAAAAGACTTGATAACATGGAATGTAAAAATCAATTAGATTAATGAAATGTAAAAATTAATTAATTAAAAAAACAGGTGTAAGTTATAAACAAAATTAAAAATAATGATAAAAAATTAAAACAATGGGAGAGGAAAAGTATAAAAAGTCATATCTCTCTATTATTATTAATCTGGAAAATATTATTGCAGAAGCCACAGATCTAGCAACATATGTTGCTAGACAATTTTAGAAGTGTTTGACTGGGCTTCAGACCCCAAAAGTCCTCTAAAAATCAACTATACTGCCTGACCCTTCATTAGAAACTGATGCAAAAATGGTGAAATAGACACTGCTGCAAACTCTCTCTTTCCCATTGTCAAATGGAAAACAAGTCCTGAAACCATTGATGAGACCAAAAAGCCAACCAATTGGAAATTGACAATCATGAAAACCTGGATAAATATATTTTGATCACTATCTATAGACACTTTATTTTTAAATGAAATGAACTTTCATTAAAAAAGGACTATTATAAAAATTAGCATGATTATTTATACTTATTTATGTAAAATATTATTGTTAAATTATATTATATATGTGTGCCTTAATAAATATTAATGTTTGCTTAATTATTATTTGGTCTATTCTCTCTCTCTTGTCACTGCATCATCATTTATTTAAAGAGAAAATATTTATATGTGTTAAGTAAATGTGCTGGACCCTGGTTAAGAGAAGGAGCTAGTTTGGGATATTCTAAGCACTGGTTTGTGTGCCTGTCATTTGAAGCATACCAACTATATAACATATGGTTAGATGGCACCAGAGTTTGATCCTCCAAACAAATAAAATGCTTTGGATGACAGGGCTTTTGTTTCAACAGTTGAGATGGGCAACAGTCAGGAAATGTAGTTGTTATACTCTGTATAGCCAGATCTGACCATGGGTATCATTGATGGCTATACTATCAATGGTATTCTTCCCTTTGCTTGAAGGGCAAGTCCATCCCTGCAGTATTAAAAATATAAAATAATAATTATTAAGAAATTGTGTATTGAGCTTAATAATAGGCTTACTAAAGTTTATGTATTAAACTTAGTTAAAAGCACTAAGCCAAAAGATATTAAAGTTATTTTACAAGGTATTTTAAACCTGATTAATATGGTAAATTTTGGGGAGACCTGGTTCAATATATAATGAAAACAATCAGCAAATACATATTTAAATTTTTTTAAATTATACAAAAATATATAAAATATATAGGGTTGTTTAAATAAATTTTATATTAAATGAAAAGTAACTGAGCTCTTTTTGAATCTTAAAAAACCAAGCAGGGCAAATTCCTTTAGCCATATTATATATATTTTATTACACCTGTTATTTCTATATGATTTTTCACATGATGAACAAATATGAATGAAATGCTTTAGTTTAATAAGTGCATTGATTTTTATTTCGGACTTTGATAGGACGAAAACACCATGGTTAGACCCTGCCTCATGTTTTATTGAATGTAGAGGATAAAATGATGTGACACTAAATCTATTAAAGACCTTTAAGCTTAACTGGTCCCAATTTTTTGATAGGGCTAGTTGTATTGCACCAGTAGATTCACAGACATCAGGAGAGCCATCTTCATGAATCATTCTATATGGCTTCTTAGATGTCGCCTGGTCCTGGATTCATCACCCTGTAATCCAGTATAGTTTGTGAAAAATTCCCTGTGCCTCATTAAGAGGAGACTGACTGTTAATGCTGTATGAAATCTTCAATTCTACCAGGTCGCATATTGAAAAACTTATATGATCTCTACAACCCTTCACATAACTTTCCTGAATTTGGTTATGGCTTTTGACAGCTAGGAAGACATATCTTTTTCATCTTAGAAGACAATTGTATGTTTTCGTTTAATGTCATAAAATGTAATATTAGTTTTCCTTTTCTTTCTACTATGTATATCTCAACAACAATATTGTAATTGTCAATGATTTTATTTTGTTATTTAAACTAATAAATAAATAAATCTCATTAAAAAAACAAACAAAAAAAACCCCACCATGGTCTTCTTCTCTAGAAACCTAAAGTTCTTCAAATATCGATTGGATTTTTTTGAAGGCAGGATGAATGATATATGTGCATAAAGGCTTGTTTTCTTTTATACTTATAATCACAACATATAAAAATAAATTGCCACCTTCATATCTAGAGTTGTAAGATTGTCATCCAATATTTGAAAACTGAAAGAGAGGATTCTAGGACTTATTAAGCTATAGATATGTATAAGGCCATTCAATAATGATCTTTTATTTGGTTACTTATAACTATTGATTACTTTCAAATAATAAAAGATTGCATGAATTGGAAAATCTATCCAATATTAAATGGGATTTTATAGATTTAATGGTGTTAAAAGATAAAAAGAAATTGATTTAAAAAGTCATTATGTACTTTTATTATAAATACCAACTACCAAAGGCATAAATGAAGAAGATTATTTATAAATGAAAAAATAATGTGATTATTGATGGTACATTAGAGTGAAAATAGTATTTATTTAAGTTAATGAAAGTTTATAAATGCAACCAATTTGTGTTCATGCCTATCAAGTTCTCATGCTAATGAAAAAATATAAATTTATATATATGTACAGAATGCTGTTGGTCAAACCAAAGAACATTTTTAAATTGCTATGGGATATTTAATATAAAATTGGAAAATATTTTTTTTTCATTGTCATAGCATCAGCCGGGAGGCGAACCTGCAACAACTGTCTGCAACCAACTGCTTGCTTGCAAGGCGGCTGTGCTGACCTCTCGGCTAACAATGCTTGACAATTGGAAAATAATTGAAAGCTGAGAGTGTTATGATTACATTTGGTAATTTAGGATGAAATGGGAAAAGACAAAGACTTGTGGAACTTGCTGAGGGGAGGAGGGACTATATACAATAAATTCTTTTAGGGGAAGTGGACATGGAAACATCCAAAAGGTACAGCAAAACTAGATTATCAAGAAATATGTATTTCAAGATTGTAATGTACTTAATAGATTTATTACAGGAAGTATGTTTATTTATTTACAAATAATATAAATAATGTCAAAAATGGTAAACATTAACATATTTGCTCTAATATATTAAATATATAGGTATATGAGCACAGACTTTCACATCACCCAACCACTCTCGACACTATCTCATAACACTGATACCCTTGAACATATATGTTGAAAAGATAAATAATCACTAATATACGTACGTATTTCATCCTAAACCAGCAATCATCAGTTGAAAAAGATTACCATCTCTACACATATGTTATAAGTGCTCAGATATATATTAGAGGCTTCAATCTACTTCACACTCCAATTCTTCAACCATCCATCCAATTGAAAATCTGATGATGGAATGCTCAAAGGCCACCCTGAGGTTGAGATTCTTATCACATCCATGTTAACCCAAAGTCAATCTGACCCTTCTTGTACAGGACATATTCCATTTAATACATATTCAAGGGATGGGCAGACATCTCTACTATGCAATAACTGAAACACACAGGCTTATTATATACCTAATATATTAAAGAGAAATTGGGTCATTTTTATTTTCTGAGGATCTTTTACTTATCAGAAATCTATACATCCAAAGAATAGATGATAGAATAATAAAAACACAGTGAAAGACTATGCATTCAGATTTAATGTAATGTTTCTCTCCAAACAGCTAATTTATTGTAAAGACATCATAAATATAATCAAAAATAATTAGAAATAAATAAATCTACATTTTTCTTTTTAATTTGAAGATTGCTACTATAACTTTTACTACTTCAGAAATTATTTAACAAATTTTACGTCTTTCTATTATAATTGAATGATTTACTAAAGATTAATCTGGATTCTTAATTCATTCACTGTTACATCAAAAACATATTCAGTTACCCAATAAAATTCTTTTAAATATACCTCTTGAAATGTTATGCATATACTAACCTGTTTGCTGTAGTATTACTAACAGTTGTTTGCTGTGATATTACTAACAGTTGGTGCATATACTAACCTGTTTGCTGTGATATTACTAACAGTTGAATGCATTTGGAATATTTAAATAAAATTACTTTTCTAAAGACATTCAAGACACATATTAGATGATGGAAATAGTCCAATATAAAAATACAGCTAGAACACCATCATCACAAACCTTCAGAAAAACACAATATAAATAAAATGGTTAAACAGGCATTTTTCAAACTGGTTTTGAATCAACTTTTTCTAATGATTTTGTGAAGAGTACCGATATTAAATTAAAAAAAAAAAATCAATGCTATGCAGGTTAACATAACTTTTAATCTACATGAATGGGTCAGTTTATATACATATTTTAAAATAAAAATGGGAGATTTCAGATTCAAGTTTATTCTAATGTCAATGTTTAAGAAAGGTTTAAAACTGAGATAAGTTCTTCCAGTGCTTAAGACTACTGATGACTAGTGGAAGAAAATTTTTTCAGCCATCAGTCCACTCCCTTCTGTAATTATCGAAGATTTTAATCACACCTATAAACAATTTCAGTCGAAGTTCCTCCAGTGCTTAAGACTACGAATGACTAGTGGAAGAAAATTTTTTCAGCCATCAGCATTTTCATTTTATGAGAACATCCAACTCTCTAATTGATCTGACATACTTCTCTCCATCTCTGTCCTCGATCATTGAGGCTCACCTATGGCTGACTGTTCTGTCAGACTACTTTGCCTTAGAGGTAAATATCAACCAAAAAACTATAACTCACCCTGTAGTTGAATTGCCTTGTACTATCAGAATGCTTACCAAATATAACATCACTACACAATTAATATCTGAGTCATATATCATCTTCAACTGAGTGAAACAACCTTCCCTCCCTGCACTTTTAGCCTGGAGGATCTTCATTAATTCTCTAAAAAACGTGATTAAAAGATGTACCACAGAGGAGTCTAAGGGTCCAGTTTGAATGCTTGGTGAACTAGACTCCATTGCCAATGAACTAAAACAACTCCCCCAGGAAGCCCAGAATATCCCTAATATCCTGATATTAAAAGCTAAATATGGATACCTGCAGAGAGCGATTGACGAGTATCTCTCTATCAAAAAGGCTCATCAGGGAATTCACTATCAACAGTGCCGGACCAGGGGCTATCTCCAATGGGCCCTTGGGTCTGATAAAAGCTCTAAAGCCCCAAGATCAATCGAAGTATAGAGCAATAGCTTTGCAGGATCCTCCATGTTGGCCAGGATGCGTGAACACTACAGTAAGAAATTCCAACCACTGGGTAAGACTAACTTGCATAAGAAATATGCCTTTAATCACACTGCCTCTCACAAAATCTGAGGCCAGAATATTGCAAAAACTAAAGTCCTTGCCTGACCAAACACATCCTGGCCTACATGGCATTCCCAAGTTCTTACTCATACACTTACAAGCTTTCTCCACCCCCATAATCATAGGTATGGTAGATCTTCTGGCTGATGACAGTAGAGAGTTGGCCAGAATTTGTCCAATCGCCATGGTCCTCTTTATCAAAAAATGGGAAGCACCTCATGATTTGGAAATCTCCGCCCAATCTCGATGATCCCTTTAATGATCAAAATAGAGGGCCTCATCAAAGAAGACATACAAGACAATATCATCAGTCAACTATCATCTTATCAATTTGCCATGAAAGGGAGCTTGACTGCCAATGCCATCAGCTGATTTTGCCTTCTTGTGGACCAAGTTTTCAGGAAAAGAAACCCCCAGCCAGTCGCTATTCAACTCGACTTTGCAGTGGCCTTTGATTGCGTCAAGATCAATGTGTTACTCAGTGTTCTGGAGGATCTCCACATGCCTGTGGCATACCTTCAAATGATAGAGAACCTCTTACAAAATCATAAGGTGTCTCTATCATTGGATGGCAGAGTTGCTCCAGGATTTTGGCCCTGTATTTCCATCCCACAGGGCTCACCACTGAGTGCACTTCTCTTTGCCTATGTCAACCTGCTGCTCTACCTTTCCTGGGACAATTCTTATGCTAAAAAACCTACACCAGATATTCTATATGGATGATGTGGTGTTTCTCTCATCCCAGGATGAATTGGCAAGGCTCGAAGAACTTCTGGATCAATTTGAGGGTGAATTTGGTCCCAAAGTCAACAGAGGAAAATCTGCTATGTGGTCAATTCTGACTGGGAAACAGATCTCCACCAGGTTTGAAGCCCTTCCTGAAAAATTTCTGGAGTTTCCGCTGGCCTCACCCCTCCATCATGAGGGGAGACCTTGAGAGCTCCCTGCTCAACAAAGTTGAAGGGTAAATTACTTCGATATCTGAAATATAGCTTTTGTTGTGGGGGTTAGTCGCCCTCATAAACTCTGTAGTATTGCCTAAAATCCTATACTACTTGGCTGGCTTCTCTCCGAAACATTCATAAAAAAATTGAATCACTATGCAGGAAATCATATTGGGGAGGGGGTAAGGCCCCTGTCTTCAGCTTGAATTTACTTCAAAAGCCAAAAATACTATATGGCCTTGGACTTCACTCACTCAAGGTCTTCAATATTCAAAGAATATATAATATTCTCTATAAAATCTTCAAAGACAACCAAGAAATGGAATGTCCTTTTCCAAGGAGAAGGTAGCCCCTACAGATCGACCCCCTCTGAAATGGCACAAACTTTGGATTGAACAAGTGTCTTTGGTAATTGATAACATCAGTACATCCAATACACTATTCCAAAATTAACTGGCTTATAGGCAAGCTTTTCAACTGGTTTATAAGGGCAAAACCAAAACAGGTGATCTTCTCCCTATTGGAATATCGTGTCTTACAAAAATGACTAAACTGCTTAAGCTCGGCCCCAAGTTTGTAAAGTTTCACCTGAAAGTCAATCTTGGATCTCTCCCTACAGCAGCCTTCCTCTGTTATCAAAGGATATATAACATTAACCCCATTTACCCACTATGCTTCAGATCAGAAAAATCCATGGCCCATATTCTTGACCAATGTGGAGTATGGAAAGATCTATGTAACATTGCATTAAAAAGAATCAATAAATCAGACTCTGCTAGTATATCACTAAAATATGCTTTCAAAAAAAAGAAATTTAGGATAGATCAGGCTCAACGCAATCATAAACTTTTCAATCTGGACTGTCAGATGCAAAGTCATTTTTAAAACAAGGATCAGATTGCTCAATTGATAAACTATTCTTAAGCATCCTTCACAAACTAAAGGAGGAAGATATATGCATGTGTCAGCCAGGGTTCAGACCTGGAGCCAAATAACTCTTTAATGACTCTTATGATGGTCCCAGCTGTTTACAGCGTGAGAGTCTGCTCCAGAATTTAAAATTCCTTATTGATGTAGTTCGGGATTGAAATTGCCAGAATACTTAGCAATCAATCTTATGCACTCAGTAATTATGAAATGTCTCTTGATGTTCTGTATCTTTCTTTGTTTATATTTAACACTCATGTTTTATAATCAGGTCAACGGTAATTGAATGATTTAATTGTACTATACCTAAATATAGATGCAAATAAATTGAATTTTGAAAGGAACTTTGGCTCAAAAGTGTAGCCAAACTGGTTTTCATGGTCTAGAAATATGGATTTGTGGTTGCAATTATATAGATATTGCTGTTGGGAGAGTAAAGCTAAAGCTTTTATGATAGCAACCAGACTCCCCTCACACCAATATCTATATAAAAGAGTCAAAAACAATTCCAACCATGACCACACATTTGAATGCATACTAGCCATAGCCATATGCTTAGAAAGAAATTATACCAAGCATAAAGAAAGCTTAACATATCACAAATAATATCAATGCCATCATCAAAAAAGAATACTGCTCCCCCTCTTTAAAAAGTAGACTATGTTAACCAACACATTTGCATATAATTTACATAGCATTTACATCACGTCCTTTCTCTAGACTTTAGATTCATTTCTATGATTATGATATTGCTTACAAGATACTGAAAGCATTCTTAGCAGATTAAATTAAATGCATAAATATCCTAACATGAAAAAGTCCATATATCTCGCTTCTCAATAAACAATTTTCAAGCTTTTCTTAACTCTTGCCTCCAAGTGATCTAAATTGGTTAATTTTTATGCAATATCCTCACAATACTAAAGTTGCTATCTTATCCGAATGCCTTTTATTGTAAAATTTAGTAAAAAAAAAGTTATTATAACTCTGATCATGCACAGAAATCAACTGCACCAAAAATGAAAATTATGGTCTGTACTTTATTAGACAACATGTGCAATTTAAAGAGCAGCAAGAAAGTTCATAACATCACTCAATATATAAAATATGCCAAAAATAATTTAGACAATGTACAATAACTTAATTTTTATATACTTTATTTTAACACGTCAAGATTCGATGGGATGTTAATCTCAACAGATTTCTTCATGGTCATTGCAATTTAAAATGTTTATTTAAAAAAAAAAACAACAACCCGTACAGTAACTGTGTTATGCTTACCCAAAATTATATACAGATTAGCATTTATTATTATTATTGAATATTAAAAATGGAAATCATTGTAATTATTTTTTGTAGAATTTTTGATTGCAGAGTTTTGAAAAGCCAATGGCTCTCATTATCCCGGATAAAGATGGATGTTACATTACTCTTTTGCTGTTCTACCAACTAATCAATATTAACATTCTCATGGGAATTTGGCTCACATCGATTACACATTTGATCATCATCCTGCTTCTCTAGAATCGTTCAATCATGATGTTTTGCCAACTAATCAATATTAACATTCTCATGGGAATTTGGCTCACATCAATTACACATTTGATCATCATCCTGCTTCTCTAGAATCGTTCAATCATGATGTTTTGCCAACTAATCAATATTAACATTCTCATGGGAATTTGGCTCACATCAATTACACATTTGATCATCATCCTGCTTCTCTAGAATCGTTCAATCATGATGTTTTGCCAACTAATCAATATTAACATTCTCATGGGAATTTGGCTCACATCAATTACACATTTGATCATCATCCTGCTTCTCTAAAATCATTCAATCATGACAATGTTCTACCAACTAATCAATATTAACATTCTCATGGGAATTTGGCTCACATCAATTACACATTTGATCATCATCCTGCTTCTCTAGAATCATTCAATCATGACAAAGTTATACCAACTAAATCAATATTAACATTCTCATGGGAATTTGGCTCACATCAATTACACATTTGATCATCATCCTGCTTCTCTAGAATCATTCAATCATGACAAAGTTATACCAACTAAATCAATATTAACATTCTCATGGAATTTGGCTCACATTGATTACACATTTGATCATCATCCTACTTCTCTAGAATCATTCAATCATGATGTTCTACCAACTAATCAATATTAACATTTTCATGGGAATTTGGCTCACATTGATTACACGTTTGATCATCATCCTGCTTCTCTAGAATTATTCAATCATGATAAATATCCCTCTGTACTGTAATCGTTCTAGCAATATAGTTTTTCAATTAATTTTTAATTCATTCACATCTTTCAGGAATAACATTCACTCACCAAATAAAGAACACAGAGAATAAATTTTACATTTAATTTATTTCCAAATTTATTGCAAATAAAAAAAAAGTTGTTTTTTCTACATGATTCGTTAAATAGTCTATAATATATCCTATATTACATTACAGAAAAGCAGACCTTGATTAAAAAATAATCTAAAAAAATAATAATACAAATCCAAATACTCTTGGAGTGAGTGTTTGTTCACCAAACACTGGATTCACACTTAAGATATTATCATTCAGAGTAGTGGATGATAATAAGTAAATAAATAAATATCTTGGAACACTAATATTTTTGGAATACATAGCATTTTTTTTTTTTTTTCAAATTTTACATAAAAACATTTTTTTTTCTTTTTGCTTTGGCAGATTATCATGAAGATTGTTGATTTTATTTTTGATAATTTTATTTACAAAAAATATGAATTAGATACAAAAGGAGACAGTGGATACCAAAAGAGATGCAAAAACATTGAACAAATAATAATTTTCTCCATTTTTAATTGAAAATGAGCAGCCATGAACGAAACAATACAATAAATAAATAAAGCAAAATCTATGTTAACTGTAAAAAAAGAAACTTCTATGAGTTAATATATCTATCTTTGAATATATATATATCGTCACGTGATGATTTGTTTTAGAACATATATATATATAATATAAAAACAAAATTATAGGTTCTAAATTAACTTTCTGACAATAGGAACTGCATCAAGGAAAATTCATGACCACCATTCAATAATAACACCATTGCTTTCTAATTTTTAACAAATATAATAGCATATAAATAGTTCAAGATTCATTATAAAGCAACGTGATCTTTATGTTTAAATTCATTAATATATACATTATACCCATAAGTTATTCATATTATATGCTTTAATAATTTAATTAGTATAAAAAATATCTTAAAATAGTGCGTAGTTGTTTACAATACAATTACTTTTCTTCTAACTAAATCACGAATATTTCAATAGAACATTTCCTCTGGAGTTTATGAATTCTGCTTTAATTAATATAGTAAACTGGGATATTCTGTTTAATTAAAATACTTAAGTTCTTTAATCTGTTTTTAATTGCAAATAAAATTAATTAATCTGAAACTCTTATTTCCGTACTTTTTCTGATTCTAATGAATACATATTTATAATACTTTCTGCAAATTAATTTCTAGCACTTTTATAGTAATTGTACGCTGGTGGCCTAGTGGTTAGCATAGCTGCCTTCCAAGCAGCTAGTCCGGGTTCGCTTCCCGATCAATGCTTTGACATATGGAAAAAAAAATTATTTATTAATATTTTCTCCTTCACGTTACTAGTTGCAAATATAATAAAAAATATTGGAATTATACACACATTTACAATATATTCTGGGTATTAACACTTATTTTTTATATCAGTTAACATATTTATAGTAGTTCAAAAAATTAATGTCTTTTTATAAAATGCGCAACAGTTTATTTCGTTTACCCCCTCCCCCATTTGTTTGTTTCTAATAATGTTCTGTAAGATTTAATAATTAAAGTCTATCTTTTTTATTCAATAATTATTAGCTGCAGTATATGTTAATTTAAAAAAAAAAAATAGAGAAATTTTAAATTGCTCTTTTCTAGAAAAAAATTAAATCTTGAATTAAGTTAATCTATTGTCAAATTTAAGAAAGACAAATAAAATCAAGGTACTCATGTTAATTAGCTTACAATTTTACAAGAATGTACTCAGTTATTTTTTTAAATATATGCAGTCAAGATTAAATTTAAAAAGTTAAGTAAATTGTAATTCATGCAAATAAAATATCAGTTATAAAAACTTGGATTCCTTCATAATTATGATTGGATTGAATTAAAGGGGGAAAAAAGTTTTTGCTGTTAATCTGATAGTTTCTTTTTATATGTCAAGTGCGTTGACCGGGAAGCGAACCCGCAGCTACGCCAACCGCCAGGCCACCAACGCTTGACATCAGATAGTTTCGTTTAGTTTGATAATAAAAGAAAAGATATGAAACAAATTTTCATAGATGCACACACACACAGAAACTATTAGGTCAATGTAAAATTCCACTGTACTCTGTGACATTTCTTTTATTCACAACCAATTTCAGGTTGGCTTTGCATTGTTTAGTCAAACTCTCTTTTTATTGTTATTGTGAGAAAAATAGATATACAGTAGTTTCACAATATAGATGCAAAAATTACTAATCTTTGAATTATATGAAAAATCATTGTTTGATACGTTTCAGGTAATAACATTTTCTCATCATAAACACATGTCAGTTTTTGAGATTATTTACCATAACCTGTCTCAAAACATATTAATTCATGTTTATTATATATACATATTTTAATAATCGTTTATATGGACTGTTTAATTAGAGAAATGTGTGCTGTATAATATAATTAGTAATGACAAATTCAAAATCCAAATTAAATTGTTTTAACATTATTTCCTCTCTCTATTCACATTGAATATCTAATGGTAATATTAAAAGTTAGTGAATTATACACCTTGTTAAAGAAACGTATTTCACTTCTAACATTTTGACTGGCTAGTAGTCTTCTTCAGGGCTATAAATAACATTTTTTTTTTATAAAATAAATATAACAACATAGCTTAAACCACACATGCCGTTTACAGATGGAATGATATTTACAATCTTCCAAACACAAGATAGTTTTTTTAAAAGATAATAATTTATAATCCTGAAAAATAGGCTAGACAGACAAAATATTGGAGAAAAAATTATTAAAAAAGGTGTAATATAGATTATTTTTAAACTTTATATTAAAAAAAAAAAAAACCCTTAAGATTTTATGCACAATCAGAATGTATTAAAAATTTAAAAAGAAAGGCAATTAGAAAATAATTGTTTTCATAAGTAATCTTTATGTATATTCTCTGCCAAAAAATAAATGAGCATCAATTGTAGTTTGCCATTACCATTACACTTTAATAAAATCTAATATCTCAATGATTAAAGCTAAGTCATAAACTGTTGATAATTCTTACTTATTAAAATGTATATTAATATATATATTAAGGCCTTAAGACCATGTGCTTGAAAAACGACAGTAGGGACCTCTACAAATCTTACACAAGATTTATTTCTTAAGGTTATAGCCTTAATATATATTATTTTACTAACGACTATGCGCTTTACACATTTAATTATTAAAATGTATATTATATTTAAAAATGTTTTACTAAGAGGAATTATTATTTAAATGATTTTATTTGTATTTTAATTGAAAAAAAGTTTTTTTTTTTTTGCTTTTAATAACCAACATTCACATGTTTGTTACCTACAAAAAACATGTTTGGAAAAAAAGTAGGTCAATAATTTTAGCTATCGTGTATATTTACCTGGAAAGAAACCACATGTGAGATGGATGGATGAAATAAGGAAGTGTGCTGTGGTGATATGGAGAAAAGAGGCTAGAGTTTGGAGATGGAGTGAACTTAGAGAGACTTTCATTCTGCAATGGATGAATGATATATCAAGTTAATTCTAAAACTCTCTTACTAAAGGACTTATGATTGAATAATAAGAAAATGCACAATTTCTCAGCAAATTGAATTATTATTTTTTTAAAATAAGAATTTGAAAATCAGTTTTATAAAAGAAATTATAATTACTTCTTTTATAGACAGTAAGCAACATGTTTATGACCTAATATTAACCAGCATTATTTTTGAACCTGATACACAAAGGGGGCATTTTGAACTAAAACTCCTAAATCATATGATTATTTATAGTTAATATAGACAGAACTTTATATGCAAATTTAAAACAAAAAATATATATCCAAATGTACTTTTCCATCAGTTTCTTTTTACAGTTATAGTGAAGATTTTCATGTGGTAATGTCCTCCCCAAAGAAAAGTATTCTTTAGATTAAGATTATTGGATTTCATTTTTTGTCACTATCATAATATTAGTTTGATTCTTGTATTCTAAGGTGGGGCATTTTATTTAAGATTATATTCTATCTATAACTTGATTAAAAAAAACATCAGTAAACTGGCTAACATCATTCTACTTGATATTATTAAAAATTTGGCAAGTTTATTTAAATTATTTGTGTCTGTAATTATTTGTAGGATAGCAAAACTGGACTTCTTTAATCTTGGCAATATTTTAATGAATTACTGTACTGCAAATAGAATGACAATTAAAAGGAAAAAAAAGATGGTGAAATTTCAAACTTTACGATTTCCCAGTTTATTATGAATGAACTAATTTTTCTTGATTCAATGGCTAAATAGACAATCCATATACCTTAAGACCTGTAGAGGTCCCTACTATCGCATTTTATATGAATATTATATCTTATATATAAAATCCCTATTTTGTCTGATTGATGAATGCATTTTCACAAGACTGTTATGTGTCAAATTCAGGAGGCATATTTTTCAATGAAAACAATTAGTTGTTCCACTATTAATAAATCGTAATATTTTTTTTTACGAAACATTTTATGCAAAGGAAATATATATATATTTTTTCATGTGCCATAGCATCGGCCGGGAGGCGAACCCGCAACAACCGTCTGCAACCAACTGCTTGCTTGCAAGGCGGCTGCGCTGATCTCTCGGCTAACAATGCTTGACGCAAAGGAAGTAATTTGTTGAAGCAACTGATAAAAGAACTATATTATAGAAACGATGTCCAGCTACATTTCTGGACTCTAAAAAAATATGATATTGGAATAATATTTTTTGAAGGAAAAGGATAAATAATCACCAATATGGGTATTTTGTGCTAAACTAGCACTCATCAGTTGGTCCAAATTATGCTGGACCAACTGATGGGTGCTGGTTTAGCACAAAATACGTGTATTGGTGATTATTTATTTATCTTTTCAACATGTGTGTGATCCGGTGGGTCAGCAATATAAGATGGCACTGAAAGTTGTGGGTCGTGTGAAAGTCTGAGTTCGAATCCCGCATATATTACATATATAAATGCAGGTGTTAAGTCTGTACAATGTATTAAATCTTTAAAAAAATTGCTAAAGCAACCAATTAAAAAAAAAGTTGGCCATTACACAGGCCAAATACATTTGTTTATATATATATATTTACTAAGGCAATAAACGTAAAGCATATGCGCTTGAAAATGCGAAGGTAGGGACCTCTACAGGTCTTAATCACAAGCTTACGCATTGGTATATATATAAAATTAATTTTCACTCTACATTTTACGTTCAGATACAGTTTGTAAAGCTGATTATAGAATTTGAAAAATATTAAATTCATTCATGTAATGTAAAATTATAAATTTATATATATATAACAACATTAAAATATAAACAATTAAATTGTTTATTGCTTGGGAATTTATAAGAAAATGTAATTGATGACTCTTGATCTCCAAACTGTGCCTGTCTACCATTATACTAAACCATGCCTATGTGTTTTAATTTTTTTTAAAGGTGAATTTAAAATGTTTATTACAGTCAGAAGAACACATCTTCAGAGCAATTTGCTAAAGGAATGTGTACTTGCTGAGTGAGCTGAAAATCCTATACTAGAGATCGACTTTGTGGAAAACAAAATCATTTGCTTTATATCCGAGATGAATGATTTCCTGGACTGATTTTTCAGTAGAAATGAAATTGAAAATGATAAAATTTGTTATGGGTGATATTTTATAAAAGAAAATAAAGCAATACAAATCTAATATTAATAGATATATAAATTTAAAAATGAAGTTTATAAAAAAAAAAAAAGTAGATCTTGTCCTCTCAAAAATGAGTAAAAATGCACAGAAAACATTTTATACATTACATTCACCACCCTAGTTACCATCATGCAATATTTACAGGATAATCAATTTTTTTTCTTTCTGAAAATCGTTATAATCCCAAATGAAATGGTGGTCAACTTGAGCATAACCATTATTCTCCAGGTCAATATTTGAACAATGGCTTTCATAAAATAGATTATAATAGTATATAATTAAATGTGAATATTACAACAGATTAAAAATCAGAAAAATATAGCTAGCAGTCAAACATTAAAATGAGGAAACATATGAACGCAACTTTTCAATGAGTTCAAAAATCTTTTTGCTTTACTTTATGTATTGTATCTCAATTTTTGTTTTTTAAATTTTAAATATTTTTTTATATCTCATTTACCGACAATTATGTATTTATATATGTCTAACAATAAGCTTCCCAACAGTTAATACATCGAAAGTAAAATAGTCTCAATCCAAAAAAAGTTTTATCTTACGATTTGTATTGAGATTATTTCATTTACTTAATAGACCAGAGTTAGAGTATTGATATCGATGTATTTATTATATATAAGTTTATGGATATATATATGTATGATAACGCTAGATTGAAATCTATATAAAATATTTAAAATGCCTTTTAGCTATATTGCTTCAGTCAAAAATTCAGGCTTTTTTTTTTATTTGAAGGGGGAATATGACTGAAACAATATAGCTACGGGGCGTTTCAAATATATGTATGAATGTATGTATATTTATTGGCTTTGATATCTGAAACAATTTAAATTTGATTTCATATTTGCGATTTTCACACTACTTCATGTACACATGCATACATATAATATTATAGTACACACATATGTGCTCATACACACATAAATATACAAAAATGCATACATGTGTAACATATGAGATGAATGTATATGTACATTACATATATGCGGTAATAAGTTATTTTCTACTAAACAAATTCTTTGCCCAAAAAATGCATCTATATATTTGTTTACGTTAAATTGTGATGATAGAATAAAAAATTCAAAAGACCTTGGATTATAGCTCAACTCTGTCACTTGCAATGCTTGAACATCACATGACCTCTCAAGCAATGAATTGTTCAATTATTATTCATTTTTATTGATAAGTAATGATCGATGTGCCATGCTTTTTAAAACTTTTCTGCATTTAGATTTAAATATCTTGTTAAACATATAAACTTTATATATATATATAAATCGTTTCCTGAATCTAAAACTGCATGGGAAGGATGAGAGAATTGTAACTTCAAGATATATTTAAAATATAATAAACATTATATATATATATTGTTAGAAGAGATGATAACAAATTGACAGTTGAAATCTTACACTGGATTCCAAGAGATTGTAAAAGACCTAGAAGGAAATCATGTATGAGATGGATGAATGAAGTAAGGAAGTGTGGTGGATTGATATGAAGAAGAGACTAGAGATTGGAAAAGATGGATTGAACTCGGAGAGGTCTTCATCCTACAGTGGATCCGATAATGGTTGAAAATGATATATATACACACATCCTGCGTTGTATTTAATTTTTGAAACTATTATATTTTCAAAAAAATATGAATTATTCAGAAATTTAATAATAAAAGGTTTTATGTAAAATATTTATAAAATTCTAAATATTTTTAAAAATTATTTTAATAAAATTTACTATTTCCATAAGAAATGAAAATTAATATGAATACGTGCACACATTGATCAAGTTTTATATTATAGTGGTTAATAATGATTTAAAAAATAAAACAAAATAATAATCTGTAAACAATAGTTAATTGGAGGCAGACCTTTTAAGGCATTCCCCAATTCATAGAACTAATGCAGTCTGTAAGTTATGGAGTAGTCATGTATTGATATGTTTGAACCAGTACTATTATATTCTTTGAAGCATCATATTTCCATTAATATAATCTGAAATAATAAATAATCTGTAATTAAAAGTTTCTAATTAGAAAATTTTAATTCTATGGGACTCAATGAAAGAAAAATATTTTATTCGTATCATTAAGTTTGAATGGTGTGACAAGTAAATAAGCACATGTGATTTCAAACACCCAAAGTCATAAACTGAAAACAAGTTTCATTCAATTAACCAAACTAAGATTTTTTTAAAAATTTTATTGGATTAAAGATTGATCCAAGAATAAAATCAGTCATAGCATTAATCCATATATTAATGGTATGATAAAGAAGATAATCTTTTCTGAATGATTTGAAAATAGATAGTAAAATAAAAACCTTAACATAGTGCTAAATATGAGATACCAAAATTAATTACATTAAGAAGATAGCAAGAATTGGAATAATTGAAAAGTGAAGAAAGGATGTGTCAGAGAACTTGTAATTATACTCTACTGCTGAGGTATACCTGCTTCACACACAAAAAAAACATACAAACACTAACAGAAAAGATATAGAAAATAATAAGCATTAATAATAAAATTTAAATGTTTGTCAAATTGTGCAGTATAAGTTCATAAATAATTTTTTTACAAAGATATGTTATAGAATATATTAAAAACTGGATTAAAGGCCAGAAATATTAAAATTATTTATGGCTTTACTTTCTGCCAAATCATTCCTATGGGTTAAGTAGATTTAGATATATGCTTAAAACAAATTACCACATAATCCCTCTATTTTAATATCTGCACTGCGATCACTATTCCACATCTCTAAAAGTCATTTACATAAGCATGAATAATGAATGGGTTCCAGTTAGTAATGCAAACTAGATTCTTACAGAGGAAGCCAATTTCCAAAAAGTAGTTTGGAAATCTGTTTGGTGCAACCACAACTATCCAAAATTTTTTATGCTTTTATAGATCTAAATAATTGAAATATACATTTCTAATAGAATAAGCTTTAAAAGATGTCTACTTTATATAAATAATATAGAACAATTCATGTCATTAGTATAAAAATATTAAAAATGATAAAAAGATTTTAATTGGGAAAAATAATTAGGAGCTGGATACATAATATTATCTTTAATGATTCTGAGCTTAAAATAGTTTAGTAAATTAAAAAAGTTATTAATAATTTATGTCAATATGTTAAATAATTTTTTTTTCATGTGTCATAGCATCGGCCGGGAAGCTGACCCGCTAACCCGGGACAACTGCTTGTAAGGCGGCTGTGCTGATCACTCGACCACCAACGCTTGACTAATATGTTAAATAAATTAAACACAGAATTTCCCGTTTCACAAAATAAATATTATTTTTTAAAACTTTTCGTGATTAAAAAAAAATCACAGTTTTCTTCATAAATAGCATGGATATATATGAGTAAATATGTATAATTGTATATATATAATCAATATGTAATGAATGTATCAGTGGAAATCCTGAAAAAAAAAAGTTATAACAAATTATGTATTCTCAAATATCTGTAATAAAAACATTTTTATTGTTCATGATATGTTTATTTTTAGAGCAAAAAATGTTTTTATATATACTAACACAAATTTTTTTACTTATACATTATTAATGTATTCATCTGAGATTTATATATATGATATTATTCATTTTATTCCATTAAAACATCATGTTAAATGAGAATATATAATTCAAATATAATAAATAATTGAAGTAAATATTATAATTAATTCTTTCAAAATCTTCATTAACTTTTTTGTTTTTTATTGCTAATAAAATTAAAAAATTATTGAAACAATTGTTCGAACTCAGACTTTCACACGACCCACCACTCTCAGTGCCATCCACCCACCTGATCACACACATGTATATTGGTGATTATTTATCTTTTCAACGTGTGTGATCAAATGGGTCAGCAATATGAGATGGCACTGAGAGTGGTGGGTCATGTGAAAGTCTGAGTTCGAACCCCACATATATTACATATATAAATGCAAGTTTAAGCCTGTACAATGTATGAAACAATTGTTATAAAAGTAATGTCATGCTATATATGACTTGCTTTTTTGATTATGAAACAATTGTTGTAATTCATGCATTTTCATATTTAGAAGTTATGTATTTCCGTTTGAAATTCAAAGAATCATTTTTTTAAAACCAATTATTGAGTACTTCTGCCTTCTGAAAAGGTCATTTAAGTTAATTTTAATCTGTACTGAATAATATAACTATAAATAAAAATAAGCACACACCTACAACTTTTTAAATGCAGTGAAAAATAATTATATTATCTTATTCTTCTCTTTTACTTTCTTTGCATGTTTTCATATAGTCTGATGAAGACTGCTGGACAGTCAAAACTGTAAGAAAAATAAATAAGTTTTTTAAAAATAATTGTTTGCATTGAAGTGTATATGAAAGAAGTATTATAAGCAATATATAAATAATTATAAAAAAATTCTCAGAATGATAGTCACAATTCTTTTAAAAAATGACTTTTATAAATGATATCATAAAATCTGTCATTACTTATATTGCATTTCAAAAGTATCATTACTGTGATATGAATAGAGATAGAAGTTAAGCATAATATTAGTCAATACAATATATTTCTATGTTATAATTATCTACTATCCTAAAAGGGTTCAAACAGGAATTTTTTAGATGCTCAATTATAGTTAAGCCCTCTGCTGGCAATTAAACACAATTATTATATTCAGTTGTTTGAACTCCATTTTTATTTTATTTATTTGTGTTACCTAAAAATTAATCCTTTAATTTTAAAACCCAGATCGGCCACTATCTCACTGTATCAAAACACTCAGGACACACAATTTGTAATCAAACCTGTAACTCTTATTACCAATGTGTTGATACTTGTCAAACTATATAATATGCTATTATTACATTTTGTCTTTATAAGTAATGACAGATATTGGATTATACTGATAAAACCGTTTATCATTTTCCACATAATTTCTAGCATAGAAGACATACAGTTTGCCAATATTATTTGGTATATCTATTATAAAAAATGTAATTATAGAAATGTGAATTTAAATTTATAAAATGTTTTAGAAAATAATTTATATGGATTTGAAAGATTAATAAAATTCTATTGGAAAAAAATTTACAATCTATGATAACCACAAATTAAGATTGCGCACACTCAAAAAGTCTTGAACTCATGTGAATATATTTCACTTTAAAAAAAAAAAAAAAACAAAACTATATAAATGCAGTGAGAAAGAAACAAAACTTTCACGGGAGGTGCAATATTAAGGCCGTTGATCTCATTCCATCTTCAGATCTGCATAATTGATGCATTAAGAAAAAAAAAAATTAAAGTTTACATCAAAATGAAATACCTCATATTTATAATAGCGTAATCTCATTATATAATTAATGATTGTTAATACATTTCTACAATAGGATGCCGATGTCTAAACTAATTAGGATTAAAACAATGCACAATTTGGTAAATCAAAAATTTATGAGAATACTCATTTTAAACCACTAAACATCACATGATCACTATCTCATACTAGCACATAATTGTTATTAAACAATTCAAAACAAAGCAAAACTCTCCATATAGTAGTGCCATCTTGTGCTAACAAGAGCAATCAATGGATGCCAGAAGGCTTGTGCATAAAATCCCTATCTAGTGCCTACTCACCCAATATCCCCAGACCAGAAACTAGTCTGGGGATATTGGATGAGTAGGCACTAGATAGGGATTTTATGCACAAACCTTCTGGCATCCATTGATTGCTTTTGTTAGCACAAGATGGCACTACTATATGGAGAGTTTTGCTTTGTTTTGAATTGTTTAATACTCATTTTACATAAAACAAAGCATAATTTTACATAATTATTTTTATTATACTTAAAATTTGATGGATTTAAAAATGTGTTTTAGGAAATGATTTGTAAATAATAATAAAATCATACTGAAGAAATCATATGTACCCATATTTCAATTCAAATTTACATGGTCCAAAAATTAGAACACTATACAAGACAGCTTTAAATAAAATTAATTTAACCACGTTTAGAATTAGACAGGTGAAAGTATATCTAAATAAACAATGGTGGAAATTTTATTGAGTAATTTGTTACTAAATTTTTTTGAAAAATATAAAGACTTGGATTTTAAAAATAACAGATAATTTTATAAAATGAGTAGTTTATCATTTTATTTTAGATGATAAAATGGGCTCTTTTAATTTTGGCCCCTCTTATTTATTGTTTAAATCAACATTGACCATTACAATAGTCACAAAATAAATTTTATGCTAATTATAAACTGATTAAACTCAGAATTTGACTTCCACCATTTTTAATATTTAAAAAAAAAAATCATTTTTGAATAAAAAATTATATTTTATGTTCATGCTTATTCATTTGAAAAGAAATATAGTCTTAAATAAACATTTTCAAACTTTTAAAATTAATCTGATAACTTTTTTTAATATATTTTAGAACCCTAAAATTACCAGTGACAAAACCAAGTGCTGCTAATAATGTATGTCAGACAACACCCTGCACCATGAACACAAACTATTCCAATTATTTTGTCCAATATAGTTAAAAAAATTGCAACCTTCATCAGAAAAACCACACGACTATCATGGAAATAATGCCACATTTTAAAAGTAAAATACTTTAGTATTATATTTTTTTCTTTGTCCATGTGATTGGCTAATATTTTTGCCATTTCTTAATTACTAATATTTTTGATATTTGAGAGATATTTAGATTTTTTGGTCACATGATTATGTTTATTTCTACGAGAGTTTTTTTTCTCTCCATATATCATAGCATCGGCCGGGAGGCGAACCCACAACAACCGCCTGCAAACAACTGCTTGCTTGTAAGGCGGCTGTGCTGACCTCTCGGCTAACAATGCTTGACTACTTCTATGAAAGTTGTATGGTTTTTCTGACGAAAATTGCAAGTTTTTTAACTGTATTGGATAAAATAACTGGAATACTTTATATTGATGACATTGGGTGTTATCTGACATCCTTTAGCACTTGATCATATCAAGTGCTTTTGTGCCTCTCCTTAAAAACTAAAATGGCAGAGAGTTCATTGTAAACTAGTATCTAACTCAATTAGTATTAAGACAAAATATTCTGAAATGTGTTTAATGGGTCAGATAATTGATATTCTAACCATAATTTTTAATGTCAGATATAACATGTTTGAAATAACTTTAAAAACTGATGGATGAGTTGTATAAGAAACAAAATTAAAATAATAAAAAACTGATTTCCACAGATTTCATAATTTTTATATATATGTTTTTAAGAAAGGCATGAAATGTTAAAAATTTACTAGCGTTTGAGTACAAAGACTCGCATTGTTTTTTGCAAGCTGTGATTACAGTTAAATGAGTTGTTACAATCTAGAGAGGGCAAGCTGTGTATAGAAATTTATATATATATATATACGCATACAAAAACATAAATATCACATATTTTTGGTCAATAAAATATATTTTTTTTTTGAAAAAATATTTTTAATGATAACCTGTTTTCTGATAACTGCCAAATATATTTTATATAAATCATACCTGGGCATAAAAGTCTAGCAATACATTATTTGACGTATAAGTATATATACACATACAGTACTTGTATATACATATTTACACACACAGAGTACTTGAGTATATATATACTTACATCTAAAAATATATGTATATACAAATAAATTGTACTAATTTGTAAAATCCATATATTTATGAATATGTGTATGTCATTAATATGTTACAATGATATGTTAGATGATCTTAGAAATTTCTTTGACTTTTACTTAATTGCCCGTTACAAAAGCCTTCTTATCTTTGTTATTAATAAATGGAAATATGTAATCAAACATTTATTAAAGAAAATTGTATTTTCTTTAATTCATAATTCTAGATACGGAAATTAAATTACAATAATTTAGTTTTTTTTTTTTGTTAAAAAAAAATCAATTATTTACAAAAAAAAATAGTATATATAAAATATTTTATAAATATTTGATTAATTAGCACACACAGTGGAAAATTAATTGGTCATTCCTAAAATAAAAGTGAAAGAAAACATCACAATCTAAAAAAAAAAATTGGGGAGGCGGAGGGGGTGAATTCTGAAAGTCCCTTGCGTTGCTGCGCAACAAAATCAATAGTTTTCATGACGGCTGATAAAGTCAATCCTGTACTGTATAATATTATAGGATAAATTTTAACAATTTCATTCGGCTCAATGCTTATAGCTCTCCCAGTAAATGCTGAGAGATGCTTTGTTTACTGAAGCCTAAGTGGTAACATGAGGGTATAGTTGGAAAAAAGGAGAGATTTTAACAATTCTCCATGGGAGAATATGCTTGATTGTTTAAGACGAAATTTATCTCTTTTTCTTTCCCCTTTTGTGAAGATAGGCTTACAGGAGCTTTTAGGATATAAAGAGTCAAAGGGGTTTATATAAATGTAATATTCCAAAGCTTATAATGTTACAAGTGATTTGAGATTCTTTTTTTTTTTTTCACTTTATATATTTAATATATATACTTTGCAAAATGTTTGACCTTCAAAATGGGTCATAACCCTGGTGATTAGCTAAACTGTTTGGTGGTTATCATAAGTCGGTGTCTCCAACCTGAGACTCACTGGGTCCATCGCTATATTTTCTTGCTGAATGCTGACTATCACTTTCGCTGGATGTCTTTGTGTAACTCTTGTCCATCTTGGGGTGAGACTTGGGCTTGCTCTCTGTCAGACTTTGGGTTCTATGTTGGCCAATAGCGTTAATATAATTTGCTATCAGCAGCGTAATCTCAAGAATCTGAAAAGAGAAAGAAAAAATATAGAGAAGATTAGTTACAATTAATCTGATAAATATTAATTTTCAGAAAAATCTAAAAATTATTTCTTTTATATGTGTATATATATTGAATAATCACGTGTGTGTGGACATCCAAAAAAATCTTTTAATAAGTACTGCACTAAAAAAACAAAACAACAACACATATCTAAATTTTTAATTTTTTAAAACGTCTTTAGAATGATGAAGTAGGTTTTAATTTTACTATAGATAAAATACCACTAATATGAACATCAGGAATTCAAAAATTTTTATTATCCAAACTAAATTACAAAGTACCGACCCCCCCCTCCCCAAGTCCCTAACCAAGTATTTCAGAGTTTATGGTATTCTATCTATACAATATATTATTTATTTCAAAATAAATAATTATGTAAAATAAAAAAATATGTCAAGCGTTGGTGGCCGAAAGGTTAGCACAGCTGCCTTACAAGCAGTTGTCCCGGGTTCGCTTTCCGGCCGATGCTTTGATACATAAAAAAAAAAAATAAATAAAAAAAAAAATATGTAAAAACATTTTTAAAAACTTTTCAGATTGTCTCCCCTTTCCCCTTACAAATCCTGTTTTGTGAGATTCAGGAAGATCTGAGCAAAATTTTTTTTGTCTAATTTATGACTGGATGCTTTTTTTGACACTGATCTTAATTTCATCCTTCAAATAAGAAAATTTTTTGATAATACATTTTCAGAACTGATTAGTTATTTGAAAAAAAAAAAAAAAAAGATTTTTCTTCGCAATTCCTCAATTATCTGAAGTTTCTTTTATAACTCTAACCTGGATTTAAACCCTACATCGAGGCATGATATTTTACTTCAGTGACTATACCATGAAACTTTAAAAAAGTTTTATTCAAATAAAAGCATTACAAATTATTATTTGAAGAAATATACCCTCATGTTCATTCAGTTTTTATCTCAAAAGTGGATTTAATCACTTTTGACTTTTAATCCTTAGTAGTAATAAGTTGTATTATTTATTATTAGAATTAATAAAGAAATAAATATTTCCAAACAAATAAATAAATAAAAAGAATGTCCAACCTAAGCTAATTCCCTTATTTAAATTTATAACATAATTGGTAATATTTACTAAGGCTGTAACCTCAAGAATGTGCGGTAAAAATGCGATAGTAGGGACCTCTATAGGTCTTAACCACAAGCTTACATTTGTTAGTGCTGAAACATATTTTTTTATGCTTTCAAATACTTAACAAGGAATAACATTTCTGTAATGTAATTTTCACACCACCAACCACTCTCATGCAAGGTAGAGACTGGTTTCTGTCTACTTTTAACACCTTGTGGACATGTCTTGATTTTCTGTTTGAAGAGTCAAGTTTGAAAATGAACACTTTAATCACGTGACTCTCATTTATACATAGCTGTGTTAAACAATTCTATGTAATTATGCAGAATTATGATGTATAAAAATACAAGAAGTTTTTGAAATTTCATAATTGAGACCTAGATCAATTCACTTCTATAACATATTTGATGATAGAAACTATTCTTGAAATATATTGAATACTTTTGAATAATTTTACATATATCAATTCACTTCTATAACATATTTGATGATAGAAACTATTCTTGAAATATATTGAATACTTTTGAATAATTTTACATTCTTAAACTCTAATCAACATGTATAGACTATTGTGAGTAAATATCACTAACATGGCATATTACTTATTTTCTAGCATTTTTTAACCCCCCACTCAAATAAATCAACAAAAATTCATTTTAAAGAAACCAATCAATACTATACAGAGATTCAAATTCCTTTATATGACATCAAAATGAACTGAATGAAATATATTTGATAGATAATCTATACACATTTTCAAATAAATATGCCATCAAAATAATACCGTGATTAAAAATCATTAATGCTTCAGCAGCACTGATAGGAAGAATAAAATCTGGAAAACTATAACTTAAACAGGCAAAACTCTCCATACAGTAGTACCACCCTGGACCAACCAGAGTAATCAATGGATGCCAGAAGGCACAGGGTGGCACTACTGTATGGAGAGTTTTGCCTGTTTAATAACAGTTATGTGCTAGCGTAAGAGATGGTGATCATGTGATGTTTAGTGGTTTAAAACTATAACTTCTGAGTAAACTTGCTACACTGCCTATTTTTTTTAAAGACCTTCTGGGATGTTTTTTTATATTATTAAATGTTGGGAAAATCAAAAGAAGAATGTTTTAAGACATTGTAAAAAAATTGCAAAATTTGAATTCCAATGTTTATTAATAAAATGTTATTCGAAAATCACCATGCTTATTCATTTACATACAATATATAACTACATATAAAATGCAGCCCAAACTTGAAAAGTTGCAAGAGAAATTATATTTGCTTCCCCAACTACTTCACAATTCCAATTGGCACACTATAAGTTGTAATGAAATAGGATAACATGAAGCTATGTATTTTTCTCGAAGTGCATACTCACAATAGCAAAACAAGAAAAATGGACATTGAATACATACTTTAAATTCACAGTTAAATGGGGGTGGGTGGGTTATTTTGTTGTCTAATTAAATGCCAAAATTTTGGACTTACCATGCAGTGACAAGAATATAATACAGATCAATTTTATCCAAGTATTTTTAACAACATTCTCAGTTGCATGGAAACAAGAAATTTAAAAATAGAGTATCTGAATTCAGCAGAATTTATTCACAACATTAAAAAGAAAGAAATGTAGCAGCAACATAAGTAAAATTAAAAAAATGAAAATATTGGTTCCAATCAAAGTTAAGTTTCTGAATGTCCCATTTGTTAGTCAAACCAAAAAAGTTGATTATTGGTGGTGAGTTCATTAAATCATGTTTGGTTACTGTGACTGAAGAAATGTGTTCAGAGAAAATAAACTTGTTTGAGAGTATTAGCTTTTTAGCAAGAACTGTTGTTTTAAGAGTTGAGAATAGTGAAAATCAAGGCAAATGATTTTCATTCTTGGTGGGTTAAAAGTTGTTTCCAAAATTTCTCAATTGTCTAAGGAATCATAGCCGAGTTTAAAGTCTCTGAACAATTATTTCAATAAATAGAATATGAGTAACAAGTACACAAGAGAATATTTCAAAAAAGGTAAAAAAAAAAAAAAAACATCTTATGGTTCACCTGATATTACTATAAATATGAAATCTTTATAAAATATGAAAAAAAGCACAACCTATGATTATTTATTGTATTATGCATCAGTTAATCCTTTATAAAAAATATTTTCATATCACTAAACTAGAAAAATGAACAATGATCCTCCTTTAATCCAATAAGCTTTTTATTTAAAAGAGTAATAGCACGATTTTCCTCATCACTTAATCCAACAGCAATAGCAAAGTTTTAAGTGACTTTCTGAACTGAAGCCAGTGCTGAAATTATTCTGAGTGAGAAGAATAGTCATCCATAATCATTCTTAAATATTAAACTGCTTTGAAAATTTAACTGCTGCAGTAAACTTGATGTATCACAGCATTTTCCAATTTAAAACCACAAGACCAAACTGCGTTTATGTGTGTGGTTAATCATTTTTATAGCACCTAATGTAATACAACCACTTTATACAATCCCCATAATATTAAAACAAAAAGTATATTTCCAATCTCATGCAAATTTGAAGAGGACATTTTTTTTTCTTCATGTGTCAAAGCATCAGCCGGGAAGCGAACCCACGCCAACTGCTTGTAAGGCAACTGTGCTGACCACTCGACCACCAACGCTTGCCAGATGGCATATTTTTGAAGCTTAAATGACATTCCATATTTTTCTGAGTTGGATGCAAAAGAAATTAGCATATTTCAAAATTGTTTTAACTGTACAAATGAAAGGCCTTCATCTCTATCCTTCAATTGGAAGTGATTTATATGCAAAGAGATAATGCTAAAAAGCAAATGTCAAGAGAAGAATCAACGAGAATATCACACAAATGCCCTTCAAGTAATAAATATATTCAAATAAAATTCTGTGCTTGTGGGCTGAATCAGGTGTTGCCATTATTTATCTGTGTAAAAATATATTTTCGAGGAAGGAATATATTCTATAAAAACTCATTACAGATCAGTATTAAGAAATGAAGATTTACAACTGAGATGTTTATTTTCTATCATATTAAATAATATTCTCAATATTTTTTTCATATGTCAAATGCATTGACAGGGAAATGAACCCAAGCCAGCTGCTTGGAAGGCAGCTATGCTAACCACTCGGCCACCAACGATTGACAAGATAAACACTATCCTTTAATGTTTACTGATTACTTGAGCTTACTTTAAATGGTTCTAGAGTAAAATAAATAAATTTCTGCGTTCAATCACTGGGGTTAAGGAAGGGATCAGTTATCATAAACCTCTCATATTATCGGTAATAATTATGATGTTGGAATTGCGCAGCCATATTTCCATTCTTTAATTAAACATACTGTGATTCTAATGCTAATCTTTTCTAAATTTTTTTGGTTAGTTTTTTACACAGTTGGAATGCCTATCTATATTTGTTTATGATCATAAAAACTGCTTTTATGCAGATATTGAAAACATAAAGAGCAAGTGATGTTTTGTTAGGTATATATTATCCTTATCAAAACTGCCTGAAGTTAGCTTACAACTAAAATCATTATAATATATATTTACTGGCCTACAAAATTAAACAAGAAAGTTAGTTTGAGTTTAAAAACTTAGAATATTTTTGCATCTCAGGCCATTAGCTTAGATAGTTTAAAAAGAAATTAACGTGGTGACTGGATGTGTGAATGTAAATCCAATGGCCATCACTGAAGAAGGCTAATAATTAGAAACGAGGACATGGATATTAATATCCACTGATTAATCAAGCTATCAAAAGATGGCTTAAAAATAGAGTATACACAAAGCCTAAAATACTATTTAGCCTTGTAACAGATGTGCTTTAAAAATGCTTATGTGATAGCCAATCAGATGTAATAATGACTACATGTGGAACTCTCAATTCTAAAACACAAGCCAGAAATATGAGAAAAAGATGGAACCCACCTTCTTCTCTACTTAAATTTATATATAAATAAGCCAGAATCAAGCATTCTGAACTAAGAGTTTGAAGCTTAAAACACCTTCACATTTAATTCACTAAATATTATATATATAAATAAACAACAAGCATCTATCGAAGTTTTAGTCTTTCACATTATTATATCATCTGCTTGTGCTTAATAAATTTAATATATTTATTTAGCCTTTTGTTGATAACCAAATTACCAAATCTTGGACTAAAGGAAACTAGTTATGATTATTGGTAAAACAACATTTTCATTAGCTTTTAATGATTCTGATATCAAGATATTATTAAAGTTATCTCCATAAGTGCGTAAATGTACCAGGAAACATATTGATAATAACTCCAGTCTTTTTTCATTTTCTTCACAATCATACTAGGTAGCATATTTGGCCCTGAAATGTTTGGATGCTGGAAGATATAGTACATACACAGGGTATTTAAGTATATAGTCAAAATGCTATTAATGGGCTAAAAAGTTTGGATTCTGTGGTGCAATAGTACTACACTACCTACTATTCATACAATCTGAATTTAAATCCAATTCTTTTTATATTTAAATCAGATTTAAAATTCATTTTTTCAAGCAGATTATCTAGTTATACAATATCCACCAGTAAAATTGAGTATGTAGATATTTTTTGTTTATTAAACAAAAATAAAGAATTGACCCTCCCATTCCTCATCTTTTATGTAATCAGAAAGCCTGGTGAATAATGCTTTCTTCTTTATTGTTCTTTTAAAAGGGAATTTTGAAAAGAGTTCAAATCATATGTCAATTGTAGACAACTTTTCCAGTCACTTGGCAATAGAAGTTTTGACCATTATGAGACTGTTTTAAAAATAAAATAATCATTTGATATTTAAGCACATGATTTACTAAAACATTCTTGATACATTTTAACATTATTTTTAAAAAAGATCATAAACCCCAGACTCACAGATTTTATTAATATCACCCAAAAGTTAATCTACCTCAACACATAAATCCATTGTGGACAGAACATCCATAACTGATTGCCATACATGTACTTTCACTTTACGAAACTTCTCATATCAGACCATATTGCAACTTGGTGTTTTTTAAACATTTTACATAATTTTTTAAATATTCTGGTAATCAATTTCATTTTTAGAAAATCTACTTATGGACACAAAACTTTGGACTCACTTTACATATATATTGCTTATAACACTTCTTTCATATACACTTCAATGCAAACAAATTTTCTTAAAAACTTCTTTATTTTCCTTACAGTTTCGACTGTCCAGCAGTCTTCATCAGAGTTCTAAGTTTCTTCTCTGCTTTAATTAATATAAACATATTTTGAATGCTACCTCCAAATTTATCTTTTGTGAATAAGGTGAATGGTTTTGCATCTGCATATTCAATAATTATCTTTATTTCTTAGACAATATTCAAATAATAACTCCAAATTCAAATATCAAGTTTTGAACAAGTCTGATCATAAGCTAACAAAAATGTACTTTCATGCTCTCAGTTTCATACTAATTGTAATCATCTATTGACCTCTGACAATAATAAAGATATAAAAAAACCCCCAGATATAATCATATGATGCTCTGTTTGGCAATACGCTTTATGCTTATTGCATAAAATAATCTTTACAGATGAACTAGGAACTTTTAAATCAGCTCAATTTGGAACAAAAATGATTATTTATTTACATTTTTATATCACTGTAATAAAAATAGTTAAAAATATTTTTTAGTTCATTTTTATAGTTTATTTATCAGATAGAATTGCCAAAATATACAATTAGTTCTACTAAAATTTATAAAAGTAGTCAAGCGTTGGTGACCTAGTGGTTAGCATAGCTGCCTTCCAAGCAGTTGGCCTGGATTCGCTCCCCGGTCAATGCTTTGACATATATAAAAATTTTTTTAATAAAATAATGAATATTTAATTTTATGATTATTTATTATTATGATTATATTTTACCTAAGCAAAAGGAATCAAGTATAAATTTAAATATGAGTTATGATTTATTTTCTGTTAAGGGAATGGAAAATGTGATAATTGTCGATACAGATGAAGAAGAGTTAATTCCCTATGGTTGCAGAATCTTAGAGATATTGCTTGACTTTCTTTAAGATAGCAATTTTAAAAAATGTAACAAACTTTTCTTTTACTTTATAAGTATCTATACTTAAGTGCTGCCCTAAAAAAAGCTAATAATGAATGTCTTTATTGAAGCTTAGCGTTTCGAGGGTGAATTATGTCTTCATATTAATAGCATCTGTATATATATCATGTATCTCTATATAGACAGTAAATTAATTTAAATATGCACATCATATTACCCATTTCTTCATAAGGGGGAAGTAGGATTCTTTCTTATTTATGACATTAGAGTTGTTAGCTATATGCCACATCTCTTTGATTTTTAACTTAGAGTCATTTCGCTCAATGCATGTGATATTGGTGAGTATGGATTTCAATATGTTGCTCATCACATTTTAATGATTGAGGAAAATGAGAGTTTTGTTCAAGATTAGTTGCGGCTCATTTGTAAAGGTAATTGTGTTGATAAATATTTGTGGATAGATATGGGTGTGATTGTAATAAATAGTCCTGCATGAGACCATGCAATTTTATATACGGTGTGCAGAGTTTGGTCATTATGGAGTCCATCTTTATAATTATTTATTGGTCTGTTTGTTGTGTGAAGAGTACAGTAGGTTACTTGATGTGTTTGTGGGCAAACTTTACTTAGGTTTTTAGCTATACTTGGTATTAAGGATGCAATATCCAAGGTTTGTTATCTTTGGGTGGATTTTTGTTCTTATTTTATGGTGAAATTGTTTGACTTTATTTTTTAAGATCTGTAAACTTGAAGTCTATCCCACTTAGTTCATTTAGGTATTGTTCAATATTGGCAATGTTAATTTATGCTTAAGTACAGTATAACAATTTGGTTTTTAAAAAAATCTCATTGCAAGAGGAGTAATCCTGAAAATGACAGCTACATTATTTTTTGCTTTCTTGAATCGTTATTAAAAAATAAACGGATTTCAAAAGCTTTAATTTAAAAATTTAAAGGCAATTTTTAATTTGTAAAATTAGAATACTATTTTAAATCTACAATTTCCGAATAAGAAAATTGATTTCTTTATTTATATAGAATTATATAACCTATAGTCAAGTAGCAAGTATACCATTAGTAAAAGGAAGAATGGTATAGATGTTTATTTTTGGATTGCTCAGTAACATTATTTTGTGCATGCCCTGTAAGGCCCTGCACAGTTTAGTACAGTGATAGAGGGTCAGACTGCAGAGAATGCGATCCAAAAACCAATTCCAGATCTGCCCCTTCCAAGCTCTGAAATTTCTTATAAATTTTTGGGTAATAAAAAAACATTCAATTATTTAAGATTGAGTATATAGTATTACGATGAACTTGAGAAGGTTTCTTAATCCCTGCTTAATCTATCATTTGTGACCATAGGATTGCCTGGGAAATTAATCATTTCTTTAATTTTCTATATAAGCACTTATAAATACATGCCCTATATATGCACACTATATACAATTTCCTTTAAATTTTATTAAAATTATTTTCTTTTATAAAACAATCTTAGATAGACTTTACAATCTATTTGCGAGACTTTCAGCATCTTAATTCATTAACAAATACATACGATATGTACTTAATATTATTAGAGCATTTAGTCTTGCATTAGTGGTCGAGAGGTCAGTGCGACTGCCTTGCACTTGCAGGCAGTTGCCCGGGTTGCGGGTTCGCGTCCCGGCTGATGCTACGACACTTAAAAATATATATATATTATTAGAGCATTTAAGTTCAGCCCCTCCCCCCCAATTTAGTATAATTAATTATACCATTTTAACACTACAAAAAAAAAAAAAAAATACAAATGCTTAAAACAATATTGAAGGTTTAAACATATCAT
Source organism: Epiperipatus broadwayi (assembly GCA_028023455.1). Taxonomy (NCBI): domain Eukaryota; kingdom Metazoa; phylum Onychophora; class Udeonychophora; order Euonychophora; family Peripatidae; genus Epiperipatus; species Epiperipatus broadwayi. The sequence continues at coordinate 28,441,306 of JAQFVV010006198.1, forward strand.
TTGAATAACCTTTGACCCACAGTTATATGAAATAAACAACTACAAATTCTTTCGCGGTATATTTTAATTCATTTAGAATAAATTGAAGCAATAATTTAATATTTCCTTAAATGCTTTGAAATTAATGATAGTAAACATATTTTAAACAACTCAGTTTATTATTATTATTTTTTAATTTACTAAAAAAAGAATTACAGTATGTCTGTTAAATATTGTTTCACAAGATAATGCTTCTAAACTGGATTTCTTTCATATTATTGCCAGTTATTTGTAATATTAATGAGTTTTCTTCTTTTTTTTTTTTAAAAGAAAATACTTCATTTAATAAAAAAATCTATTAAGACTAGAATATTTCATGAAAGAAAAAGGAAATGGAAAATAAAAAAATTAACAAATACAATCCTTCTTTACAATTATTCAAAATGGTTCCCTTTATATAGCAGAAGAAATTTTAAGAATAAATACTGTATTCTTTTATATGTACGCATATGAATGAATCATTTTCAAATAAGATTTTCAATACTATTATGTGTGTGTCCAAATTAAAAATTTGTGAGAATAATTTTATTAAAATTAAAGTATATTCCTTTTTCTAAGTATAAAGTTGTGTCTAAATTTTAAAGATCGGATATTTCTAAAATTTGATATGCTGTCTATTCCTATATAAACACACATATCCAACATAATTGTAGTCAAACATCAATATAAACATGTCTATTATTGAGATAAAACTAAAAAGTATTGTTTTAATCTATTGCTAAATATAAATTTTCGGCTGACATAAATATAAGCATATTCTGAAATTTCTAAAATATAAAAAACATATTTCAATAAATCCAAACCAGTTTATTTAAATTTTTAGCCGAGTTTGGGTAATAAATAATATGAATGGGAAAGGTTTTTGCTGAAATCTGAAAAATTCACAAATCAAAAAAATACGTGTAATCAGGAATTTTAGATTAAGTATTTTACCTATTTAAATTTGACTTCACATTAAAACTGGATTATTTGAAAAACCATAAATTATTGTTTATAAGACTTTTATACAATTTATATACTTTAATTAATTTAGTTTTGATAAGGTTATCAACCTACAAAAATATATGATGTAGTAATATAACAATATATATATATTGATCCGGCATGCAATACAGAAACATATATTACTTAAATAGTATTTTTTTTTTCTCAAGTGTCATAGCATCAGCCGGGAAGCGAACCCGCTAACCCGGGTCAACGGCGTGTAAAGCAGCTGTCGCTGACCTCTCGACCACTAATGCTTGACACTTAAATACTAGTTAATTTCTAATTTAACAGAATCTGTTTTCTTATTGATAAAGAAGAAATAAATATCAAGTGTTTATAAAGATTATGATTCATTTTTTCTAATAATTATCTTGATAGAAGTAATCTAGGAAGCAAGTTTATACAATTTTGAAAACTTGGAAAATGTATTCTGGTTGAGAAATGAAGCATAAAAAGATAATTTTCATATTTTTTTTTTTTTCCATTTGCAATGGAGATTTTTAGTTAAAAAAATTATAACAAGCATATAATATCTAAAATAAACTGGATTAAGTTCTAAAAAATATATCCCATATGTAATTAATATAATTTATAGATAAATCAGGGACAAGAGTTAATTATCTATTGACTTAAGTACATTATCATCACCTTCAATTATTAACAGTCCACTTTAGCACAAATAATTTTCTAATAGTCTTCCACAAAAAGATTTGGTCTTTTCCATAATAATTCAGCAATTTTCTATATTTACAAATGCAGCCCATTGAATGTCATCGGTACTCGTTGATTAGATACGCATACCACTTGATGGCGTTGTTTATGTGCTAAAGCACAAAAAAAAATGCAGTTTACGTGGCATCCATGTTTTCGCAGCCATGTTTACGTGTAATACAACAATTGTTGTATTATACATTGCAGGCCACCCTGTGGTGTTGCAGTGAATTATTTCTGCACTCCTCTTTTCATGCAATTTATACAAATCATGTCTACTTAAGTTCTTTAAAGTTTAAAATTGTATTAATAATTACTAGTTTAAACTTGAATCTATTCAATTCTTTTCTGATACTTCCTATTTATTCCTAATATGACCTGAAGAGAAAACAGACAGTTAAATAAAGTCATTCTTTTTAAAATTATAATGGCATGCTTTCTTTAAATATTACTTAAGCCTATTTAATTGTCCTAAATAAAGATATTATTAATTTCTTTGATTTTTTTCCCCCCATTAACTATAATATCTCTAGGCAATATAACATTTTAAGTATTAGTTTTTCAAAATTTATTCCCAAAGCTTTTTTGAAACTAGTTAAATAATTTTGCAAATTCTTGATTGTTACTGCAACCATAACAACCACAGATCTAAGATGGTAATCATGATTTGTGTCTAAAAACTTGACATATCCCCAATCTAGATCTTTAAAAACTTATAACATTAAACATTTTTCAGGATTTCATATACCTTTGTTGATAAAGCAGATATTTCTTAATACTATTTTTTTTATTTATTTATTATTTCCTGACATTTCAGAGAGTTAATTAATCACACCTGATGCATGCACACCCACACACACAAATTTAATAATTTTAATGGTTAATACAGATGTAAATTAATTAGTAAATGGAACGATCATGATATATATAAAGTTAAATTCACAGCCAAGGTGTATTATAAACCATCAAACAATCAGATGTGATTCTGCAGAGTATTGTTTCCATTCATCCTGCAGAGCATCTGATTGGTTAATTTAACACACACATATATAGAGTCAAACACTTCATAATTTATAAAACATAACCATACTAAAACAATCATTACATCATTGTATGTATGAAAATATATACCACTGTCATTTTCTTGTTCAATTTTAGTACAATAATACTTTTTTTGCACTTTTTAAAGTTGTGATTTCTACAAAAAGATGTCACGTATTACTGTGTTTCATTTCTCATTTGTAGATTATATCCTGATTGCTTACTCTCTTACTTGAACAAAATCCAGATTTTCTTCTAATATTCTACATGGATTTTTTAACAAAAGGTTAGTAGAAAATGAATAAGAAATTGTCAGGTAGATCAGTTACTGCACAACAACCAATATCTTGATTAATTTATGCCTATGTGGTTTGGTATAGTCATAGTGGGACAGACCCTGGATAATTCTCAGATCTGTTACTTCTAGTGGATTCACTTTTATAACTTCGCAACCAATGAAGCAGTATGATTATTATTTATTAAATTCCTTAATATAAGCATCAAACATTTCAATTGCAATACCAACATCCCTCAGTAACTTTCCATGTTTCATACCTGATACTGCAAATTCCATTTCAGAAGTCACTAGAACTGAAATCCCATTTACACCTGCTTAATCTATATTTTTTCTACCAAATTCATAAATGACTAAACATCACATAATTGCTATTAAACAAGGCAAAACTCTCCATATAGTAGTGCCATCCTGTGCCAGCCAGAGTAATCAATGGATTCTAGAAGGCTTGTGCATAAAATCCTTATCTAGTGCCTAAGCTCATCCAATACCCCTAGACTAGTTTCTGGCTTGTGGCCTTCATCAGTGAGAAGCCTTGGATCTGAGAGCATTGCACATAGATCCAAGCCTCCTCACCGATGAAGGCCACAAGCCAGAAACTAGTCTGGGTATATTGGGTAAGGTAGGCACTAGATAGGGATTTTATGCACAAGCCTTCTGGCATCTGGTTGGCACAGGGTGGCACTACTGTATGGAGAGTTTTGCCTTGTTCAAATTCATAAAGAGAGATATCATTTCTATTTTGCATGTTTTAAAATTTATTTTTGTTAGCAATTCTAATTCCATGTAATTCTTTTAAAACTAAAAGGTAGTGTTTTATTACACTTAAAGTTGATTTAAACTCTTCATTACTGCAATGGTTTTCTAATTAACTTATAATTAAAACAACAAACGTTTTGAAACACCTGTTTGCAGATAATTCAACAACTTCATTTTGAGAATTAACTAACTTTTTCAATAGATTTTTATCCATTTAATTTGTACTCTCAACAAACATTGAAGATTAAAATGAAAAATACAAAACTAATAATAGTATAGGGATTTGAACTCAGACTTTCAAGCACCCATCAACTATCCACACTATCTCATGCAACTGAAATACATGACCACACACATGTAGAAAAGATAAATAATCACCAACACCGTATTTCATGCTAAACCAGCACTCATCAGTTGGTCCAGATTATCATCTCCCCCCCTCCCACATATATATAATCAATGCTCAGTTTATATTAAGATAGCAAATATTCACACTTTAATGAACAGGCTTCAATCTACTTGGAACCTCCAACTTTTCAGCCATCCATATCATTAAAAATCTGATGATGGAAAGCTCAAATCCCATGCTGATGCCAACATTATTGTCATGCCCATGTTCACCTGAAGTAATACGAATATTGGTGATTATTTATCTTCTCTACATATGTGTGATCATGTATATCAGTTGTTTAAGATAGTGTGGATAGTTGGTGGGTGCTTGAAAGTCTGAGTTCAAATCCCCTATACTTACAATTAAGCTCCAGGTTTATGAAGAGTACCTGTTTTTCAAATATTTAAAACTAATAATAGATAATTTTGAATGATATAGATTGTGATTAATCATTTCGAGTCAGATAAATAAAAAAAAAAGGAGAAAGAATTGTAAACTCAATGTTAGCATTATTGTTGGTGATTATTTATCTTTTCTACATATATGTGTTCAAGTGTATCGATGTTATGATATAGAGTGGAGAGTTGTGGGTTGTGTGAAAGTCTGTGCTCATATACCTTATATAAAAACTTATTTAGTTTTTAAAAAGTATTTTTTATTTTAGAAAAAAAAATCAATTATTTATACTTCTGAATGTCCTACTATTTCATTATAGACCTCCAATGTCTCTAATATATACATAAATCAGAGAAATCTTAAAAAAAATAACAATTAAATGTAAATATATAATAAATATTACTTTTAGTATCTATTGTATATATATTTAAATCATCCTATTAATTGTTTGTTTGAAAATGAGTACAAAACAATATCAATCTTTTGGAAATGAAAAACGTTTTTTTTAAAAATTTATTTATAAGAAATAATAAAAAGCTTATTAATGCTATTTAGGAAACTTTAATAGTTCATTGTAGAGCGAAAGCAACTCCAGAAAACCTCTGCAGAAAGCAATGTATGGCAGACAATATTAGAGTGTTTAATTTTCCTTCTTTATAATTCTATAGCTAATTACCCACTTCCAAACCTGTAATTGGATGCAAATTGTGTACATTATGGACCAGTTAACTGATCATTGTAAGCTTGCTAAATACCTGAAAAATTGTCAATATTCATTTGAATTGAGCCTCTCATCATGAGAATGAGACAAATCCACTAACCACTATATTATGAGCATTTTAAATAATATTCTTAACAGGCCAAAATAAATAAAAAGTTCTTTTTACTACTTACACTATGGCTTGTACTTATATTAGCATATTTGTTAATAAATATAATTTGAATATCACTACTGGGATGGAACAAAATTTTTGTTTTATGTACATACATTGTACACAGGCTTAACACCTGCATTTATATATGTAATATATGCGGGATTCGAACTAAGAATTTCACACGACCCACAACTCTCAGTGCCATATTATATTGCTGACACCCCTTCACACACAAGTTAAAAAGATAAATAATCGCCAATAGAGAAATTTCGTGCTAAACCAGCACTCATCAGTTGGTCCAGATTATCATCTCTACCCATATATGCAACAAGTGCTCAGATATATATTAAGATAATCAATCTTCATACTTTAATGGACAGTAAATAAAAACTACACCTCTAACATTATTTAGTTTTAGTATTTTTGACTTAAGCGTATTAAAAATAAAACATTTTGGATAATCAAAAAAATCAAAATATGGCGTCCTTAAACATTTTCCATCTCTTTGATTTACAAAACACGTCCTCGTTATATATTTTATGGGTCCAAGTGATCCCTTGCATATGTTTGTCACACACTTTTAACAAAGTTTTATAAAGATACATCTTGAAGCATAAGTTGTTTCTTTTTTTATAATGTGATTTTTAAATTTAATATTGCGGATATATAACTTAATAACATAAACAAAAGATTTAATACCGCTACAAGTTTCTAATTATATCTTTTTTTTTTTTTTTTACAAAAAACAAAAAACAACAACTTAAGCTAGTTTGAGTAAACTTGATTACAAAAAAACAACAACTTTAATTTAGAACAACTAACTACACTGCTTTTATAATCAAAACAGGTTAGCAACTCTAAAAAAAAAAAAGATACAACTTAAAGCGCAAATGCAGTTATTAGATATTTTATACTTCCCTTAACACAAACTATTATAGCATTAAATATTTCAAGAAATGAAAGGAAATGAAATCTTTTTTTTTTTAAAGATCAAAAATTTAAACCTAATAAAAATATTAAAAGACATATGCTGTATATGTAAAATATACATTTACATTACTAGAAGTAGATAAGATAAAACAGGCTTTAATTATAATAGCTCATTTCGGACTAAAGGTTTTTCCAACAGTCTCTTCCTTCTTAAACGAACGAAAGAGAAGCAATACTTACTGCGTTTGCCAATCTTCAACTGGGAAGGTTTGAATGTTTTCCATGTTTTTTTCACTTTTTAGCTAAAGAATAGTTACATAGCCTATTTACTGAACAACATCGGATGGCTTCCCAGTATGGTTCAGCTTGTTGAAAAAAAATTCTAGCCTATAAATAGGTATATGTTATTATTTTTGAGCCAATTACAAAAACATCAATTGTTTTAAGTCAAGATGAACTTGAATAAACAATGGTCTTTATACTTTGGGCGATTGATTAAATATTGAACTTTTTGTAGACAAGCGTAGACTATCATAAGTCTTCCCCCAATATAGAATGACTAGCAATTAAATAATTAAAATACGTATAGAAAATATTCTTTCATTTTATAAAATTAAGTCGATTAACCAATTAAATGCACACTTTGAATTTTAAAATAAAAGATTCAATAACAATTAATTAATCAAGTTTATAATAATAATGTAAATACTTTATTTCTTTTTAATTAATTATAATTTTATGCAAAGTTAAACAGGAAGTAAAACATCTGGTTTTGTATCTTGGAGAAAGAATAATAAATCCTCAACTACGGGAAAAATATTTATAAGAGAAAGTCATGCGTGACCTTTGTTGGGTTTTATATATACGATGTTAATATGATTATATAATCTTGATGAGATGTTTTTATAAAAAAAAGCTTACTGACACATTAAACTATTGTAATAGATTTAAAACTTTCATGCTGTTTGTTTCTTTTGATTAAGCGAGTCAAGAATGAAATAGTTATTTAAAAATAAAAATCATTAATTTTTTTTAGACTTCATTTTAAATTGCAAAATTCAATAATCAAAAATCCCATGCTAATACTGTCACTGGTCAGGCCAGCAACACCTGAAGAAGAGGGGAGAATAAACTAACCTGTTTATATTACTAACAGTTAGTGCATATACTAACCTGTTTGCTGTGATATTACTAACAGTTGGTGCATATACGAACTTGCTTGCTGTGATATTACTAACAGTTGAATGTATTTGGAATATTTAATTAAAATTGAATTTTTCTAAAGACATTCAACACACATATTATAATGATGATGGAAATAGTCCAATATAAAGATACATCTCCATCCAGAAAAATTACTTCTTCATATATCTCTGAATACACACACATATAGTTCACAAATAATTTGTTACATTCATTAACATTGTATTTACTCTACCTCTTCTCCCGTTCCACCTTCTAGGAATAATTTTTGTGATATTTGATATTCCAGAAATAATTTAGAAAGTTAACTTTACTTCTTACAATTTCCAAAAATATTCCTTTAATGACTATCATTTTTCTTATTTTAGTACTTTTTTTTTTTTTTAAATAGGAGATGAATGAATTCTCAGAATTTTTATAATCACCCACATTTTACATGCTTTTAATTTTTATAACTATTAATCAAATTGGCTTCACATACAAAACTCTCCAAACAATAGTGCCACCCAGTGTAAACCAGAGTAATCAATGGATGCAAGATTTGTGCATAAAATCCCTATCTTCTTGCATCCATTGATTACTCTGACTTGCACTGGATAGTACTAATGTACAGAGAGTTTTGTCTCTGTTTTAACAGCTTGTGTAAGCATAGAAAATAATGATCATGTGATGTTTAGTGGCTTTAGTTCCATGAAATAACATAAGAAGTGAACAAATAGTTTGATTAAAGTTGTTAGAAGAAATCTTATAATTATATGTCTAGATACTAACTATTAGACATGAAGATGATTTGGAGAAGAAATCACATATAGATAGTACAACATTTAATAAGTGAAAAGGAGAGGAAAATGGCTTGAACAATGATAATAATGAAGATTAAAATGCTGTAGTAAGATAAAGAGATGTGAGAAATAATAGATTATGGCTACAAATGAAAGAAAAAAATCAAAAAGTTTTTGTGTATGAAAAAAAAAGTGAATTCTTGGTAAGAGAATTTATGCATGAAACCTTAATGAAATAATCATAGATTTCAATTAGATTTTTAAAAAGGATTAAAAACAGTACTTTTTTTAAAGTAGCCATAAAGGTTCTGTTTACTATTTAAGTATTATCAGATTGAAATTACATAAGAGAATAAACATTGATATAAGAAAGAAATGAGTTACTGATAAACTGATAAAAAACTTTGAATAAAATTTTAATATGATAGATCAAAACTGTAGAAAATAAATAAAAAATTCCAAAATAAAATGTAAAGGTTTTGAGAAAGTCACCATAATTATTTAGTAGTCCACTATCTATTATTTAAAAATATGAATACCCAATTTGTCAGAAACTATATTTTATTGGGTTTAAAAAATAACATTTATTGATAAACACTCATCTTTATTAAATATTAACAAAAGTATACTTTTTAACAATAAATGATTAAAATACACAAAAACAATATTATAGTTAGTTTGCTTGGACCACTTTAAACCAAGTTTATTTTAAAAATATTCTTGAAAATTCTTTGAGGAGAAATTATTCCAATCCTTTTTTATTATAGTTCATAACAAAATAAAAATCAAGTTGATAGCCATAATAATAATTCAAAGCAGAATACAAGGACTCTTCTGATGGTTGCTAAAAATTTTTTTTGTTTTCCTTTCTACTTTCAGCTAAAAATAACTAGCAATCTCTTGATCCAAACAATATAGGATTGTCACGATAGCATTATATAGCTGCCTATTACCTGATCAAATCCTGAGTTTACTTGCAAATTTTTTGGACAGGCAAAACTATACGTATTGCCACTCAGTGCAAGCTAGAGTAATCAATGGATGCACTGTGCATAAAATCCCCATTTAGTGCCTACTCATCCAATATCCCCAGACTAGTTTCTGGCTTGTGGCTTTCATCAGTGAGGAGCCTTGGATCTGAGAGCACTGCACCTAGATCTTAGGATCTAACATGTTGATTACTCTGGCTTGCACTGAGTGGCAATATGTATAGAGTTTTGCCTGTTTTAATAACAGATAAGAGCAAGCTAAGAAAGGATCATGTGATGTTTATTGACTTAAAATTTTTTGGACATAAAAAAAAATCTAACTGTTTTGCATTTGATTCCAACTTGGCTAATGGAAAACTAATCCATTAATCATAATAATGAAGTCCATATTGATAGAAAATATTTTAGCTTCCAATCCATTTATAATTTGCAGAATTTTAATTCCAAATTTATTTAATATTTTTATTTTGCATACTTTTTGTACAAAATTTGAAAATGCTTTATTAAAAAACAGCATTTTTTTTGGCTATTGTATTTTTTTTGCGTAATATAATTATAAAGTATAATAAATATCATCTGATTAATAAAAATACATATATTTTTATAGGTAGTTACTATTCAAGCACTGCAGATAATTAATAATCAGTTGTCAGAAATATCTTAAAATTTAAACTTCATATAGTCCGATATTAATGAAATATATACTAATCACTAAACATCACATGATCACCATCTCTTATACTAGCACACAATTGTTGTAAACAAAGGCAAAACTCTCCATACAGTAGTGCCACCCTGTGCTAACCAGAGTAATCAATGGATGCCAGAAGGCTTGTGCATAAAATCCCTATCTAGTGCCTACTCACTGATGATGGCCACAAGCCAGAAACTAGTCTGGGGATATTGGATGAGTAGGCACTAGATAGGGATTTTATGCACAAGCCTTCTGGCATCCATTGATTACTCTGGTTAGGACAGGGTGGCACTACTGTATGGAGAGTTTTGCCTTTATATATACTAATCAGTATAAACCACATTAGCCGCTACTTCTGTCCACTTTATGACTTTATGTCTGGTCAGAACAAAATAGAAACTCTCAAAGTTTAAGATATTTATTTTATGTGTCAAAGTGCTGGCCAGGAAGTGAACCCCAGGTCAACTGCTTGTAAGGCTGGTGTGCTGTACACTCGGCCACCAATGCTTGACAAAGTTTAAGATATTAAATATATATTTTTCATTTTTTGATTATATTTGTATGATAAATTATTGATAGGTAAAAGTTTTTAGGCCAGTGGATAGATAACATGGGTACTAAAAAAATAAATAATGAAATAATTTAGGTCTATGTAATTAAAATGATCAGCAAAACAAAAAAACCCCAAAAATCTTAATCTAAGATAACCATGTACTGTATATCTTAATTTTTTTTAAAAATGGGTCCTTTTCCCTTAATAATATTTTGATATGATTAAAAAAAAAAAGAATACTATTTTTATTTTGGCATATAATTTTTAAAATTATTATTAATTTTTTTCCATATGTCATAGCATCGGCCGGGACGTGAACCCACAACCGTCTGCAACCAACTACTTGCTTGCAAGGCGGGTGCGATAACCTCTCGGCTAACAACGCAAGACATTTTTGTATAATAAAAAAATGGAATGTTATTTTTACCACTGTTTTTGTATATAAATCATATTAACGCTTTATAAGTTGTAGGAGATAGTGTGGATAGTTGAAGGATGCTTGAAAATCTGAGATAAAATCCTCTATACTTACAATTAAGCTCTCAGGTTTGTGAAGAGTGCCTGGTTTTCAAATATTTATCTTAGTATAATAATCAGATTCTGAATCACTGTTCTTTTTTTCTTTTAGGATCTTATTTTTATTTCCAATCAACTGATACATATATGCTTTTTTTTATTTCTTTACTTATTTCTTTTAAAATATCAGTTATAATTCTATCATTTCTTGAAGATTTCATTTCATTTGAAATGCTAGGAATTTCAGATATAATAATTGTAGGAGATACCTTGTTTTCTTGTTCCTTTTTATTAAATAATTATTTAGAACTTTTCCACATCTTTCATGATGTCATCTCTCTTTTTAGTAATATTTTCTTTTTTTTCCCCTCTTATTGTAAAAATAGCTTTCTTTTCAATACTAAAATGTTATTTTACACTTCTTGAGACTTTTATTCTCTATAACTTTCTTTGCCAATTCACAGCTATATTTTCTTATATCATTATTAACTCTTTTTCATACTATTTTCAAAAATTCTAAATACTGATTTTTTTTAAAGAAATCATTTAAAATTTTTTGATACTCTTTCTTTTCTTCATCCATTATCTTGTTTCAGTAGTCAATTTACTGGCAAATTACTGCTTTTTTTTTTATAGCTATCTTTCTTGTAGGTCTTCACTTATCTTATTTTTTATTGATTTCATTTAAGTCTGAACAATCTTCAAAATCTGGGGGATTAGAGTGATTCTGAAGATTAGAAAGGTCAACAACTTTATTGTTCTGCATTAACACATATCTTACATCTCACAAATCCACGATCATTTATTTCCTGTGTTGAATCTATTAAGAATATTATAATTTTGGAACTATATATTTACTGCTAGCCAAAATATAATCCAACTCTGTTGTAACTTCATTTGATTGTATTCTGATCTATTTAGTATTTTTCTCAAAGAAAGAATTCATAATATAGTTTTCTTTTTCTGCAAATTCCACAACATTGTGCTTCCCTCATTTCTATCACTATTAACAAATTTACCCACAACAATTTTCATCTTTCAATTTTTTACCAATTCTAACATTAAAGTCTCCCATAATAATTTTAAAATATTGTATGGTTTTATCAAAGTAACTTCTTCAACCCAATGAGAACTTATTAGGATATAAATCTAAATTATTTGCATTAGGTATATTCCATTAAATTCCAGTAACTAATCTAGCCACTCTATCTACATACCATCAATCTTCATAATGTCTTTCTTCCACTTCTTATTTATTATGACTCTAACACTTTTTAAATCAATTAAGTATACATTTTTTCTTCTAACTTCACAAAATCCAATAACACCCATTTAATATTAGACACATCTTCCAATTTACGCAATTTTCCTTCACTTGAAAGTGGTCTGCATTTATAGCCGAGAGGTATCGCAGCCGCCATGCAAGCAAGTAGTTGGTTGCAGACGGGTGTGGGTTCGCGTCCCGGCAGATGCTATGACATATGGTAAATAAGAGTTCATAATCAAAAGACAGCCTACTTCTGCAATCAGGTGGTTCTTAGCACCTCTATCTTGGCTGGAAAATTTAGAGCCCCTCTTGGGAATAAGGATTATAATTTAGTTTTGGCTGCCATAATTGTATATACAAAAAAAGGTTTATTCACAGTCACCTTTATCCTGCCTTCAAAAAAAATAGCAACAATATTTTCAGTTAAGAACAAACTATCATAAAACTTAGGGGAAAAAAAAAACCAGTAGATTTTTGGAGCTTAAACTAAGAAGTAAAAAGTCAATAAACTCTCATTACAGTGGATGATACATGTTGGTAAATAGCCCATTTACATTCATCTATTATACAAATAATGGAATAACCGCTGCAAAAACAGGAAGATTTGAAGTGGACATTAGGAAATTGCCCTACCCAATTCTTTTAAGGTTTTAAAGAGGAATCAAAGTGTCTATTTTCAATAATCCTCTGAAGATTGTTAACATAAAAATAACTAGTTTTTTCTCTCTCACGAAACACCAACAAAGTAATAGTTTTGGAAGTCAGTCCAGAAGTTGTAAATAATCAAATGCTTATGCTCAGAAGTTCAGAAAATGTTCGAACACCATAAGTAAGTAAGAGAGCTGGAAGTGCGATCAGGGCGGGATCGAAGGCTTCAGAGTCGACAATTTTACAGCTGCACAAAGCCACGTAGGGTAGGGTGTTCGTTCAAATTTTATAAAGAGTCAAAGAAACTGATGTGCACCATTTTTTCATCAAAATGAAGATAAGCATAATCAGATATACGGAAAAGATCACTCTAATCGTGACGTTTTTTTATCAAACGAATAAATAAATCAGTCTTTTTAAGTACTTGATTTAAAAAAGGAAAAACCGAGAGATAATTGAAATCATTAAAAAGAATATATATATTATTTATTTTTTTAAAAAAATGAGACAAAGAGCTTTTTAGATCAACTTTTTACAACAGACAATAAATTTCTATTAGATAAATCTATTAGAACAAGTAGTTCCTCGCTTCTAACCAAACCACCACCTATCCAAGATCATTCAACAACTGATTAGTAGAGATTTTATTACGACAGAGCAAAGAGTAAAGTTCAAAAAGGAAGAAAAGATGGGAAAGAAAGAAATGACCTAATTTCCTTTGTCGACAGTGATAAAAGATTATGAATAGAGTTTCGTATTACCATTTCAAAATACTTCCAGAGAATCCCTGATAGTCTATTAGATTACTTGATCTGGCAATTGGACCCATTAACAGATGGCAATACTGCTAATGGCTTCTCTAAACACTCATTTGCTTAATCTTTTATTTTTAAGCATTAAATGTTTTATTTAGATTTTCAAAAAAGTCTAAGGTAAAAAAAAAAAGTCTTACAATAAATATTGTTTTACCTATTCAAAATCCATTCTACATTAAACGATTTTCAAAAAAAAAAAAAAAAACGCAGTATATTTATTTCATCACATGATAAACGAACTTAATATCGCAAGCCCTATTGAGCGAGTAGCAGCCAGACCTTGAAGCTGTTGTCATGTGACAAGCATATGTATGGAAAAAAGGAGGAGGAAGTGAAGGAGATGCTTATATGTAAATTTGAAAACAAACTAAAAGAATATACAGTACATATTGCAGTGAATTTATAAATTTCTTTTTTAATAAAAAACAATAACATTAAATAATTATCACAAAAAGATACAGTTAAAGATAAAAGTTATATAGGCAAAATAAGAGTCATAGACCACATGACCCAATTCTCTTAAAGCTTATAAGATATAAACAATGGGCATTGCCAATTGCTCAACAAGCTTTGTGATAAATGCTTAGCCAGAGAAAGCATTTAAAATATCTCTGTCAGACACCCTCCCCCAACCTCTGACCATGGTTTCATGCTTTGGCACTCTTCAGAGAGGCGCTAGGATAGCTTCAGATACTAGATCTAAAAGTTATATATTTATAAGATGTTAAAGGATCTCATGTTGTAGTGCCTGCCAATCCTATGATTTAGATTTTTCTTTCAGATAGCTGCCCCATAGCCAACCCGACTTACCATTCACTATTGGCTAGTTAATTGATATCTAGATATTCTTAGCTAGAGAATTAAAACCTCACCATTCAGCAAATGGCTTTTTCATTGCTGCTCTAAGGTGGGGTATGGAGAGCCCATTATCCCACAGAAGGCTATTTAAATATTACTTCGCCTTCAGATTCAAATAAATTTTTATCCCAAATAAAGAAAGCAAATGATTTCCCAAAAGTCATCATTATAAATCAAAAATACCACATACAAAATAAAGAAGTATCATGGTTTCCCATAGTAAAAAAATTGATCTGTTACCACAAATTCAAAATATACTGTAAACTTTGAACATCAACAATAATGAATGGATAAGTATTTTAAATATCAAACATGCACAGCATAGAGTATATGAAATCCAAACTGAAATAAATCAACATTCGGAAGTCGACAAACAATAGCAAATAGAATTCTATTCTTTATCGTTTGTTGACGTATGTGTATTATTTATCCAAGGATAACAGGGGAATTGATTTACTTCCATTTGAATTTCAATAAGCATTTTATTAAACATAATATTAATTTAAAATGCTTATTTGTGTGTTAATATATTAACGAATAAGCATAATGCAGTCACATTTTTTAAATTAATACTATGTCATCTATCTTAAGTTTTATAACTGATCTATCAGACAGTAGTTTAGAGAAATATGCAAAGGATATATTAGTCTATAAGAAATAAAGTGCACATATTGATTTGTCCAAAAAAATTTCCAAAATAATAATAGCCCCCTCCCCCCAAAAAAAATCCATACCAACTTGAATGGTGCCAAATGTAATTTACTACACTGTAAAAAACTAACAGGACACCAGTATGAACCTCAAGATGTCAACCTGGCCTGCAAAGAAAGGCACGATGTAAAAAGAAAAGTTAAGGAGGCCTGCTTCATTGCGATGGATTGCAACGCCATCACGCAAGGACACATGCTTCGCGATCTCAAAGAAATGGAGCAATTAATGTTTGAACTTTGGATAATTTGCATATAATTACTTCACTTAGAGCTATGAAGATGAGAGCACGTCTCTTGAAAGTGCTTGCAGAGTAATATAATTTTATTTTGTTTTTAAGTAAAAAGTAGCTTTGCGGTCAGGTGCAATAGAGCCTATATTATTTTACAAATAGATTTTCGCACGCAAAGTTTTCAAATTAGGTTTGAATTACAACAATAATTTAACAAATATTTTCTTATTAATATTTTCAAAACTAAAAACTAACTTCTTTTATTAAAACATAATGAATATTTCCAAACACTTGTCAACAATAAAAAACCAAGGTCTTCATTAAAGTTATATTTGGTATTAAAAAAAAAAAAGAGGCAAAACCAATAACAGAAAAAAATATTTTGCTAATTCCATTCCAACACTTTTTATCAATCTATTATTGAGATTATGTAATAAAATATTTAAAAAATTTAGCCATCTCGCAGTTCTCCATAACAGTGAAAATTATTTTTTACTTTATATTTAAATAATGTTGGCCTATCCTATAATAAAGAATCATGTGTTCCAAGTCTTTTCTTGAAGATTGTACAAAGTACTATAAAAAACTGAAACTCACATTACATAAATAATTACTAGGAATCTGCATATGGTTAATTTTTCATTTGTTTGTCACCTTGCTCGTTACAGCAGTAAGATTCAATTTTATTTGAACATTCACCATATTTGAAAACATTCATGTTACGAAAGGTATTATTAACATGATATTTTCCCCATATGTCAAATGCGTTGGGAAGCGAACCTGGGCCAGCTATACAAACCACTAGACCACCAATGCTTGACTAACATAGTATTTTTCTTTAAAAATAAGTTAATTATTGATATCATCAAATCGACATTCATTTGGCAATCATATAAATATATTTCTCTGACCATCCTATCATTTATTTGTTTTTTCTTCTTCTAAGTATTCAAACACATTAATTACAAAGATTATATGGTCTGTTCACCACAAATCTTTTCAAGCATTATGCATTATATATATATTTAATGAATTGTCATAACCTAGTTATTTGTGCTACAAATGAAAGTTCGCACCTAATCTATTAATAATTTCTATTACTCATTCACTATACTCAAGACTATCCATTAATGACTAATATAGTTTAATTTTGACTACATCACTGTCATGCAAGGTAGGAACTGGTTTCTATCCATTCTTAATACCTTGTTGAGGGATATAATAATAAACATATCATCAAAGACATGTGAAAAAGATGTATGATATCCAAGATGCATATTTCATGCTGACACAGCACTCATCAGTTTTCCCAAACCATAATCTTTTACCCATATCCTTATCATTGTTAAGTATATCATATCTAATCAGATCAAATATCTGTGAAATTTTCTAAAAATTTTCATCAATCCAATCCAAGTCATAATTTTTTTTATACTGTCCAACGTTCATAGCAAACAGGACAACTTGAACATTTCTAAACTTGGCCTCAGGGTGGCCTTTGAACATTCTATCATCAGATTTTCAATTGGATGGACAGTTGAAAAGTTGGAGTGTGGAGTAGATTGAAGCCTGTCCATTAAAGTATGAGGATCGGCTATCTTAATATATATCTGAGCACTTATAGCATATATGTGTGGAGATGGCAATCTGGACCAACTGATGATTTCTGTTTTAGCATGAAATATGTATGAGATAGTGTGAAAAGTAGTGGGTGGTGTGAAAGTCTGTGCTCATATGCCCTATATATTACATATATAAACACAGGTATATAATAAGCTTGTGTGTTTCTGTTATTAAACTTATTTTTTAATCTATATTTTTAAATATCTTTTCCAATTTTTTCATTGTAACTTTGTCCCACATTTATTATCAGCTAAAAAAAAGTATTATTATTGATAAAATCAATAATCATTCAACAGTATGAGAAGAAATAAAACTCCAGTTCTTTTCACAAAGTAAAAATTATATTATCAACCTGTTTCAGAAATGTAATTACAATGTCCTTGTTAGCAATCAATCTTATAAAAAAGAGACTTATGACAACTGAAATTAAAATTTTTAATAGACTTCCAGGTAACTGATAACATTTAGAAAAATTGTATAATAGGCAAGATTCAAAGATACTATTCATATAAGAAAGATTTATGTAACAGTAAACCCATAGATGTACCTAGTCTAAAGATTGGTAAAACAAAATACTAATGATCCACAAGGGAGTGATATCCCAAGTCCTTGGTTGAAACAGCAATATACAATTGCAATAAGATTTTAGCTATCCTAGAATTAGCATAATGGGGAATTTAGGGTGAATTTCCCTGAAAGTGCACTTAACATTAGGTTATAAGAAGAAAGAAACAACTTCATTATACAGATGAACAAACTTTGCAAATTTGAAATAACTAATATTATGCTGCTATTTAAACCCTTACTGATGCCAATTTATGTGGTGATGTTGGATCAATCATTTTTTTTACAATATTAATAATACCAGATTTTCCCACAAGGGATTCTCAAATCTACTAATTAATGAATACATTTTAATTTTAATAAAATAGTATATGTTGAAAAGTTTAATCATATCTAGGGTCATCCTTGTGTGACATCAGTGAGCAGAATATCCATGCACAACAGCTGTGTCATATTAGTATTATATTAATGGCAACATGGACCCTAAAAATGGAAATATATATGAAAATAATTTTGTTTTACACATGTAATCTGATAAGAAGATATATATGAGGAGAAAGATAATACCAGGTTCATAAGCATGCAACAATCAAATTTTTGATGCTTAATTTTGGAATATCAGTGTCCAAACTTATTAATATTTCAAGATTGGTAGACTTAATACCATCTCAAGAGATTTTCTGGCTAAATATACTAATTGTGAATGATTGTATTAAAAAACATAAAGCTATAGGTAAAAAAAAAACAAAGGACAATATACATCTTGACATTCCAATGTCTATCAAAACAATTCATCTTAAGCAATTGTGGTTGTGCTGTTATTTCACAACCACTGGTTTCTACTATCAACATTAAAATGTAGAAGTAGTGGGATCATAAGTGTAAGAAATTGAACAATGAAAGGCTAAGTGCATATTTGAGTAGAAGTTTCAATGTCATATTTTTTCTAACCTTGCCTTGCAGTAATTGTTATGACAACAGTAGATGATTGCTGGTTTAGCATGAAATACGTATATTGGTGATTATTTATCTTTTCAACATGTGTGTGATCAGGTGGATCAGCAATATGAGATGGCTTGGAGAGTCATGTGAAAGTCTGAGTTCGAACCCCTTATATATTAAACATTATGAATGATTTTAATGCAGTGACAGAGTAGTAAACTCTAGTATTCAAGGACCATGGTTCAATTCTTGAACTCCTGAGCAATAAACCAGTTGATTACCTTTTTTAATGATGAGATAAATTACACAGAGCAAGCATTGTCTTTAGACAACATTTTTATGACGATATGCTACAGTATAAACATCTCACACAATCAAATATTGGATTGTAGAACATGAGAATAAGGGGTTTTCCTGAGCATATGATTCAAAGATTACCTTCTTTATTGGTATCTTTTAAAGACTTAAAGATATAGCTCTTTCTCTTCGTGGAAGATGGCTCAATAGTTATCTAAAATAGTTTCAAATTTTATATGATTCCATTCTACCTACTATAGTTCGCAAAATGTTTTGGATCCAAATAGACGGTTCTATTATATTAATGAAAACACATGGAGAGTTCCCATTATTTTATCGTCCCCAATATATATTTAAGTGACATATAATTTGCTTTTCTTTACATACTACAGGTTTATGCTATAAACATATATATACACATTTACTTTTCTTTAGCTATTATAGATTTATGCTATAATAAACATTGACTACTCAAAATCAATTTTCCAATTTCTACTACAGTATTTACGAATTGAAAATAAAAATATATTGATCGTTATAATTAATTAATTATATTAAAATGTATAATTTTCATGATTGAAATTTAAAACAAAACATCATATTCGTTTTAAAAGATCCGGCGCAGTACTACTGTTCTTCATTTACAGATATCATATTCTTTTCATGACTTCAACTAAGCCTTGATTTAAAGAATTTCTTTTTAAAAAAGAGAGATTCTAATGGTAGGCCATTGCCTTCTAAACCTGCCTCCCTTGAGACAAGTTCATTGTAACTTTAGAAGCAGGACAGGCACTTGTTAATCTTTGCAGATGGGGAGGACAGGCATATTTGAAAATCTGATTGCTTACAATCTCAATTACTGTAACTTAGTAAGAGTATGCTAGATATTTATCATAGAGAAGAATTTATTTTAAAAACGTATCTTATCATGTCGCTCAGTGATCAGATGAATGTCGCCATGCTGGGTTAAGGACTTTCAGAGCATTTAAATAAATCTTCAGCCGGGTGGTTGGGTAAATGGGACAGGTTGTAAATTTGAGCATTTCCAATTCGTCTCGTATATCTTTTATCTCAATTGGCTCTTGGTTAAAACGTTAGATTATTATAAAAGAAATTAAACCAACTAGTTTAAATAAATAAATATTAGTCAATAAATCACTGCACTTGATATTTCTATACTTTTGTTTCTCAATGGTACTATAGTTAGTTTTTCATAACAAATACACAGACACACAGAGTATAGTCGCTACCGGGTTCAAATATTCGTTGTAAAATTAATGAAAACATTTCAGCAAGAAAAAAAAAATCAATTTTTCCAATTTTAAGTCCTTAGATTAGTTAAAATGGAGCGATAGTAGTACCTTTAAAAATATAATTAAATATATATTTATATTACGTAATGAAGTTGTCAACGGATAGAATATACACTTGAAAGATAGAGAATGACACTCAAATATGAAAGATTATCTGTGAATAAGCAATAGAACTACCTGTAAGAATATCTGTTGCATTGTAGGATAAGATGTTGCCCCATTGGAGACTAAGTCCTGTTTCTGATAGGCTCTTTTCTGTTCATTTTGCATTCTCACCATTTCCGTCTCTCTTTTTCTTCTTTACTGTCTTCAGTAACTTACATTGACATAGAGCTCAACCATCATGAGATTCTAATAGTAATGACTTTTCCCCTCCACTAAATGTGATGATAAATGTGTAAAACGTCTTTCTTTTATTATATGTAGTAATATGCAAGTATGTATAAATATGTAAAATTAGTAAAGCCACCATCAGGATTAAGAGAGCAACTACTGGCAGACAGGAAGTCCTTAGTTGTAAATCTTGCATTAAGCAGTAAAATCAATAATAAATCAATTTGGAACTAGTTTTAGAATAGATGTTGTACTCAATTTATAATGTTTGGGCAATCTAACTTAAGAAGATATCTCTCTCAAATGTGAAAAGACCCAGAAAACTTTTCTAAACACTGCTTGTCTTCACAAATTTGATTAAATCACCCAGTCTAATATTTTACTCATTTAAAAGTAGTACAAAAACTAATGCTAGTAAAGCAAGAAATAATATAGTAATACACTAAAGATATAAATCACAAAGTAATAATATTAATATATTAATGATGACAAAGTAGTTAAATAATATTAGTAATGGTAACAAAGCAGCAAGTGATAGTGCTAATAATATAATAATAGTGGCAAAGTAAAATAATAATAATAGTAAAACAGTAGTGATGACAAAGTAATTAAATAATATTATTAATATAGTAATGGTGACAAATTAGAAAATAGAAGTAGTAATATAGCAATGGCCGTAAAACAGGAAGTATATGAAACAAAACAGAAAGTAATAATAATAATATGATAATGATGATAAAGCAGAAAGAAATAGTAGCAATGCAAAAAGTAATAATAATAATATATTAATAGTAGCAAAGCAGGAAGAAATACTAAAAATATAATAGTGATGACAAAGCAGGAAGTAATAATAGTAATAATGGTAAATAATTCAATTGCTAAGTAAATAGTAGTATATGAAATGTTTGTTTATATAATCAAAAAATAAGTTGTTCAAAATACTACATGAAGTTGGAGCACAAGTGGCTACTTTTTAATACTGAAATTTTTAGCTTTTGAGATCCGTAATTTTTATTGTCACACTAAATTACACAACATATCATACCATTTACATCGTTCTTAAACACTTTATCAATACTTTCATTTATATCAACCTAATAGTTTCAACTGTCCTGTGATCATCATTAGAGCTCTTGACAATCCTATTTCCAAAAGTCAACTTTTTGGAAAAAGGATTGTCAATAGCTCTGATGATGACCGCAGGACAGTCAAAACTGTTAGTGTGATATAAATAAAAGTATTGATAAAGTGCTTAAGAAAGGTGTAAATGGTATGATATGTTAAAATAGAAATCAATACATAGGAAAATGAAGAAGAACTAGAAAACTACACAAGTAAAAATTTTGACTGCTAACATACTCTTTAAGAATTGGATATGAGATAACATTTGTAGCCAATAAATTGTCATGGTTTAAGATTGATATAATTATTTTAATGAAATTCGTTTTGCAGAGGAAAGTTTTATTTAACAGATTGCACGGGTTTGATT
This sequence comes from Epiperipatus broadwayi, assembly GCA_028023455.1. NCBI lineage: Eukaryota > Metazoa > Onychophora > Udeonychophora > Euonychophora > Peripatidae > Epiperipatus > Epiperipatus broadwayi. The sequence continues at coordinate 28,463,556 of JAQFVV010006198.1, forward strand.
TGCTATGAGATTTAGTTATATTTTCAATTTGTGAAATTCCCAGATGCATCAACAAAAAACTAATGAAATTAAAACTATTTTGTGCAGTGGTTTCTGTATCCATTTTAGATTCTTCTTTTTTTTTAATGTGTCAAAGCGTCGGCCGGGAAGCGAACCCCGAGACAACTGCTTGTAAGGCAGCTGTGCTAACCACTCAGCCACCAATGATTATTAAAAGTGAGAACTACAAAGAAAACTTTACTTAGGCAAAACAAAACAACAAAAAAGAAAATAACTTGAATTTATCCATCTTCAAGATTATATTAGAATTAATAATCGCTGTGCTAACCACTCGGCCACCAACGATTCTTAAAACTGAGAACTATAAAGAAAACTTAACTTAGGCAAAACAAAACAACAACAACAAAAAAAGAAAATAACTTGAATTTATCCATCTTCAAGGCTATATTAGAATTAATAATCGCTGTGCTAACCACTCAGCCACCAATGATTCTTAAAATTGAGAACTACAAAGAAAACTTTACTTAGGCAAAACAACAACAACAAAAAAAGAAAAAACTTGAATTTATCCATATTCAAGACTATATTAGAATTAATAACCAACTTGCAAAATATATTAATATCCCATGAATATTTACTTCAAGATAAAATGAGTTGTATTATATAAAAAAAGTAGCTGTTATCGGAAACATATTGCTAAAAATTTGATTTTTATTTTCATGCTAAATTTGAGCAATTTGAATTTTAAGCTTGATTTGTTACGGAAGCATGTGATGGATATAAATGAAATTATTATTATTATTATTATTTTCAGGTGTCATAGCATCGGCCGGGACGCGAACCCGCAACTCGGGCAACCGCTTGTTAGGCAGTCGCACTGACCTCTCGACCACCAATACAATATTTTTGGATTCAATAATAAATAAAAACAAGTCACTCTTTCTTTTTCAAATAATGACTTGATTAAAAAAGAAAACATATGGGGGGTGGGGGGTAATCAGCACATTTCTCATTTTAAAAACTGAATATATTTTATTTGTAACCAAAAAGTTTTGAAGAGTTATTGATCGGAAAGTTTAAAAATAGCCCTATGCAATTTAAAAAATAAGATTTTTTTGGAAATAAAAATTGACTTTTATTTATTAACTATAAATTGTTAATTAGATAAACCGTTAATTATATAGCATTTTCCGCGTGCATCTAGTATTGCATAGAAATGCTTGTAAAACATCATAAAAAATTTGGAGATTACTTCATTTCTTTTTTTTTTTCATATGTCAAATGCGTTGACCGGGAAGCTATGCTAACCGCTAGGCCACCAACGCTGGACTACTTCATTTCTTTTAACAAATACTGATGAATAAATTCACGCAGCGCAGGATATTACAGAAAAAAGATAGACTAATCACTATTGAAATTGTCTGCAACTAATATGAATCTACATTACAAACCCAACATATTTTTCTCTTTAAAACACCTCAAACTTTTATATATTTTTTCCTTTTAAATGATTTTTAAACTAACATATTCATTACAATTATATTATTTTTCTTGCAAAACCTTGCCAATATCACCTCTTATTCATTTCCCCCAGATCATAATCTCTTAACAAATTTTCATCAAAATTATAAAAGATTAATTTTCTAAAACTATTAATTTCGGTTTCTCTACGATGATCAGTTTGAAAAGGGGGGGGGGGGGAATCACAAATACTAAAAAAACTCAAAGTAAAGATAATCATAATGAGATCCTCTTTATAAAGTTGTTAACTCATCGCTGATTTCTTTTATCTCCATGATCTTCTAGGCAAATTTTAATTTTCTCAGAAAAAAAAAAATCAATAAGATGTGATATAAAATGCAGATAATTAAGATTTTAATGAATGCTATTCAGCATAATTTTAATAAAAAGATTTAACTTTTTTATTTATTTAAAATTTAAAGATTATTGAGACAGGCAATGTAGAGACAACAATTCAACGAAGCTTCACATCATTTATCTTGTTTCTTTAAGGGAGAGGGGGAGTTCATCTGCAAAATGTTTAACTAATAACCTGATTTTTCAAACGTTAGTATTTATAAAAAAGGCACTGAGATCACTAATTGCCAGTAATTGTTTTTTGGAAATAATGCAGAATAGTAGACTTTTTTTTTATTTTAAGAAAAAGTATTTTACCTGACTGATTTTCTCCCTACAGGTGACCTTCATTATGTCCATTTCTTTGACATTCAACGATTAAATTTATTAAATAATTTAACAAGTTTTTATTTAGGACAATTCTTAACTATTTATAGTAAAGAATGTTAACATGACAAGAGAAAGAAATTCTAGAAAAAGAATTTACGTTGTTATTACAATCTTGCCCTAGAAGCTTATATATATATATTCACACATGTAGCAACTCCTTCGATCTCTTCTTCATGTAGTTCCACACTTCTTTGAGTGGTCCGAAGTGCTCTTCTATTAAATGTCCAAGTCTCAGATCCATAAGTAAGAACTGGTAAAACATTTTTATTAAAAACCTTTCTTTTCAAACACATAGGCATATTTCCTTTTAGTATCAAATTATTTCTACCAAAACAGGTGTTATTGATCTCATTGAAAAAATTAAAAGACTTAAGTGTAGTTGGGCTGGACATATTGTTAGAAGAGATGATAATAGATGGACAGTTGAAATCTTAAACTGGAGTCCAAGAGATTATAAAAGACCCAGAAAGACACCACATGTGAGATGGATGAAATAAGAAAGTGTGCAGGGGTGATGTGGAGAAGAAAAGCTAAAGATCAGAGAAGATAGATTGAACTTGGAGAGACCTTCATCCTGTAGTGGATTGATAATGGGCAACTTCTTAAGTTTGGCAACCACTCTGTGTATCACAAATGTGTCCACATATAGAACATTCTAGTTCATTTTTCTGTTTACTTGACATTTTGCGATGCTGTCTTTTAATTTTTGCAGCAGAATTCTTTCTGGAAAACTTTAACACCATGACTAATTATAAATTTTATTCTCTGCCACATCTTCCTGATGGAAACAAACAACATTGCACTTCTTTAGAATGTCTTTGAGATAATCATTATATCATGCATGGGCGTTACCTTTCCCATGGAAATCATGCACAAGTTTGTCATAAACACCCCCTTTTTTAGGAAGTCTTGCATTGTTCAGTAGTTTTACAGGTCCAATTCAACAAAGGTTTTATACTGCATCTATAATATGACATCAAAATACACTTGTTATTGAATTTTTAAAATTTTATAGAATACTCTTAAATGAAACTTTTCTAATATTTTTTTATATTGCACTGATAGGGTGACCACATCTCACTTGCATACAATAAATTAATTAAAATAACAGTTCTATATACAGTTAAATTAGTTGCAATAATTATTTCCCTGTGATGAAATAGTCTTTAAGATGTTAAAAGCAATAGCAGTACATGGGAATCTGTGTTATTATACTTCAACATGTAAGCCGACCCATAGTTTTGCAAGCTTTTCTAATATTAATAGATTAGGGATTCAAACTCAGACTTTCACACAACCCTCAACTCTCCATGCCATCTCATATTGCAGACTCCCATATTACATTATATATGTGCAAGTGTGTGTAAGCCTGTACAGTGTATTAATTTACGTATTTAAAACATAGTGCGTTAAAGGTCTGCCCATCCCTCGCCTATGTATATAAATGGATTATTCTCCAGTACAATATGAGGGGTCAGAATGACCAAATGGTCAACATGGGTAGGATGACAACCTTGGCACCAACATGGGCTTTGAACATTCCATCATCAGATTTTCAATGAAATGAATGGCTGAAGAGTTGTGAGTTGGAGTAGTTTGAAGCCTGTCCATTAAAGTATGAAGATTGGCTATCTTAATATAAAGCTGAGCACTGATTGTATATATGTGTGAGGATAGTAATCTGGACCAATTGATGATTGCTGGTTTAGTGTGAAATATGTATATTGCTGATTATTTATCTTTTCAACATGTCTATGATCAGGCGAGTCAGCAATATGAGATGGTATGGAGAGTTGAGGGTTGTGTGAAAGTCTGAGTTTGAATCCCTTTATATTACATTATATATGTGCAGGTGTGTGTAAGTCTGTACAGTATAAAAAAATATACCAATAAAGAAAAAAGTGTATACAAAAATAATATTTTATTATTCAATCAATTTCTGGATACCTTACATAAACCAATTTGTAATGTGTCTAAGGAAAACAGATATACACCTAGTTTCAAAATATTGTAAAGGATGTGGAACTAGAGTAAGAAATCATTATGTTTCCTAAATTATTTAATAGTTTACCTATTGAATTAAGAAACTTGTAACATTATAGGCAAATAAAAAAACGAACAAAAAATATACGAAAGAGGAGGGGGGGGATTAATATATAGAAAAAATATATGAATATCTAATGTTATATAATAAATATTTTTACAATATAATTAATATATTATTGAAATGTAATTTATTGTTGTTTTCATTATTGGCATATTTAATATTATGTTTAAAATTTCATGGGAATATATAAAATGATATAAAACTTTCCTTCTACATAAAAGCACAATTAACGTTTAGTAGAAGAATGAAATTTGCATTTGGGTAAATATATTTTGGACTGTATTCAAATAAATTAATATAAAGAATGTATTTTTTTAATAAGGTAACGGTAAGAATTGTCCCTCCATGTAACAAAATCTAGAACACAGGCAAAATACACTAAAGCTGATCGAATCCGGATACTGGGATCCAGAATCCGACCAACATTCAATCCTTTCATCTCTGCTCAATGATCTAATACCCTATGGATGACACTTCTCAACTCACACAGATATTTAATTTAACCTCGGTCCAGCAGTCACCCAGCGTAAAACAAAAGACTCGTAAATTAACTAATTGAGCACTGATTTGGTCAGATATACACACATAAGACTAAGTGGTTAATTAAAATATCAATGATTGAGTATGAAATTTAATAGAATAATCTACCTATAGATATGATGATGTATGTGCAATTAAATCTAGAGTTGGATAAAATGAACTCACGAACAATAAAAATATGAAAATGAGTTATAATTTTAAATATTATTAATTTAATAAAACAAATAATAAATCAAAACATACAAAATTATATGATGGGAACGTGAGATATTATGCTCGCAGGCGTTATCTAACTAATGAGATTAATGTTACATATCTCATTATAAGTGTTTAATAAAGTGTAGTGCGGTATTGGAGTTTATGCCTATATTAATATGCCAAATTTCTAGCTCTTTTGTAGTCTGCTAGATCATATGGAACTTTATAGCCAAAGTTATATAACTAACTATAATATTGCTCCTATGGCATCTATCTATGCAAAGTTAAGTCGAGCATATAATTAGGCTCGGAGATATGCAGGTTAGTGTGTTAACCTAGATTAGGGTATACCCTGATGCCAGATAAGCATTTAATATAAAAGGAGAGAAAACTGGTTTATAATAGGTTTACCTATATACTCTATGGCACATATCAAAATATTAATAAAGCTCAAAGGTGCGAATGGGTCATTATTCACGGGCTTTAGTCTCAAAGACTCGGTTTGCCCTAAAACCACTCAACTTGCTACGAATAGAAACATTAGTAGTTCAGGGAGTCGGATAAGCATTATGAATAATCTAGGCCCTTGTGCCCTAGTTCTAAAAGTGTGCTTTAACCCGAACTAAAGTGGATAAGAGTGACCTCCACCAGCAACTCATCAATAATCATGCAGCAAGCAGATAATTGTACATTGCGTACTTTGTAAGGACACATCCGCAACTTATACATATATATATATAACACAAATACGTAAATTTATATTAGCGTGTCTTAAAATTAGATAGCGTCTATTTGCATATCCATACAATCCAGTTCTCAAATTTAGTATTTCAAATATACTATTTAGGAACTAAATTAATTAGTAACCCAGCTTAATATTATTACTTGCATCTCAATATATATAAATCTAAGGAGGACAAAGCATATTTGCAGGATAATTATGAATAAAACATGCTTTGAGAATATCTCTGTGGCTAGTTCCTATGATGTACGAGTTACATATATAAATAGTTATAATTCATAACTAGAATTAAGCAAATTACAATCTTAACTAGATAATAACTGATTATTAGAATATTAATACACAAAAATTAATCAGTAAAATAATAATATGATCTCAAAACAGTGAGTGAGAAAGAAAAATAATAATCCAATTATTTAATATTTATTATAGCGAAGATTTGAAATTATCTTCGCAGATCGATAAGCTAAAATTATATTAATAAATACTTGAGGTTTCGAGTCATTTAGCATATTAAATACATATAATATTAAAAAAGATAAAATCATAGAATAAATCAAATAGATTTAGAAATAGGCATAAAAGACCGCAGAAAATTATAGATTTAAAATAGATTATTAGAGTTTTACATTTAAAAAGAGAATTCGAGTTTTACATTTTAAAAGAGAATTCAAGTTTTACAATCAGGCAAGATCTAGCATTTAACGGTCTTCTTTGTAGGTTTTAGTAAAGGTGTTTGGGAAAGGCGGATTTAATAAATAGCTAGCTTTTAAAAGAAAGAATTGAAAGTCACAGTTTATAAACAGAGCTCTGAGAGAAAATTTACCATTCAGTTGTTTCCATTGCAGTTAATTCTGGAGCACTTGGGAGGATATTAAGTTGACACTTTTGACGATGATTTAAAGTTAACAGAGATTTTCCACAGGCTGCTTTTGCTTTGCTGGTGTACGGCATTATATTTTATCGGACCAAAGTTCTTCTCCATCCCTGGTCAAGGAAAGGGGTGAGTTATTGCCATTCTACTTGACCATTTTGAAAATAAAATAGGCGTAGGTTCTGCTTACAACTCACTTATTATATATATGATCGATCCTTGGCGACACAACTTTTAGTATTTATACTTTTCAAACTCTAGCCACCTGTTAATTTTTTATGAGCTTGTCCATAGCTAAAAAGTCCATTTATTTATTTTAGCAAAATATATTTAATAGTCACAACCAGCAGAAAAAAACATTTATTTATTTGAGAAACACATTTTTAGTTATAACAAGTAATTTAGATTTTGTTTTCCTGCGAATTTTATTATTCACATTTTATATTTACAAAATCAAGTTCACGCTATTTTAGGACCAATGCGTGACCTACTTTAACATTTGTTTACCAGTAACAAACAAAAGTTGTTTGATAATTAGTATAAACTAATTTTATAACCATACATGCAGAATAACAGGAAATATACGTATGCGATTCCAATAATGCAATAATAAAGTTGGCTAAATAATTTAACTAAGATATTTCCCAAGCTAGAAATATTTATAAAATGAATTTCTTGAACTAGAAATATTTATAAATTGAATATATCTCTGTAATATATACCAATAACATAACAATAATTTAAACTAAAATATTTCCCAAATTAGAAATATTTATAAAATGGATACATATCTGTAATCTATACCTATGCTATTAAATTACAGACATACTGCTCACATATATATATACGTGATTCTGCATATATAGTAATTTGAGGTCGTTTAAATGGGTACTCGGAGAGGGTTTAAACCTGGCATATGGATAGATGTGTGGGTAAAATAAGTGAAACGGGCAGATGGATGAAACTGACCGTTTCAATAAACAATTTATTATTATTATTATTATTATTATTATTATTATTATTATAACAACAACAACAATAATAATTTTTTTTCCCTGTCACTAACTGATAAAAACTTGAGTTTTTTTTTTGAAACATTAATTATTAAAACAAAGTCTTTAAATGTTGCATTAAAAACATCATCTTCTGAAGTGATACAAATAAGTTATCAGCATAATGTAAACCCAGAACCCAAGAAGATGAAGTTCTTGTTGCTTTTATTTGATTCAAATTAAAAATTCAAACACTCAATGAATCTTTGAAGAACTTTTTCTCAACTTAACCATTAGACATTGTTGTACATAAGTAAACCATAATATACTGAGTTTACCTCACTCAATGTGTAGATGTAAAATTGATTAACTTAGTCACAATGTTCATAACATTATCCAGTGGCTTAAAGCTGGCCTTTGTGCAAATAATCCGCTGATGTACGATGCAATGGAAACCCAAAATTGAATGTCCAAAATACTGTTGGTAAATAAAATGAGAAAACTATTTTTTTTTCCAGTCATAAGCACCATCTTTAGTTACTGATAGAATTATGGCAACATCTATGTTGCAAATATCTATTCATTTTGCTGTTGTTACTAATGAAGTTAATCTGATTAATTCTTCTTTGATATTATTCCCAACACAATGGCAAATAAAAATAGTCAAACAAGCAGATCCATTTATGTCTGTACTTTCATCAAGGCAGAGAGAAATTAAACTAGACAATTTTATATCTCTTTTTTGCTAGTAAGTTATGTTGTTAGCCATTTTCAAGATTCTTTCTTTAACTGTATTTCTAGCCAATGGTAAATCTTTTATGCTCTGAATAATTTTTGTTTTGTTTTCAAAATCTTCAAAAAGAACTGGTGCACATTTCATCCAAGCTTCTTTCATATATTCTCCATCATTAAAAGGTTTCCCACATTTGGAAATTCCATTTGAAATTAAAAAAAACTAGCAGCAGTTATATTTGAATGACTTTTGATAAATTTCATTATAGATGTTGATTGAATATTTATAATTTTTAAATGCTCGAGCAATATATCCTTTTTGTCCATCTTCATTTTTTTCACAGAGCGATTTATGATTGATCTCATAATGCTGTTTTACCTATGATGTTCTCAATACACTGTTTCAGAATATAAAACACATATTGCCCTGGGTACCTTTGTTAATTATTCCATATTCATCAGTCCACCAATTTTGAAATTCTCTACTGCTTGATAATTATTGTTTTTTTTATTTATATTTTTACTAGTCTTATTAATTTAACAAATTTATTTAAAAGTACATTTAAATGAGTTTTAATAATTTTATAAATCAAAGATTTATTATATATTAAAATATTAAACAAGGCAAAACTCTCCATACAGTAGGGCCACCCCGTGCCAACCAGAGTAATCAATGGATGCCAGAAGGCTTGTGCATAAAATCCCTATCTAGTGCCTACTCATCCAATATCCCCAGACTAATTTCTGGCTTGTGGCCTTAGTCAGTGAGAAGCCTTGGATCTGAGAGCATTGCACCTAGATCTTAGGATCTAATGCAAACCTCCAGTAGCCACCTTTTATTTCTGCTTAACTACAAAACTATGAGAATGAAATTGAAAACATAATATTTTCAATCTAAGCTCTAGTCTGGGGATATTGGATGAGTAGGCACTAGATAGGGATTTTAGGCACAAGCCTCCTAGCATCCATTTATTACTCTGATTGGCATGGGGTGGCACTATTGTATGGAGAGTTTTGCCTTGTTTAATAATAATTATGTGCTAGTATAAGAGATGGTGATCATGTGCGGTTAAAATATATTATTATCCTTACATTCCACTTTTACAGCAAAACTTCAACAACAACAACAAAGAAACATCATTTGATAGCCTCGATTATGCATTTCATTCATTTGTTTGCGATTTTGATTAATTAAAAACATGAATAGTGTCAACACATTTAGATAAAAAAAGAGTAGGACAGAAAAACATTTTATTACTTTTACTTTCTAGTTTTATTGAAATCATTTGACAGATTTACAAAATATGATACCACACTATACCGTACCACTTTATTTGACTTAAAATATAATTTATTGCTTCTAATCAGAGTTCAATTGTAAATTGAATTCTAATATAATATTGTATTTATTTATTTTATCTGTAGTTTATAGTGAATTTTTATTAGTACAAATTTTAGCAATAAAAAAAATATTGAAGAAAATTATGATATATAAATAGTTCGCGTGCCAGTAAAAAAATTCGAATGTGCTATCTCTGGCACGACTGCCATAGGTTCGCCATCACTGCTGTAAACCATAAATGAACCATCCAAACAGCAACATTAATTTAATATTTATAGTAACTTATAATACTATAAAAATACACAAACATTCAACAAAAAACAAGACAATTTTTATTGTTGACAAGATTTTAAAAAGATGCAAAAAATTTAGCACTGGATCTAATCCTGTAACCACATTAACACATTCTATATTAGTTAGAAATTAAATTAAGATTCTTTTAGATGTTATAACTGACACACAAAGTAATTTTAGTCCACTTGTTTTAAAATTATATTGTATCATTCATTTGCTTTGTCACATAAACTTATGGTTAATGAAATATAAACAAACTCATATGTAAATAACTACGGTAAAATAATGCATCTTGGGGTCATATGTCTTTTATTATATCTTTATTTATATGAATTTGAAAAGAATGGGGAAGTATGGAGATGTTTATTATATCTATAAAGATATTACATACGGGACAGAGAAAGGTGAATAATTCCGTGTGTATAAATTTAAAAAAAAATCAGATATATTAATCTTTAAATGAGGTTTAAAGTTTATATCTGTGCTAGAGATAATATCTAGTTTCGAAAATGATTAGTAATAATCATTAGTGTATTTATCAGAAATGGATGGCGTCAAAGTAACAATTTACTCTAGATAAATACTTTGCATATAATAAAGATATATATGAGAGATAGTGACCTGGCCCAACTGATGAGTGCTCGTTCAGCAGGAAATGCATCTTAAGGGTCATTTGTCTTTTATTGTATCTTTATTTATATGAATTTGAAAAGAATGGGGAAGTATGGAGGTGTTTATTATATCTATAAAATAATGTTATGAGTGAAAAGTAACTTATTTAATTGTATGATTAGTTGCTCAAGAAGTCATAGGATGTTCAAACAGGTCCCCAAAATGATAGGCTGAGCTGCAATTAATGAACAAAATTTGAGATTTCAAAACATTTTTTGAGCTGGGAATCAATCCAAGAATCTTTAAGTTCACGAGACCACTCCTCTACAACTGCATTAAAATGGGCAAGATAAAAATAAGAATGACCTTTTTTTAAAAAGTTTGTGTTAAAATTAAAAATACTGTATATAAATAATTTAAGGATTATAAGTATCCAATGTCTCAGCTTGGATCAATAATTTTAATAGGAGGAGGAAAAAACTCAAAAGGCAAAATGGAATTACACTGATAAATATTTATTTTTCAGAGGTCACTTCCATTTCACTCTATTTGCCATTCAGTTTACTAATGTCATTTAATCATACACTGTATACAAGTTTGTATCTTAACATCTGTCTTGTATTCTAAAAAAAAAAAAAAATACTCGAATGAATAAGGGTGGAGGTTTTAATTAATCCAAAGCCTAAAGCTTCTGAAAATAGAAACATTTTTTTTTTTGTTAAAAAAAAATTATAATATGAATATAAAAAAACCCAACATTCAACCACTTTTTAATCTTTATTTTAAGAAAATAGAATAATTTACTTTAATAGTTGACTAATTATTGATTTAACAATCACCTAGTGTTTGTAATAACTTTTATCATTATTGCCTTTTGTTTTGTTTTTTAAGATATTGTTTACAACTTTTTTCTTTTGCAAGGGCAACAAAACTGGAAACTTCTATTTATAAATGAGATTGACATGGCCTGAGGAACGAAACATGTTAATATACTTTTTTAAAAAAATGAGGAGGAAAGGGGGATTTTTTCTCTTCACTTTTTGATTCTTTTAAAACAATAATTTATCATGACTGGTAGGTCATTGTCTTTAACTAGGTTCAGAATTTTTAACAAATGTTATTGGCAGAAGGCGGATGAGAAATATTATCATGCATTTAAAAAAAAAAAGAGATTCCTTAATAAAAAAAGTACTACAGTTTATATTTACCATTGTTTATTACATCACCATTACTGATTTGCCCTGCGCCAGTTAGTAGTGGAATGATTGAATAACGTAAGTAAGAGCTAACATGTCACTAGATTGATTTCCAGCAGAGAAAAATAAACATGGCACTTTGATACGTGAACATCACATCTCCAAAACAATTATCTATATAACTATTTTTATCGGTTATCTCACAAAAGGCAGATTTTACCCATCAGGCCAGTCATTTCTCTCCAAGTTCTATTTTTTTTTTTTTCTATCATATGCTTAGCTTGCTTTTCACAGTTTAAGAAAAATTAAGAGTTAATACTCAATTGAGAAAAAAAAAATCAAGATAGATCAAGTAGATAGAATTGGTGTGATCAACCTGTCAATTTAATGCTCAAATGTTATTTGACCCCGTGACTAACAAAACATGAAAATACTAGCTTTGCTTTTCAAAACCTCATAGCTGGCCTCATTTGAATATTATTAATAAATATTAATTTCAATAAGCTAATAGTCGTCGTAAAATAAAAATGAAGATTTTGTTTAATTAAATGACTATATTTACATGAAATAAGACGAGGACAGTTACAATGGAAGCAAATGCTACATCAAAGACATCTTTACCATGTTTGGTGAGACTTTGTTTAACTTATTTGTTTATTTCTATCTTTGACAGTGAAAATATATTGTGCTTATTATTATTTTTAAATTATTCTTCTGCAAACATACAATAATTTTGAAAACTACAGCTAGAAAACTGACTAGCATTATTATGAGGGAAGAAAAAATTGAAACAAAAGGCTATAAAACTTTTGATGAGAGCAAGTGCTACGATGAATGCCACTGACTACAAGATATTTTAGGGGCTTTGTGAAAGCAGAGGTGGAAAGTTGATTATAAAAAAAACCCAAGCAAAAAAGCAGCAACAAAGTGATTTTTATTAGTGTTTATTTTTGCTTTTAAAAGATTTAATTTTCATTTTTACTGTGAATAAGAAAACAAGAATTAGAATGTAGTATGAAAAAAAAAAAATTAAAACAAAAAATCAGAACACGATATGGTGAATCAACATTCTGTGAATTTTTATTAGAGTAAATTTGCTTACACTTTCATTTCATATTTTAAAGTTTGATTTTACTTTTCATTAATATTATTAAAGCGGAAGTCAACCTCCGATAATGCACTATTTCTTAAATATTATAAATCTCCGTGCACGTACCTGCCAGTTTAGAGCATCTTTGTACACCAACTCTCCAGACCATGCTTAAATCAAGGCTTGAGTCCATTATGTGCCTGATGTTATAATCAAATATTGAATTGTACAAATTTGTTTAACCAATCACAGGAGAAGGACAGGGTCTCATTTTTAACCACCTACGATTAGACTTATATGACTTATAAGTATAAATCTATTATTATAAAGTGCTGAAAATTTTGAAATTATTAAAGTGGAAGTCAACCTCCGATAATGTGCTATTTCTTAAATATTATAAATCTCCATGTACTTGCCAGCCAGTAAGAGTTTAAAAAACTTAAGTGAATCATTTAAGTTTAAAGCGCATTTGTATATAAACCAACTCTCACTGACCATGCTTAAATAGAACTCGAGTCTATTAAGTGTCTGATGTTATAATCAAATATTGAATTTAACCACCTACAATTAGTCTATTCACTTAAGTTTTTTAAACTCTTATTAGTGGGCAAGTGTGTGAAGATTTATAATATTTAAGAGATAGCGCATTGTTGAAGGTTGACATCCGCTTTAATAAATTCAAAATTTTCAGTGCTTTATATATAAGTTGTATAAGTCTAATCATAGATGGTTAAAAATGAGATACTGTCTTTATCCTGTGATAGGTTAACTAAATTTGTACAATTCAATATTTGATTATAACATCAGGCACACAATAGACTCAAGCCCTGGTTTAAGCATGGTCAGTGAGAGTTTACAAATATGCTCTACATTTGAGTGATTCACTAAAGTTTTGTAAACTCTTACTGGTGTGCTAAAGTGCAGAGATTTATAATATTTAAGAAATAGCACATTATCGGAGGTTGACTTCCGCTTTAATAATTTCAAAACTTTCATAACTTTATAATAATAGATTTTCATTATTACATATTTACATTTTTGAGTTTGTATTATATTTCTCTTGTTTAAATAATTGCTTTGTTTTAGGATGTAGACCTAGAATGAATTAATTCTAAATACATGTTTTTCAATGTAAGCAATGAATGACCTTCTGGAACCAATTATGTTAATTATAGTAGACTTCACTATATACATATATATTAGTAACTACATAAAAGCTAAACATTTTTTCTCCTATAGTATATTAAATTATTATATTTTTCCTTCAGTGAAAAAAAAAAATAAAAAAAAAAAGATAGTTATTCTAACTTTCCTTATTTATTTTATTCAATCCAGTAATATTGAAAAAAATAAATAGAAAAACTATTGTATGCTGAGTCCCCCTAATACACCAGGGAACTCATTATTAGAGCTGGGAGACTTGTCAGAAAAAATGTATTTGTGCTATTAATAAACAATTGATAGCTTATACACGGGATGTCATTTTTATTTAAAAACTTTCATTTACCATATTTTCATTAATTATCATTGATTCACAATTTTAAATTATTAAAAAAAAAAGATTCAAAGTTTATGATATATTTTTAATCTATATAAGAAGTTAATTTTTTTTACCATAACAAGCCTTAATGTAATTCTAAATGTTTCTAATTTATTTTTTCTTAGTGAAAATTTTTAGATATAAAAAAAGACATTGTTTTAAATGATTATCCAATTCCATTGTAGAAAAAACATTATCAAAAATTAATTTTTGTTAAATAGCTTTGTACTTTAGATAAAGAAATGTACTCATTTTACAATTTATTTTTAATAAACTTAATATATCAATTTTTTAAAATTATTGACTGTGAATCTTGTCACTTTATCTTGTAACAAATATATACTTCTTTCAATGATGCTAAATACTATTATTTACCACTGAATAATCAGTTTTTCAAGACAATTTTTTTCTGTTTTATTTTATGATAAAATAAATTATTTGCATTATATCTTTATTTTTATAATTTATGTAAAATACACATTTAAAAAATAATCATAAATCTAAAATATCAACTTTGCAATTAAAACAGAAAACAATAGACAATAATACAGCCTTTCATTAGTGAAGAACCATGGGAAAGTGTTTTAAAAAAGAGGTTTTGATAAGAAATCATGTAAATATTTATTTGGTTAATTTCTTCTATAAAGTTATTACATTGAAATAAAATCACAATGTAAACATTAAATAACTACAGAAAAATAAATATTTAATAATTTTACAAAAAAAAATAGATAAGTGAAGAAATTAGATTATAAATTTATTTACAATTTAATAAAGGAGAATTCCATACGTGCACAACAATGATTTGGGTTCTCTCTGATAAATCTCTTTTTCTTTTACTCTGCAATTTTTCAAGGAAAGATAGTAATATCTAAGAATATAATTTCAACTGTAATCTAAATTTTTTCTAAATAGCAAAATAACGTATAGTATATTTTTTAATTCATTTTTTTGTCATTAACAAATGCAATAGTAAAAAATAATAAAATAATATGCATTAAAAATATGAGAAGTGCAATCAATTCTAGGAAAAAATGAATATAAAATGATCAACTTTAAAAAATGGGACACATTTTATTTTTTTTTAAAAAGGTGCTCTAATGAATAATTTTTTAATTTTTGAAGTAGTGGGCACAAGTTTATAAAGATTGATATGAATAATCTTCACATGAAAAGACTTTGTAGAATAAAGCATACAATTAAACATATTTAAAAAATGGTTATACAACTTTAGTTTTTATTAAGACAGCAGGTTAACCAATTTAACATAAAAAGTTCAAAGAAAATTAAGAATTTATCCTTTATTTTTAATTAATTATCAACACCCCTTAAATTTCTTTCTTAAATTAAATGAAAGTGTTTGATTAAAAAATATTATGCCTTCTAGTGCACATGATTCAAAATTTAATAAACGAATTTTAATGTTATTTCAAAGGTGGTCTCCAACACTATTAGACTGGCCAATCCTGAAATATTGAATTATCATCAAACCAACATATATACAAAATTTAAAGAAAATCCATTCACTAAATATGTTAAAAATCAGTTACAAGATTTACTCAACATAAACAGAAGTTTTGAAGTTAAATAAAAGCATTTGATAATTACGAATTAGTTTGTACCACTAGTTCATTTTTTTAAGAAAATGCTCAAAATCAAAGATAAACCAACACAGACACATATGAAGTACTGCCTATCTTTTTTTTTTTGATGCGTACTTTTAATTTTTTTTCCAATCAATGTAGTAAAAAAATAATACTAGAAGGTGAAACTCTCTATATTTGAATTTGCAAAATCTAAAAAATATCAGATGGAAATTTTTTATGATCTTATACTAGAAAGGATTCAGATAAAACCTTCTTTGTAAATTCTAAGGGCTTGAAGTGAATATCTTTTATTGTTTAATAAAAGATCTTTTGTATAATTAAACTTATGCTCAATAGTGATACAAAATATGATTACGTCTATCTATTTTATCCACAAAAATGAAATTTAAATAACATACACACACATAATAAAATTGCTTCAGAGAAAGTAATGAAAATTAACTTACAATCCCTTTAACGTTATTAATAAATTTAACATTAGATAATTAATGCATTTTTGTTATTTTTTTTTGCATTTGATAAAATTTATATTTTCACTAAATATAGTTTTAAATAATTATTTTCTAAGTATGTCGACTACATTTCTACTATAAACCTGATTATAATTTATAAGAAGATTATTATTATTATTATTTTAAACATTTTTATTGTACATTAAGAGTTACAAAAGATTTCATTGAGTTAATGATTAGAGTTCTTGAGTTAATGATTAGAGTTATGTCTTTTATGATTGGCCAACCTAGATATTAGTTGGAAGAGCAATCAAATTCCACGTGTCTTTATAAATGCCTATAGGGGTGAGGTTCTTGTTTCACTGTTGTAATTTCTTAACTAAATCTAAGAAAAGATAGTCAGGCATTGGTGGTTGAGAGGTCAGTACATCTGCCTTACAAACAGTTGTCCTGGGTTAGCGGGTTTGCTTCCTGGCCGATGCTATGACACATGAAAAAAAAACCAAGACAAGATGAGCATTATTATCCATCTTCACCTGATTGTCCAAACAGTAAATAATAGAAACTTAGAAAGCCTAATCAGTGAGAAGAGTTCCTTCCTGATGCAGTCTGCAATCACAGTGAGCCCCCCACCCAATCTATCTGTAGCATGGATTATGTATCTATGGATCTTTAGTTCATCACACCAAAAAAGCTTAAGCATCGTTGTTTCTTCAGCCTTTTTACATAACTGGCAGATTGGATCCAATTTAGAAAATCCCCTTTTAATAACAAGAAAATGATTTGTTGGGAGCACCTCCAAGTTTAATTTAACCAGGAAGGCAAAGAATTTTGGTTCAAGCATCCAATGCTTGAACCCAGAGGTCATTCTATTGTTTTTAATCTGAAGGAGCATAGAAGCAAGCTCAATCTCATTGTGTGTGAGCTTATAGGCTTCCCAGAAAGTTATATTCTTTAAGAAAGTTTGTGTGTTTATTTGTATGTGTTTTGTTAACATTGGATATCATGGATCCTGTCCATCCAATTGGCAAAGGACGATCAAGCCAATCCAATGCTACTGGCTTGTGCCTTTATAACTATCCACATCTGTTATCAATGTACCAGAAGATGAGATAGCATTAATGTATTTATTTAACTATTTTGCAAAAAGTAAGTACAGCTGCCACTAATTCTTTTGAAATTCATTTTTTTTTTCATTATAAAATTGCAGAAACACCAAATGGACTATGCATGTGCCAATACCATCATTCTCTGTGGTTCTATTTCCTTTTTAATATGACATATTACTAGAAAAATTAATAAAAAATTGAATTTATGAGAATGAAACAAAGGTGTAAATCTTTTAACAGCAAAATATAATTAGAGAATGGATTCAACATGCCTTGAAGACTTTGCAATTTCAAGGCCTTCATCCTGAAAAGTATTCAATTTTAGATTTTTTTATTATTTGATTATTATTTTAGATTTTTTTTATTAAAGTGTTTGCCTTTGTACTAATGTGTCTATGTAGTATATAAATTATATTTATAAATAGGCAATTATGTACAATGTAATTTTGGGGCTCTAATACAAATTTGAGGCAACCTTATTTTATAGACATAATGACTCTCAAAAGGTTTGATAATTCATTAGCATGTCTATATTTGTATTAATGTGTACTAGCAACTGTATTTATAAAATTAGGTTATTACAGAGTAGTGTAATGAAATTTTGAGGTTGATTATTAGATGCATAGAAAGATTGCAGTTGATGAAGCAGTCACAAAATTTACTGGGCATATTACCATGTGACAATATAAACTCTCAACTAATAAAGAGAGGTTTCAAGTGGTGGCAGGGTGTTGATAACCACAATGCTTATGTATACCATATGGAATTGCATGCAGGCAAATAATCAAATCCAGATTCTTGCCTACGCCTTGGTACTTATGCTATGAAGTCAGTAGTTTTGCCACATCTTGAATCACATTATTTTTAAGTCTATAGCTAGCAAATGAACTATATGCAAATAAATTATATCTCTGTGGAACAATAAATGTAATAAGATAGCATCACTGGTGGGCACAAAAAATATGAAGAGAGGTGAATCATTTTATCATTGATAAAGACAGTGGTCTTCATTTTCTAGTTTTGGATAGACAAGAAGCCAATTGCTATGACTAAAAAATACCTATCCGTCTTCTGGAAATGATTTATTTTGTATCTTTTATTAAAAAGAATCTTTTTTCTTATAGATGCCTGGAGTGTTTTTTAACTTCTGGGTATAATAAAATATGACAAATTCTTATGGTTCTTTTTTTTTTTGTAAGTTCTGAAGCTATGGATTATCTCAGGTAAGAAGTATTGTATATGGTTTGAATGAGAACTTTGTGATGAATATAAAGGAATTATCAATAAAGATGTAATTTTAAACTTAGTTAATGATAAATTAGAAAATATGAACAACCAATAAAATAATAATTTTTTCGGATATTGAAATTTCTTTTTTTTTTCCTAACTTTTTTAATGATAATCTCTATTTTTTTTTAGCCAACTTCCTTATTTTCCCCCATAGTTTGTCTATTTTCTGCCAATATATAGCATTTCACTCTAACATTATTAAAACTGAAGTTATCGTGAAAATTGGTCTCAAATCAATTTTTTAAAAATTCAATATGGCGCTAAATGTTGCAAAACAGTTAAAATAAATATATATACTATTTAGTATGACGTCCTTTTAACCACTTCATCATTGCACCCTCACACAGGAGTTTTGAATTTTCAAATTTGTAATATCTGGTTTCAGTTTAAAATTTCCAGAAATCTACACAGTCTGCATATGGGATTTTTACATCTTTGTTTCCATCTTTTTTTTCTAGTTTTAGATAACATGTAAGTTTTATTTTTCTGCAATAAAAATTAACAATTTTATAATAATTTGGGTAATCAACTAACTTGAATTTTTTGTCTTCCTCTCAGTTTTTTCATTTTTAATGGAATTGTGATTACCCTAAAATTAATAACGGGAAAAAATGCAAGATTTTACTGATTCTAGTGAAAACAGCAATTTTCCTGTGAGTCTTGGAACTTGGATGCTTCTTGTAGCAGCTCTTTTGATGAATTGCCTGTCAATGATTTAGAATTAATAGTAGTACCAAAAAAAAAAAAAGAAGACTAAACAAGAAATGTATAAATACAAGTACTGCAGCTCTACCTAATCCAGGCCCAACTTCACAATCAGATCTGGATGACGTGCTAATGAACGATATCAGGTCAAATTTTACTAAGTCTCCCAAACTCAAACTTTCCACCACTAATGAGTATTCAATTTTAGATTTTTTTAAAATTATTATTTGATAAAAAATATATATAAAAAAATATTATTGGAACTAACACATACGCTGGACAAAAAAAAGCTTGCGAGTGGGTAAATTTGTCATATCGCAAATTATGTGCATTTTTTGGCATGATAGTTGGCATTTCCTCCATATATCCAGTACATGAATTAAATATCTAGAGTTCTGATATGAAACTAAGACAATCATATTTTGCAAATATTATGACCCAATTTAGATTTTATTTTATCTTGTCTATGTTTTAATAATAATAAAAATATGCCAAATACTAAACGTAATGATTTTGACAGAGTATATAAACTTAAGCTGATTATGGATTACTGCAATGTAAATTTTACAGCTGCATATCAAATGCATAGAGGGGTAGCAGTTGAGGAAGCTATTATTAAATTTTCTGCTTATAGTAGCATGAAGCAGCATGAGCCCTCAAAACCTATAAATAAAGTGGAAATTCAAATGGTGGATGTATGGAGATAGCCATAATGGATGCGTCTCAAAATGGAGTTGTATACATGCAAAGATACAACTTCAGATGCTGCCCAATGTCTGGGTACTCTAGCTATTTATCACAATGAAAGTGTGATAGGTGACACATCTCAAACATCACAATACTTTAGCAGGAGTATCAACTAGCATGCCAGTTTGACCATGATCTCTCTATGCAGATACCCATTTTAATTGTAAACTATCATTTTGTAATAATCACTTGATTTTATATTTTAGGTAAATTCTGTCTAACAAGATAAAGTGTTTACCACAAGATGACAGGTAGAATAAATAATAATACTACACTGCACTGACTCTTAAACACTAATTTATGTACCTCAAGTTTATCTCTATAATGAAATTAGCATTTCATTCACTTTTTATTTTGTTTTATTATTTTATTTTATATATTGTACCAATATTGTGTTGGTACATAAAATAATTTTGTCTAAAAATTATTGAAATAAAAATTTTTCGTTAAAAGAAAATAGTATGTAAAAGTTTAAGAGTTTTTATTGCAGTTTGTTTTCGAAAACGTAAAATTAAAAGTCAAAGAGTTATTTGAAATAAAAGTTACACTTAATTAATTAGAAGGGGGGAGGGGGTTTGCTTTAGAAACATCAAATTAAAAGAAGTTGGTTTTCAAATAAGTAAAGAATTCTTTTTATTATTGTTGTTAGTTTAAAGAAAATATTGTTCATAAAAATTATAAATGATTGATTAGAAAAAAAAAAAGGAAACAAAGAAAAAAGGTTTAAACTAAAAGTTTAAAAATATAAATCTCTTTATTTAAGTTAAAGAAAAAAAAGTCATCTTAAAAATTAAATAGTGAATTGATCTTAAATTATATATGTGTGTAAATGTGAATTAATATGAGTTTGTTAGTAAAATATATATGTGCGATTGTAAATATAATAAAGGTATGCATAGTAAATATTAAAAAAAAATGATATAGAAAATTATCATTAAAAAACACAGCGATGGCTATTAAGTTAAACAAAAACAACAACACTACATTTGCAATGGCTGCTAATTAACATCTCCAACAACAGGATTAAAAGCTTATCTCGAGGAATGCAATTAAACACAAGGAAGAAATTTTGACAACAGATATTGCTGGTGGACATCAAAATGACAATAGGCCTTAAATATAAATAGTCCAGTTTTTCATTGGACACTCAGTTGAGATTACAATTTAGATTGTGTAATTGAGATTGAGCAGTTGAGATTAAATCAGTCAATAATGCAGTGTTAAAACCCTAGGAATTTTACAACTTCCTCTAGCCCGAGTCCAGTGAAACAGCAACCTGCCCAGAATAGAAAAATGCCTACATAACAACTTGGAGAATCACCAGGAATATTTAACTGTCTCCAATAATAGTGCCCCTGAATAATAATAAAACTCCTCAAGAACACATCCCAGCTGGCTGAAAATATTCTCAATTGAAGCAGCAACCAGGAAGAAAACAAAGTTCTAAGTCCACATTCAAAAATCCTAGGTAATAACATTTTTTCTTATTCTCATATCTAAAGTAGCCATCACATTAGTTGGAGCCTCCCAGAGTCAAGTAATTTGAACTCTATAGCATACATAGACGAACTATTGATGTGTGTTTTTTTAAATGTCAAATATTATTTAATGCTGTATTATATGATGCTATAGTGTGTGAATTAAGAATGCGCGTGATTCTTATACCAGTGTTACGTTAGTTAAATAAGATTTATAAAAGTATTTAAAATTAGTATAATAAATGTTAATTAAAATAAATTGCCTTTTAAACTTAAAGCTTAATTTGTCGATCAATTCTTTTGTTACTAATTGAAATAATTTGTTATTGAATTAAAAATAGACTGAGCTAGTTAAGGGATTTTTCGAGCGCTGGATTATGGGCCTACTGTCCGAACATGTTAGTTTTAGAACTAGCTGGTGCCTGGGGTTTACTCTGAAACAAATAAAGTGTTTGGATAGTAGGGGTTTGAATCTAGCAGTTGAGGTGGGCCACGATCTGGAAATGTGATGTGCTATGCGTAGCATAGCTCGGTCTGATCGTGGGTATTGTTGATTGCTCTGCTCAAATGTGCCGGTTCGTTCACGTAATATTTATAATATAAGATTATAAATTTATTAGAAATAAGATTTAAACCCAGCTAAGCCTAGCGAGTAGGGTAAGTTGGATCGTACGGTTCGAACCCGGTACAATATAGTGACTATTTTAGTAGTAATTTTTAATAAATTACAAACTTTATTGAAGTTCTTTATTATAATATTCAAATTATACTAATTATTGATCAATATTAACTACTTGTTATTAGAGATGTATATTCATTGCAAACCCCTGTATGGAAAAACACTTTGAAGGGCTGCTAGGAAAAATGAAAGGTATTAATATCTTTATTCTACAAAGTGTTCAAGTGATGGATTACCTTAGAAAAGTGTTATGACAAATGCAAATAATTTATTAAAAAAAGTATAGTTTTCAAATTTATGCATGAAAATTTAGAATTTATGAAATAATATGAAAGTAATTTTTAGTAATATTAAATTTTTGACCTTTTTTTTTTATTACTTTGAATATCAATGGCTATATTTTTTCAGCTTCATTATATTCTTTGTGTTTTATGTTTCAAACAATATATATTATGTCATTTTTGGATAATACAAACTTAAGTTATTATAAAATTTGTGGCTTACATAATATTTTAAACATTCAAGATGACTGCTTCGACAAGGAATACAATCATAATTTGATAAAAAAATGATGTTAAATTGCAAATTCTTGTACAGAAACTATCATGCACATATATACATCTATACTCTTCAGACTAAAAGCCTTCGAATAGTAAAGTTCAATATGCTTTACATAAAACATACATGAATTTATAAATTGCATTAATCTAATAATAATAATAATATATAGCGCCACCTGGATACAAACCTAGTAGCAGGTAAGCAAAGAACCTCTTAGTTTTTTGTTAATAAAAGGCAATTTATTTGCTAATAACTAATAAAAATGTCCAATAAAGCAATTTAAAATACTCGAATATTTATTTTGATTGAAAAAGAGTAAAAAAGGACAGAGAAATCCAGAGTTTTTTTTATCGAAAATCCGTACCTAATGCTAATAGACAAACGCATAGTTAAAAGCTAGCGGATCTAATAACTAATGCCAAAATCTCAGGCAAATTTAATTTTTTAATAAGAGTAGATAAAAAATCAAATCTACAAAACTCAATAATTTTGCGGATAACTGAATTGTATTGGTTATATATATTAGTGTTTGTTGAAAAAAAAAGAAATTTAAACATATCTTTGAAAAATAATTGGAAAACTTAAAATGGCGACCACTCAACCTATTAACCTGGTGGGTGGTCCATCGCAGGGCCGAGAAAGTCATATGCTTCTATAGCAAAAAAAGCCCAAGATTACGTAAGCCCGGCAAAAGGTCCTAGGTTCAGGAAAACAACAGCAGACGATTTGGAAAACATGAATCTTATGGATCAAAATAAAAATGACCCCCCCCTCATATTGAATAAACTGATAAAATGCTGGAACAAATTAGAGAGAAATTCAACAAAACAATACCTCGATCACTTTTCCTGACATTTAAACGTTTCTTCACCGATAAATCAATAGTACTCGCTGTAACAGATAGTCTTTGCACACTATACAGTTTCCCCAAATCCCTTCTAATAGAAACACTGCATGAAAATAATATGCTTGAATCGGTACAATGCATAGGCGACCATCCAAATAGCAAATATGTGGCAGTCCAGTTTTATGAAATGTGCAAAGAGAACAATTTAGAAATCGAATTAAGATGCTAAGTAATTTCGCACTAATAACAGTTGATGAGAATAAGTAAAAAATATCTCCAGAATTTTAAAAAATACGTATTTTGGCTACAACATGGAAGATTTCCAAAAAATGATGAATCCTTTCAGAAAAGTCATTTTCTTCCAGCAAAAATACATTAAAGAAGCAGCAATTCTCGTACTAACAAATAGCTTTGAATTCAAAATTAAATTGAATAAACAAGTAGACCCGGAGAATATCCCCACACACATAACCGATGAAGAAGCTACACTATATATTTACGTCAGAGGGCTTAAGCCAGGTTGCTTCCATTGTGGAAGAAGAGGACATATTGCAATGGAATGCAATGAACAAACACAGCAAAATAAAAACAACAATACATCAAAAAACTCAGGAAACATTACAGAAAGCGAAGACACAAATAACCAACTAGACGAGTTAAACTACCCTACACTATAAAGCACCCAGGAAAACAACATATCTAATAAAAATGAAAGAATTAGCAAGCCAGTAAACACTATAACAAGAGAAATTAAAACAAATAAAGAAAATCAAAGCAGTGAAAACTCACCTAATTTAAATCAGAATGGAGGAAAAAGAAAACGAGAACCTACCAAAAGAACTTAAAGAAAAAACGAATGAAAATGATGAGCAATCAGAAAGCATAATAATAAATAAAACGACCACAGATATCATGGATAAAATAACACAGTACTATCCAATGCTAGAAAGTTATCAATTGAAAGCAGGAAGAAAACACATAAAACAAAAAAAAAACAAGAGAAAGTAAGAAAATTAAAATGAACGAGGAAGAAGATAATCAGATTAATTTAACAGAAGAAACCACAGCAGAAGAGATGGAAATAGAACTAACTACACCAGAAGAAAAAAAATTAAAAAAAACACCACACTATAGCACACGTATCCAAACACAAACAGAATCACCACAGGAAAAAAACATGCAAACAAAAATGGCAGAATAAACCATGGTCCAATTTAAATCTCCCTCGCAATATAAGTTAAACTCAATGAAAATTAAGATAGGCACAATAAATGTTCAGGGATTAGACTCGAAAAAAATACAAGAAATCAATCACTGGATACAACAACTCCAACCTACCATATTAGGACCCGTAGAAATGAAAATCTATAACGGATCGCAGATAAATCCAGCACAACTTATGAGTAAAATGGGTTTCTGCGCATGCTCTAAAGATACACTAATGCCCTCAGGTAGAACAGGAATATTTATTAGCCAAAGAAGTCCCTTTACAACGTTTAAAATAATATACATAGACGCGAATCTATTAATAACCACATTCAATAATAAAAACTTCTCAATAAATATTATTTTTGTATATATACCACCAGGGCCAACTGTAATTAACAGAATAATAACAACAATTAACTCAATCCTCTCAAACAATCCCTACCCAACTATTCTTACGGGAGATTTCAACATAAGTTATAATAAATTTATAACGAAATGGATACACCAATTAACATTTCCACTCATGAGTGGAGAAGATTTTCTACCACCTAACTCTATATTCTTTTATAACAATAGACACAGAACTTTAATAGATCTAATGATTTATTCCCCAATGCTTCATCATTCAATAGAAATATCCCTTTTTCAGACCATGCAGCGCAGATAATAACGCTAAACATAAACACACACCACAGCACAATAATTAATTTACAAAAAACGATCAGGATCCTACTACCAGACAATACTATGGAGTCACTTTTTTCAGAAATTTATATAATGATAAATAAAATAAATCAGCTTGAATTAGACCCGATATCCAGATACATAGCTTACACTAACATGCTTTCATTTAATATAAACCATATCACACAAAAATCAATTCCTCACTCCAGGCTAATTACATTAGCAGATGAAATATACAAAAGAATCAGTCTGTCTAAACCGGTTCAACATAATCAAACAAACATAATTAAACTCACCCAGTTCTATAAACAGACTTGTAATAAATTAAAACAATATCTAAACATAAAAAAGAAAAATATTTGCCTAGCACAGCCGCACACATGGACACACGGATATATTAGGTGGGCTTTGGGGTACCCATCCATAAATAAAGTTCCCATGGTGCTGGAATCGGAAAATAAGATTACAGCAGGATTTAACATGATTGCACCTATATATAACTATTTCAAAACAAAGCTAACTAAGCATGCACAATTCACACCCAAAGAAGATTATTTTGGAACAACTGAAGATGAGATGCCATTTAAAATCGAGGATTTTAAGGTAGTGTTAGAATCAATCCCACCCACATGTCATCCAGGACCTCCAGGCATTCCACAGTTTGTACTTGCACATCTTAGCCAAATTACAAATACATACCTGTGTCATTTGGCAAATCAAATATCACAAAAAATTTATAGCATACAGGGATTATACAACATATCAATGGTACCATTTATGAAAAAACAAGAACCTATTACCAAGATCACCAACTTAAGACCCATCTCAATGGAGCCTTTAGGAATTAAACTGCTAGAAAAAGTAATAAAGGTGAAAATTAAACCATTTATACTGACAAAAATATCACAACATCAGTTTGCAAAGAAAGGCTCATCCACAGGTCAGGCAGCACTAATCTTTAAAACTATAATTAACTCAGTAATTAAGAAGAAGAAATATACTCCAATTGCAGTACAACTAGATTTTGAAAGTGTTTTCGACTCTGTACCAATAAAAATCTTACTAAACCAACTAAAGGAAACACAAATACCATGATCAATATTACATTCAATAGCCAACCTACTTTTAAACAGAGAAGTACATATCACACTTAATGGAAGAACGTCATCATCATTCTATCCCACTCAATCAATACCACAAGGGTCACCACTGAGTACACTACTGTTCACCTTCTACATAAACCCCTTATTGGAAGAAATTTAAAAAAAATACAGGGAGTGTTAATACCAAATACAAAAAGATACATTCCTTGTATAGCTTATATGGATGATATCACAATATTCTTAACATCAAAAAAGCAACTACAAGCACTACAAAACATCATAGAAGAATATACAAAAAAATTCAAACTTAAAATCAATATCAATAAGTCAGCTGCTTGGACAATTTTTACAGGGAAAGTAAACAAACAAATTTATCAAGGAAAGCCCAGCAGTTTTCTAGGTTTTCCATTTTATCTGGGAATGAATCAAATGAGAACAACAATACAAAACAAACTCAAAGTGGATGCAGAAAGAATCACAGAATCATTATCCAGATCATATCTATCAATATATGCAAAAATATCATTATTCAATCAACTCATAATGTCAAAAATAAGCTACTATTTACCAATAATCAGTTTCACAAAACCATTTATAGCCTCAATTAATTCATTTTGTAGCAAACTACTATGGAACAGGAAAGTAGTTGCCATTTCAATAAAGCAACTTAACCAACCAACAAAAAGGAATGGTCTGGGACTTCACTCAATATTAGTGTTTCAGACACAAAAAACAATAAATCTGCTAATAGCCATAGTCAAAAGATTTCCAGATATTGAACCAATATTGGAGATCACACCCACAGATCGTCCACCACCTACAAACAATTATATCTTTACGTTGCTTGAAAGCATTGAGAGCATCAAAAACAAAGTAACACTGAAAAGTCCAATAAAATATACATATTGGCAAATACATGATTTCCTAACACAAAAACAATCTGAGAATAACCAAATATCTGTATTGGGAATTGATAACAGCCAATTACTTAAAAAATTTAGGAAATGGTACCTGGAACCAAAATTTTATGATTTCATAATTAAAGTCAATTTGAAAGCACTACCTACAAGTCATTTTATTAGATACAGAAGATTCTATATAAATATAGATCCCTTGTGTATGCTGTGTCACAGGGATGAGGAAACACAGGACCATTTCATACATAATTGTTCAGGACTTGAAAAAGTAAGACAAATGATGGTTGGTGGATATAGGAAAAATGGAACCACTATAAATGAGATTCTACAAACATTCAAAAATAATGGAATACCCACCATAAGGGCAGCCACTTTCAGCCTATATGCATTCTGGTGTACCAGATGCACTTTTACACTGGGCAACAACACGAGAAGGCACCCTAACACCTATAGGAACAAATTGCAAAAAATAAAAGAAAGAGACAGCATTATTGCACCACCTGATATCTTTGCAGCAACATGGTCTCTTTTTAAAATTCAGGCCACTTTATAATAAAGGATATAATAGAAAAGGACAAAGGCAAACATGAAATTCAGTGTTGCAAGAACATGAAAAAATTACTGAAACCATGATCATTGATTTATATTGTACATAAACTTGGACAATAAATATTTCATAAAGTGTGAAAAAATCAAAAACATTGTGAAAGCCACTATCTAAGTTCTAAAAAGTCAATTTTTAAGTGCAAAGAGACTCTAATCAAATATACAGACTGTAATGTAATAACTGTGTAAACCTATGTATAACACTATGTATAATCAACAACCAATGTAACCACTTGTTTTTGAATAAAGTTACCTTTAAAATAATAATAATAATAATAATAATAATAATAATAATAATAATAATAATAATAATAATAATAATAATAATAATAATAATAATAATAATAATAATAATAATAATAATAATAATAATAATAATAATAATAATAATAATAATAATAATAATAATAATAATAATAATAATAATAATAATAATAATAATAATAATAATAATAATAATAATAATAATAATAATAATAATAATAATAATAATAATAATAATAATAATAATAATAATAATAATAATAATAATAATAATTCAATTTTCAATTCAATTTATTCTATGAAATAAAACAAAGTACATCACAAATATTTAAAAACTCCAAACAAGAAAAATCTTGTGTGTGGAATTTACATGTAAAAATAAATTAAATAAAAATACAATCAAAAACTCAAAAGAACAGTTTAGGAAATAAATAAAATTAATTAAATAAATAAAATAAATGCCAAAATTAATACATACTACACAACCATTGACACAAATATTTTTTGAATGATATATAAGAAATATTATTCAGATCAATT
Source organism: Epiperipatus broadwayi (assembly GCA_028023455.1). Taxonomy (NCBI): domain Eukaryota; kingdom Metazoa; phylum Onychophora; class Udeonychophora; order Euonychophora; family Peripatidae; genus Epiperipatus; species Epiperipatus broadwayi. The sequence continues at coordinate 28,492,860 of JAQFVV010006198.1, forward strand.
GAACATTCATATACAAATTTATTAAGCAACTTTGACCCAGAATAAACATATTGTCTGCTACTAGATTCCTTAAAAAATTTTGGTAAAGGTAATTGAAATTTATTAGAAAGACGAGTATTTAGAACATAAACTCTAGAATTCAGAAAAGGTTTAGCACAAAAAATATCAAAAATAACTCTATATTGATATAAGTGATTTACATCAAATAAACCAAATGCAATATAAATATCTCGAACAGAAGAGGAACGAGATCTACCAAAAATAATGCGCAAAGTATAATTTTGCAAAACACGCAAAGAAGATAAAATATGTGGAGAAGCATTACCCCAAATAATGATATTGTAAGATAAAATACTCTGATAACAGGCAATGTAAATAAAAATGAGAGCAGACCTAGGAAGAAATTTAACTAAATAATAAAACATATAGTTTAAATTACGTAACCGTTGACAAAGATAGGTAATGTGATTTGTCCAGGACAATCTGGAGTCAATATATATTCCCAAATAACAATAATTATCTACCAAAGGAATATTCTCACAAGTACATATACTATTATAATGCAAAATATACTTACAGCAAATTTTAATCTTAAGAGAAAAAAAGTACGCTTGTAAGAAAAAAGAATAGCTTTTGTTTTATCTAAATTGACCAACAATGAATTATATGCCAACCATTTACCAATTGAGTCCAAATCCTCATTCACTAATTTTTCAAGAAGATTATAAGAAACAGCATTGCAAGATAAAGCAATATCATCAGCAAAACCAAAAATCTTAGAATGTAACTTCAATGAAAATAAATCATTAATATAAATTAAAAACAATAGAGGACCAAGTACTGAACCTTGCAGAACTCCAGAATTAATCTTCCGACCACATCACTGATAGTACCATAAATATTAGTAAACTGTTTCCTATCATTTAAATAACTCTCCAACCAACTACCAATAGATCCACGAAAACCATACAAGTAGCAACGCTTAATCAAAATATTATGATTAACAGAATCAAATGCTTTAGATAAATCAAGATAAATAGCCAATGTTTTAAGTTCCTGATCCAATGAAGATGTTAAATACTGAACATGATGTTTTAAAGCATCTAATGTACTTCTGCCAGGAAGAAAACCATATTGATAGTCAGATAAAATTTTATTTTTAAACAGAAATGACAACATTTGATCCCTAACAATCATTTCCAATAATTTAGAAAAAACAGAAATAATAGCAATTGGCCTATAATTGACCATAAGAGTAGAATCACCCTTTTTATAAACAGGAGTAATAACATTAACTTTCAGACATTCTGGAAATGATCCAGACTGCAAAGATAAATTAAATAAATGAACTAAAACAGGCAAAAATGCAACCTTATTTTCTTTAAGCATCTTAGGTGTTATACCATCTAGTCCAAAAGAAGTGACATTTTCTAAACTATCAATTGCTACAGACAACTGAGATTCAGAAACATCAGAATATAAAAAAGAATTCAAACTTGAATAAGAAGACAAAATCTGCTCAGGCACATCACGCATCGATAAATTTACAAAATACTCATTAAACCGATCAGCTAAATATTTTTCATTATTCTGTAACTCAATTAAACTTTCATTATATTTAATACATTTAATACGATCAGGAGAAGATTTTTTAATCAAAGAATTTATTGTTCTCCATTTCAAAGAAACGTTTTTATCACTAAGAAATTCTTGATAATATCTAAACTTCAACTTTCTAATATCAGACTTAATTTCAACATTAAGTTTTTTTAAAACATCTGATGAGCCATCCAAAGCTTTTAACACATTTCTCTGATTAATTTTACATACCAGCGCATCTGTCATCCAAAGAGATCTTCTTCTATTCTTACTTGTCAATTTTAAATGAAACTTTGCTTTAGCAATTAAATCTAAACAAATAGCTTGGAACCCCAAAAATGCATCATTTACATTATCTATCATAAAAATCTCATCCCAATTCTGAACAGATAATAAATAATTCAATTTAGAAAAAGATAATTTCTCAACATATGCACAAACATTAATATTATCCACACAATTCAATATTTTTAATTCAGTAGCAAAATGATCTGTAAGAAATAATTTAGAAAGAGACGAATCAGAAAATAAAACGCGGCTTAATCTAACAAAAATATGATCTAAAAGAGATTGAGATATAGGAGTAATACGCGTAGGTGAAAAAAGCGTTTGACTAAATCCATAGCTATAAAGTAAATTTAAATAATCTATAGTAGACTTACAAGCATTATTTAACAAATCAATATTTAGATCACCCATTAAAACAGCAGATTCTGAACCCAAATCTAATAACAAAGAATCAAGTTCAGTAACAAAATCCAAAACTTTACTTGTACATGATCTATATATAGCCAAAATAGAAAGCACACATTTAGGGAGTTTCAAAGTTAATAAAATACATTCTGCAGTATTAAATGTTGGAATAATGAAAGAAAAGTCTAAACCGGATTTTATAAAAACCATAACACCACCAGATCGTAAATGCATACGAGGAGAAAGTATACTCGTATAGCCATTCAAACTATATAAATTTTGTTCTTGTAAAGAAATCCAAGTTTCCGTTAAAATATTTATATCAAAATGAAATAAAGGAAAATTATTTAAATAAACTACAAGTTCATCAAAATGACATCTAATGCTACGTATATTTAAATGAAATAATTTAAGTGAAGCAAAATCTTTTTTCTGAGAAATCAAATCAGAATTTATCATAATAAATAAATTTCGGAATGACTCCAAATCACTTTCATTTCTAATTAAAACACGAGGAGGAGAAGGAGGAGGAGGAGAAGGAGAAGGAGAAGGAGAAGGAGAAGGAGAAGGAGAAGGAGAAGGAGAAGGAGGAGGAGGAGGAGGAGGAGGAGGAGAAGAAGAAGAAGAAGAAGAAGAAGAAGAAGAAGAAGAAGAAGAAGAAGAAGAAGAAGAAGAAGAAGAAGAAGAAGAAGAAGAAGAAGAAGAAGAAGAAGAAGAAGAAGAAGAAGAAGAAGAAGAAGAAGAAGAAGAAGAAGAAGAAGAAGAAGAAGAAGAAGAAGAAGAAGAAGAAGAAGAAGAAGAAGAAGAAGAAGAAGAAGAAGAAGAAGAAGAAGAAGAAGAAGAAGAAGAAGAAGAAGAAGAAGAAGAAGAAGAAGAAGAAGAAGAAGAAGAAGAAGAAGAATGTGTATCATATACTATCAAATTACATAGATATAACCATGAATATAGAAAAAAATATAATTAAAACAAAATGCTTAAGTCATACATACTGTATATATACATTCAGATATAAAGTATTTATTAAATAATTTTTTATGATTTCTCTTCTATGAACTTGGCTGTTATCATTAAATAATTTCTATCTGTTAAATTTTCTTAATTTATTATCTTATTCGGTTAAAAAGAATAATGAGAAACGTTATCATTAGTTTTACGTTGCTGCTAGCATTATTAATAATAAAATGATAACCTAGAAAAAAAAGTCTAATTATAATATTAAAAAAAAAAAAATTGATTTTTTTTTTTTTAAATTAATAACCTGAATTCATTTGCTTTCTTAAAAAGGACAACATGATGGCAAATTTAAATAAAAAAGGAGAAAAAATTTGCAGCTGAAAACCAATTTTGTTAGATTATTATTTAAATATACGATATTGCTGTCAAGCGTTGGTAGTCTAGTGGTTAGCATAGCTGCCTTCCAAGCAGCTGGCCCGGGTTTGCTCACCGGTCAACGCGTTTGGAAAATATATATATATAAGATATTGATAATAGAAGTCCCTCCCCCTTTACATCAGAAACATTAACAAAAATGCAAATATCTAATATAATAAATGTATAATTTACTATTGAGACAATTGTTTTTTCCTTATTAGTACTCAAGTCTGTGACTGAATCTATGCTATTTCTATCATTCTCTTTACAATGAATTTGGCAGACATAGTTTTTAAAATGTCAATGTTTTCATTCCTGATCTCCCCCCTCTCCTCCTTTAAATTATAAATATTACTTTAATTCAAGGTAAATAATACATATAACACATATACTAAGAAAAGCTTGATTAATAATTTAATCACTTGGAATTACATTAAAATATTATTTTAAGACAATTAATGATACATTGTACAGGCTTAAACCTTCATTTATATATGTAATATATGCGGGATTCGAACTCAGACTTTCACACGACCCACCACTCTCAGTGCCATCTTATATTGCTGACCCACCTGATCTCACACATGTTGAAAAGATGAACAATCACCAATATAAGTATTTCGTGCTAAACCAGCACTCATCAGTTGGTCCAGATTACCATCTCCACACACATTTACAATCAGTGCTCAGGTTTATATTAAGATAGCCAATCCTCATACTTTAGGCTTCAAAATACTCCAACTCACAACTCTTCAGCCTTCCATTTCATTAAAAATCTGATGATGGAACGTTGAAAGCCCATGTTAGTGTCAAAGTTGTTATCCTACCCATGTTGACGTATTAGTCATTCTGACCCCTCATGTACAGGAGAATAATCCATTTATACATACATATGCGAGGGATGGGCAAACCTTTTACACACTGTAAAGACAAAAAAAGTTTATCAAACAGTACTTCTAATGTAGTGAATGATAACCACAAATTTTTTATTAACTTCAAAGTTTAATGATTCACCATAGAGAACTAGAAAGTGAGTCTAACTTGTTTAAAAAAAAATGTTACATTTTGATATGCAAGTATCAAACTCCATGCGCAATTTCGACACTACCTACTCTAGATAAATATAGTAATGATTATCCCTAATCATTTATTAAAGTAGATATTGTCTCTAGCCCAGATACAAACTTTAAACCTCAGTTAAAGATTAATGTATTTAATTTTTAATTAAATACACGTGGAGTTATTCACATTTCTCTTCTTCATGTGGAATAACTTTTATAAATGTAATAAATAACCGCCATACCACCATACATTCTTTTCAAATCATATGAATAAAGATACAATAAAAGACAAATGACCCCCAAGGTCTACTCGTTTGTGCATGGTAGAATCTGTCAAGGAAAATTTAAAATTTTGTCTTGAATAATTTAGCCCATTAGTAAGAATGATTAACTTAGGAGCTAAAGGTCTCTGCCATAATCTTTTCTACTTGAAGAAAGAAAATGTCAGTCTAGATAAATGAACAGTTTCTGTCAATTTTTCATTTGGTGCTCAAATGTCTCACGATTTTCTGATTAAACATTCAATAATTACTGAAATAATTCTTACATTCTAATTATAAATAAAAATAATGAATTCCAATATTGACTCGTTAAAGCATTACGTACAACTGGAAAAAGTTTACCAAACCAAATGCCTGTCATAAGTAACTAAAACTCGAATAATAATTGACTTCTAGTAATAAATAAATAGTAATTAAAAAAAAATCTTAATATTATTTTTTTCCATTTTTATTCTATATGTATATTGACCCATCACTTTTGAAAGTTATATTTTGTTTTAAAATTTATTAGATATTATTAATATTACATTTTTAATAGTAATATTGAAGATTACAATTTTAATCTTAAGACCATTAAAGGCAATAATAGTGTCTTGTTCACAGTACGCTGTTACAGAGTAGAAAAACAACTTGACTTACAAGGGAAATTTTGTATGAATACATTTTTTATATGAGTAATTTCATAGGCAAAATATAAATATTCTTTCATGTTTTTCCAAGTGTAAGGTCAGACACACTTCCAAATATATATATATAATTTTCAAGCATTATCTTATTTATTAAGTCTTTTGTGTATTTCCATAGTTTATAATTCCCATCTATGTACTGTACATTAAAAACAGTTTTAGAGAATAGCAAAAAATAAAAATACTAACTACATACAAATAATATTCAAATAAATAAAGACAGTATTAAATAATAAAAATACATGACCATGTAATGTATGATAGATGACTTTCCAAAAAGATGATTTTACAATCCCAAAGAGTCTCATCAATATATATGCTTAGTCATTTGATATGATAACTAGCAAATATTTTCTGCCAATTTTTAAAGCATTAAAATTTAATATTACTAGAAGTATAAAGAGTAATTAAATAACAACATTATCATAGATGACCGAGAATAAAATAAAAATGGAAACCCATACTAACCAATAACTAGCAAGCATGATGAACAATGCCTTATTCTTTTCTATATCTCTAAGAGGATCTGAAACATATCGTTTTACTTTTTTATAATTACCAATTAATACTAACATGGAGCCTATCTTTTACTTGTAAATTTAAAGTTACAATTTAAAACAAATCTTCAGTAGGTTAAGTGTCTGAGACTCAATGAGCACTGTGAACAAAGACTGACCATTATTAATGATAACTGATCATTGTTAGTAATATCATATTCAACATTTATTATTATGAACTAATAAAATTGTAAAATAAAAGACCATATATACATAAGTATACACACAATATATATATACACACACCTGAATTAAAAAAAAAAAAAATTCTTACATGGTATGCTGAGAAGTAAAAAATTTTATATTGAAAGCACACCATTATCTTTTATAAAGAGGAAAAAATGCCAATACCCACCAATCACTGATTAAGCTGACATATATATATATATATATATATAATTAATACAATATTAATTATATGTAATCACAACAATGATCAACTTTCTCTATGTTACTGATAACAATGCTTTGTCCTCTATAGGTTTTTTTCCTCGTGTGTCATAGCATCAGCCGGGAAGCGAACCCGCTAACCCAGGACAATTGCTTGGAAAGCAGGCATCGCTGACCTCTCGACCACCAATGCTTGACTAGTCCTCTATAGTTGAATTTGCTTTACAAATATAAAATGAATCTATTTACATTTGCTTTTCTAATTCTTATAAGAGTAGAAAATCTGGAAAGTGATTATTAATTAGGATAAACTTCCAATCATACTGAGATAATAGCAAATCCTTATTCAATTGGTGAATAATTTAATTTCACAAATAGTGTTAACTGATGTTCATTTTAAAATCAGTAATAACTAAATATCAAATATATAAATTTTAATTAATAGAGAACTTTTATTAAAATATGATCACAGAAATAGCTCACATGATCAGCATCTCTTATGCTAGCGCATAAGTGTTATTAAACATAGGGTGGCACTACTGTATGGAGAGTTTTGCCTGTTTGCACAGAAATAGTTGTGGAAAATTTATTGTTCCTGTGAATGTATATTCCTCTGCACAGTTTGGAGCAGTTAGTAGAAGATCCAATTTGGGATTGGGAGGTCCCAGGATTGATTTTGGCACCCACAATTCTGGTGCACGAACTTCTTATGAACTAGGCATATGCCTTTTCTATTTAGATATTCACTATCTGGTTATTTATTCAAAAACATGTTAATATGAGTAGCAATTAATTCTATCTTGTGAAGTTAAATTACTCACCATATGGTATGAAGCACTGTTAACATTTTCAAGGCAAATTCTGATAATAAAGGTAATACATTGATAAAAACAATATGGAAAAAAAATTATTTTCCAACATTATACATGTTAAATATATCTAGGCTAATGTCCAAGTTATCATAATTATGATTGACAATCCAGCCAATCATACATAAACTTAATCATTGTAACTCTGCAGAGATACAAAAAAAGAATAAAAATTTAACATAAGTTTTATGATGGCTATACAAACTAATCTGTGAAATGTGATGCGATGCACTGTGACTTCTCCTTAGACGGAATCAGGAATCTCTCAGCAACTATGCACCGAGAAACCTGTTAGCCACTATCCTTTTCCATTCCCCACCCTAAGTTTTCCCATATCCTGCTCCATCCCATTTCCACAACATAATCTTTGTCAATTCCATGGCCTTTATATCTAAATCCCCCATATATTTTCCCAAACCCAGCATAAAAATCAATAACCCACTTTCTGTATAATCACTTTCCTTATATTTATTCTTCCACAACTTAATTATTTGTATCTTTTCTGCTTTCAGGCATTTACATTCAATTAACAGATGCCTAATATTTTCTATGTGTTCCTTACACAACAGATTAAATCACCAGCATTTTTCCATTTATGAGTATAATCTCCTGTTGCTAAAGATCCCATTCGAGCCTTAAACAGTAAACTACTTTCATTGCTATTATCATAAATTAATTTGCACACAATTATAATCACATATGGTGACATCTATTAACTTCTGTAGCAAATTTTTCTTTTCAAAGACTTCCAACATTTTGTCTGACATACATTCTATCATCATTAATATTATCCTGATGAAAACAATCAATTTTTATTTCATTAGAAAATCTTAAGAGTTAATTTTTGTAATATAAACAAAGTCTATCTCCTCACACACAATCGTGATTTTAATTGCAACATCCAAGTATGTGGGCATATGTATATAGTTTTAAAATGCATACATTGACTTATGTATACATTAGGCTATTCTATAACAAAATAATTCAGAAACATGAAAGTGATATACTCAATTCGTCACAATTTACATTGAAATTTATGTATGTATTTAAGAGATAATTTAGTTCAGGCCCATGATCTAAATCAAAGTTATCATAAAAACAAACATTTACATAAGCAAACAAAAAATACAAAATTAAATTTAATATGAAGTCCTGTATGCACACACAGTTCAATTTTAATAAAAAGTAAAATTCAACTTTTAAAAACATAAGATGTTATCTTAATAAAAATTCACAGATCATTAATTTTAGAACTTCTGCTTTCTTGCTTAGAAATTATTATTTTTAAATTCCTAGAGAAAACATTGAGCAGCAATTGTATATGTATTCCTAAACTCACTATAACTCAACTCTATTCTTTTCCTGAATTTTAAAATCCATATTTTTCAGATAATACATTCATTCCCAGTAACATCAACACATTCATCAAAGTGTTTTTCACAAAATAGGCTCTCTTATCAATACTACCACTTGCTATTTGCTTTGGATTAGTTTACATCAGCATGAGTTACCATGTAAACTGTGCACTCTAAAAAGTCCTTTTGCTACATATTCAATTTTTAATTCATTCTTATTTTTTAAAATGACACATATCATTCATTAATTTAACTATACTGTAATCAGAATTAAACTGCTAACCATTTTATCTCTTTTTTTTTTAATTTATTGCTAATCAATTTTCCATTTATTTGACTCTTGATTAAATTTAATATTTGTATGCACACAAAAGAATTAAACAGAAAACTAATAAAGATGAATAAATTGCAGAAGAAAGACTAAGTGCCAATAAACTCGCAAAGGATATCTGATGTTTTATTCAAAGCTGACATATTCTGATAAATCATACACGCACACAGTTTCAACATTTGCCATTGTAGCTTCCTTAATTTCATCATTTCACGCTCATCATTCACATTTTCTACCATTTTTGATATATTTTTTTGCTTCAAAATTATTTCTTTTTTAACATAAACATTAATCAGTTTTCAAATTCTGTTTTTATGGCTCTTTATACTTAGAAGAAGCTTTACAAAAATACTCTGCACATAATACTTGATCCAACACTAATCTATTAAGTAAATGAATACTCTTAATCCAAAGCACAAGACCAATTTTTTTATTTAAAAAAGTTTATCTTGTGCTTTGGATTAAGAGTAATTCATTTACTTAATAGACCAGTGATGGATTATTAATCTCAATGCATTATATAATTTAATTATAATATAATATAATATATTATGGGTAAGAGAAAAAACAGGTGTTATTGACCTCATTGAAAAAATTAAAGGATTGAAGTGGAGTTGGACTGAACATATTGCTAGAAAAGATGATAATAGATGGACAATTGAAATCTTAAACTGGATTCCAAGAGATTGTAAAAGACCCAGAAAGAGACCACATGTGAGATGGATGGATGAAATAAGAAAATGTGCAGGGGTGATGTGGAGAAGAGAAGCTAAAGATCGGAGAAGATGGATTAAACTTAAAGAGACCTTCATCCTGCAGTGGATTGATGATGATGATTATATAATATTAACTTCTGGGAAGTTTATCATTATATATATATAATTAAGAATTAATGATTAGAAATTAAAAATGCAAACAATTTTCAACTTAACAGTACTGAGAAACAAACTTGTTCTTAAAATTTGAATTGGGAAATAGATGCTTATTTAATGGTAATGTGATATCATAAACAAATGAAACTGTTTTTAAATAACTTACTTCAAGGTATGGTCTCTCCAAAAGCTCTCACAAAAGAAGAGTGAAGGGGAAACATTATCTACCAGACTTTCCTATTGCTAAACAGTGAGAATTTGAATATTTTTTCATTCTGTTTTACCTTCTAATCAATAAATAAACTAGGTACTCATTTAGTAACCGATATTAGATGGTTATCTGGACTGACTATCAAATATTTGTCTAGAAGAAAATTCGTAGCCAAAACAAAAAACGGAAACTGATTAAAATTAGAAGAAAAACATTTTTTTTTTTATCTGATTATGGTTCAAATCTAAGTCATAGACATGAAACATAGATTCACTACCTCTACTCAACATTTTCATTCAGAGGGATGCTAGGCCTAGTTAGGTGCAATAGTACAGTGGTGAATCCTAAAGCTCAAGAAATTCAGTCACTTCCGGTGTTTGAACTTTTATTAATCCCGAGCAATAAACCATATTCATGTATACATTTGATTTTAAATGACGGAAGTAGAAAAATAAAACATATTCATTCAGTACATTTCCTCATTTAAAATATTGATATAAAAAGTTTCTTAAATATATATAAATCAGTCAAACTGTTCAACTTTTACTAAATCTCTACTTCTATATATCCAAATTATAACATTATAATGATACAATTCCACTCAGTATTCAAATTTTTAAGAACTCAACTACCTGAAATATAAGGGTATTCACATAACTTTTATAAAACCGGGATTTCTTTATTCGTAGTTGGCATAAACTCTAATAATGATAACCTATGACATATATGAAGTTATATATTAGATGTGTAAAGACACCATGATCCAGGGATAGTGCATTCAGCTGTCATTCATATGCCTTAAGTTCAGGCTGGATAAAACTTAAGAAATTTTTTTTCCAGGTTCTGATTCTGTTCAGGATTTTTCTTTTAGTTAGCTAGCTCATAGCATCCTAGCTAACTATCTAACATGGACCAGTAAATAAGTTATCAAATGATTTTTGGCTAGAAAGTAAAACAAGCATAAGATAAACTGCCCAAACTTTATGTCCCAGCAATTGGCAAACTTTCTCTGGGAAAGGCTGTTGGAGCAACCTTTGATGAACTAATTAAAACTGTTTTATCTTACCATATTGAATATAATACGCACATAAAATACAATATAACACATACATTTATACATGTAAATAAATAGAGCGTAAAAGAAGTAAGTAGATGTATAATTAGAGGGAAAAGCAGGTGGAAGGATTATCACATATTAAGAATTAATAAACCGCTGGTTTTAAACAAAATCACTCACTAATTTAATTCATTAACTATTTAATTTCAATATTAAAATAAACGCAGTAGCGCTCTTCGTAATAAAGCAGCTTACTATTAAGCACAAAAAGTTCAACTCTTATCTAGAAGGCGGGATTTCCCCTCACATTTGGTGTCTAGCTCTAACCTATTTTAGCCACGACTGCTGAAAGCTATGTCAGAAGCTGCCTAGCCACTGGCAGGAAATCCCAGTCTGGCAAATTAGTGCGAAGGGCAAAAAGTTACTCAGGAGAAGAAAAACTACGACTCCCCAAACCAACAACAATTACAGTTGGTAGATTGAGGTTTCACTGATAAAGCTCATCAATATAAAGGAATGAGCATTTCCCAATACATAAATGTGCTCAGAGGTGATGATTATGTATTTTCTAATATTGCCTAAATATACTGTCCGCTGCCAAAAGATTACCAAGAGTTTAAAATATAATTAAATAAATTAATTTCGAATTTAACTAGATTTAAAAAACTATAACATGTATTTAAAAACACCAATACACATACATCCGCATAGAAAAGCAGCAAAAATAGTTATACAATTGATATTCTTCAATAAGTATGTGCACTTTTATTCTTTATTAAATATTTATTTCTTGAAATATAAGAAAAAAATGTTTACTTAAAATAATAAAATGTTAACCATACTCTGTCTATAGTGTACTTATATAATTTCTATGCATTTCTTTATACATTTATATATAGGATATATGAGCACAGACTTTCACACGACCCAATCACTCTCCACACTGTCTCATAACACTGATACACTTGAACACATATACGTTGAAAAGATAAATAATCACAAACAAACGTATTTCATGCTAAACCAGCAATCATTAGTTGGTCCAGATTACCATCTCCACACATATAAACTATAAATGCTCAGATATATATTAAGATAGCCAAACCTCATACTTTAATAGACAGGCTTCAATCTACTCCACACTCCAACTCTTCAATATTTCAGTTTGAAGACACGTAATAATAATTTGGAATGTACTTTAAAATAGATATCCCGACTATATTCTCATAAATTTATTGCACTCCTCTGAACGTATATATATATATGTGTATGTGTCTATAACTCCAAATACATCATATTTAAACAGCTCTTGTAATTCCTTAAATTATTCGACAAGTTTAGGTTATTGGTGACAGCGACACCTTCGAGAGTTAAAAGAAAATCCTGTATTAATTTCAACTGGAGAAAAAATTCTTAGTTTGATCAATTAATAAAAGTAGAATAGCCTATCATTTGGGAGGTCATGTAACGTTTGAGCAACAGAAATGACAGGTTGAGCTTCTATCCACAAATCTTTAGTCCTCAAGTTCGCAATTCTACTGTTGAGCTAACTGCTTACAGCAATTTGGTCAACTAAATAAAATTGTTAGTGTTTGAATGGCAAATGTCCTTCCATGCAAAAGAACATATAATTTTTGTGTGTGAGTGTGAATGCGTTTTTTAAATAAGAAATATTTCTCCTTTTTACTTTAAAGAAAGAGTGATTTTAATTATAAATAAAAATAATTTAATTATTTTACTGACTTATAATTATACTGTTTTTATAAATTCTATTTCTATTTTCGAGCTATTTCCTCATACAGGAAAATATATTAAAATCCTGTAGGATATTATAAAATATTAAAATAAATTCATTCCATAATAAATACGATTTTATTATAATAGGGAGGAAAATACAGCATTACTTCAACTCTAATTGTAATAATTTATCTTTAAACAGATTAATGTTCAATGGATTTGCTCAGAAGAAAATAAAGATTGATAATTATGAATTAGGGGAAAATAATTACAATCACCCTTGGACAGATTATTAATTCAAATAAAAACATAATGGATGAAATTAATCATAAACTTGGATAGATTGCTTTTCGGTAAAAACTCAGTATTAAAAGGAAATATGCCTATTTGTTTGAAAAGAAAGATTTTTATTATGTGTTTTACCAGTTCTTATTTATAAATATGAGATTTGAACACTTAACAGCGGAGCAATATAGATACTTCAGACCACTCAAGGATGCATGGAGAGATATATGTTAGGAGTAACAAGAAGAGACTGAAATCAATATAAATGACTGAGAAAATAGATCACTGAGATCAATAAAAGAGACTAAAATGGAGTTACGCTAGATATATTATTAGAAGAATAATATATGGACGATTGAAGTTCTTTCTAAACGGGATATGGTAAAGAGAGGCTAGCGATTGAAAAAAGTGGATTATAAATGAAGAGGTCTTCATCCTGCAGTGGCTTGATAAGAATTGAAAATGATGATGGATTGTAATAAATTTCTTTAAAAAAAAATTAAGATAGCTCAAGAGGGAAGGACGATAATTATTTTAACCTAAAAATTTGAGTCAACATTTATCAAGCGTTGGTGGTCGAGTGGTTAGCACAGCTGCCTTACAAGCAGTTGTCCCGGGGTTCGCTTCCCGGCCGACGCTTTGCCATATATATATAACATTTATTTAATTTTAAATAAAATTTCATAAATAGAAATAACTCATCTCGTAATAATTTTATGTACAGAAATTTAAATAAATAATAATAAAACGGAATTAATTTTGGAATTACAATATTTTTTTTTTAGTTTGTTTTTCTGAGGGTTGCCAAAAAAAAAAAAAAAAAAGGTTGAAATTCTTTATTAAACAATTTGTAAAAGCTTCCTTGGTTGAGTTCAAAGTTAAAACAGAACACAATTATGCTGATTACTTCTGAAAATTATGGCAGGATTTCAAAGTTATCTTTAAAAAATTGTAAAAAGCATTTTCTACATATTTTTATTTACCCCCCCCCCCAAAAAAAAAAAAAAAAAACTATCAAAGTTCACAGAAGTTTATTTTAAGGACCATCTCAAAAATTTCTCTCTAACAGGAAATACTGTGCAGTAGGTAAAAAGCAATGCTAAGTTATTATTATACAATCCAAAATAACGACTTTATTTAAATTTTTTATGCTAATAATCCTAATGTTTTAAATAGATGTTCCATAAAAAGTTTATTCTTTCACGAGTAATAAATCAAGTACTCTACTATTCTTATATACCTATACAGGTGCTTACCTACATATTATACCATCACCATCATTAATCCATTGCACCAAAATCGTTCTATGAATTTATAGCTTTTCAATACCATTTCATCAAACTTCTTAAAGCTCTATTCATGTCACATGGGACAACTTTGTAGATTTCTTAAAATCTTCTAGGATCCAGTTCATCCCTTTAGTTATTCAGCTATCACCTCTCTTATACTAGCACGTAATTGTTATTAAACAAGGCAAAACTCTCCATACAGTAGTGCCACCATGTGCCAACCAGAGTAATCAATGGATGCCAGAAGGCTTGTGCATAAAATCCCTATCTAGTGCCTACTCATCCAATATCCCCAGACTGCACAAACCTTCTGGCATCCATTGATTACTCTGGTTGGCACAGGGTGGCACTACAGTATGGAGAGTTTTGCCTTGTTTATTCAGCTATTATTATCTCTTCTAGAAAAATGTTTAGATCAGTTCTATTTCAACCTATTATTTTTCTTAATCCAAGTGAATGATACTTGTTTGTGTTCATCAATATATTTTGCTTTGAATCCTTAATTATTTTTTACAACTCAGTGAATTAAGTAATAATTTACTAAGGCTGTAACCTTAGAAATAAGCGTCTGAAAAATACGCTTATTTCTAAGGTTACAGCCTTAGTAAATTATTACTTAATATAATAATGGGCGTTTAATAAAATTTATAATTACAACTCAGTGAATTGTATTGTGGGCTCAACAATCTCGGGACTATTCTTCTATTATCAGTCCACAAGTATCTGATTCGTACATGTTGTTAAAAACCTTTCCTTTAGAGTATACAACCATACTCCTTTTAATACTAAGTCATTTCTACTAAAAATCCTCCATCTACATTTAGTTCTATAAATAATTTTATTTGTTATGGTTCCATCATCATTAGTAATGTGACCAAAATTTGTAAATGTTAATTTTGACTGACTCCCCCCCCCCCCCCAACTCAATAAGCATTTCTTGAATCTTTTTTGATATTTATATTTTTATTTTGGAATTCTTGTAATATTTATTATAGATTTGGAATTTAAATTATTTCTATTTTTCTCACAAAAAGTTTCTGACAAATACAATCATCTTAGATTACACTAATGATGTTAAGTTTTGTTGTTGCATTTTAATAAATATTTTTCAGAACTTAAAAATAGCTCTACATCTTCATATTGAAAATCTTTGATCATAGAAGAAATGCTAGCAGATCAAATACCTTTTAATAATTTATAAATGATTACAGGTAAACTTATATTAATGTCTCTTTCTGTAATTTCTAATAACTGGATGTGGTATAGCCATCCAAATTTAGTTTGTTCTTTTGGACAGTTTGAATTCAAAGATTTCTGTAGATGATTTGTAATGATGTTAACAAGCATATTATATATAATTATTAAAAGACCATTACAGGTCTGTAATTCCTAATTATTTGTCTCTTTCTTAAACATCAATATCACAAATGTATTCTTTCAATTATTTAACATATTCTTAGTATTCATTTGCTTCTTTTAAAATATCTATAACACTTTTCAGGACATTCTAATTTTCATCAATTCAAAGGCATGTCTCATATTTTCAGTTAGAAGATTTTATTCTATAAACTATTTTGTTTTTCTGTTCTTTACTAATATAAAAAAATTTGGTACTTTTAACTTATGCCCCATGTGGACACAAGAGGTGCTGTTTCTGTGTTAATATCATTTATAAATGGTGCCTTTTTTCCATGCATAGCATGGAGAAACAGTGCCACGTATTGGGCTAGATTGCTGGTAGCAGACGATGTAAGATAGATGTGTTTACCTATGGCTATCAGTGCCACCAAGTGAGCAGTAGTGCTGGCAGCTACTTGGCATAAGGTTCCTGTGCATATGCATGATGAACAACGCCACCTAGTGGCTGGAACTTGCATCATTGCTTTTGGCCCCTACTCTGAATATTTCTGTGGTTGACATGGAAACAGCACCTCTTGCAGCCACATGGGGTGTAAGTTAAAAGTACCAAAAATTCTTTTAGTTTTTTTATTATTTATTATTATCACAAAGTATTCTGAAGAATGATGATATCACTGATTAATCGATCACACCATCTTTTCTTTTTAAATTAATTTTCATCTCAACACCAGAATGATCTTTTATACCTTGAAAGATTTTATTTTACTCTTTGGCAGGTAACCTTGCATTTCAGAATTTATATATTTTTATGCTATTGTTAACTCTTTTAATTATCATTATATAGGATTCCACATATTCAATTCTTAAATAAATTGCATTTATTTAAATTTTTTTTTTGCATACATTACTTTGATTTGATAATATCGTGAAAGGCTGAAACCTTTGTCAGATGTGCCTTAAAAATGCTTATATGACAACCAATCAGATGTAATAATGACTGCACAAGGAACTCTCAAGTCAAAACCCAAGGTAGAGATTTTACGAGAAAAAGATGGTTCCACTTTCCTCTGATTGTATAAAAATTTCCCTGTTGAATTGTATTTTTATTCTTCATATCAATAATAAGTTATTTTTAAAGCCTGCCAGAATTTTAAAATGACATGTATTTTGCAGTTTAAATTCACTGAAATATTCCTAAAAGTTAAGGATTTCAATTATTAATACTATCTTAATAATTGAAACACACAGGCTTATTATATACCTGTGTCTATATATGTAATATATAGGGTATACAAGCATAGACTTTCACACGACCCACCACTCTTATGTGATAGTATGGAGAGTGGTGGGTCATGTGAAAGTCTGTGCTCATCTACCCTATATAATACTATCTTAGTAATTTACGTTTTGTTTCTTTAGCTGTGGATTAGCACACTCTCATATTTCACTAAGCAATAACCAGTTTTTGTAATGAATCTGTTAAGCCATTATAAGCTTGAAATATATATTTTCTGTTAATTAAAATATTAGACTATTGCTTCATTTGTGTATGTCCATGACATGTCCATTTCCTTTTTTAAGAACAATTCACAGAATATAATTTTTATTTTTCTAGCCATTGCCTTTTATTCTTTCAAATAATTTCTAATTGCAATTCTACATCTCTCATAAACATTCTAAATTGCTATTTAGACTACTCAAAAGCTTTATATATATATATAAAACCCTATCATCTTTTTTAGAATAGAAACTCATTGGGGCAAAACCTATATGCAATAAATATATATACCCACACATTATATGTAAAGTAAATAATTTCAATATTCACACTTTGGTATCAATGGATATAATTTTAATTATGTCCACAGACTTTTTTTTATTGTAAAGTTCAAGAATGTATCTATCTAGATAAAGAACTGAACTTAGATTAAATGTTCAAATATAACTAGTTTTAATTTTAATACATGGACAATTTTTAAATATTGTATAAAATCACACTTTTTTTTTTCAAAATTCCTGTGCCCATATTGCAATTAATGATTACAGCTTATGACGATTAAAATTGATCTTTCAAATATGACAAATAAAAAAATCCAAAGATATCATATCTGTGGGTCTCATAATATCATACTCTTGGATTACATCATGAATACAAAATAAATGGTTGGACTTCTTGTGTCCAATAAGAGGTTCAACTGTTATTCTTATCATATATATATGCTACCTTGTAAACAAAAAAAATCTGAAATTAACAGCGCAGACAAGAGGTAACCTCTTCTTTGTATGCTACATACATCTTGCTTGGGTTATTAAATTCAGATTTTATCATTGTTTACAAGGTAGCCCTGCTAAAAGAAATATAATGGTGGGTATGATAGATATTTTATATTTGAATTTTCAACTAATAATATTAATTGATTCTATTTCATATATACACTAATAAATTAAACAATATATATAGAATGAATATGCTCTTTATTTTACTTTCAATCTATAATAAATAAATGCATTTGAAAAGCTTATGGACCATTAATGTTTTCATGAAGGTTTGTGATGATGGTGTTCTAGTTGTATTTTTATATTGAACTATTTTCATCATCTAATATGTGTGTTGAATGTCTTTAAAAAAATTCAATTTTACTTAAATATTCCAAATAAATCCAACTGTTAGTAATATCACAGCAAACAGGTTAGTATATGCACCAATTGTTAGTCATATCACAGCAAACAACTTAGTATATGCAACACCTGTAAGTAATATCCAGCAAACAGGTTAGTATATGCACTAACTGTTAGTAATATAAATAGGTTAGTATATGCACAACGTTTCGAAAGGTATTATTCTGACCATTAACTCTGAAACAATGCATATTTCACTTTGTAACAGTCTTCTTAGATGCCATAAAACCTAATATAAGAAAGTCAACAAATATATTTACACATTATATTTAAATTACCTGAACAATATTTTAAGTAAAAGTGTAAATAATGTTAAGAGACTCAGATTCAGAGTGAAAAATATCTACTACCAGAAATTATAGCTGGTAAACTTATCAAATGCTTTGATTAAATTAAAGTTTAAGTTTTATTTGACTCATAATAAATAAAAAAATTAACCATTTACTTACTAGAGGTACCACATATTATTGTAAATATATAATTAGTTGTATAGGGTCAAGTGACATTTAAGCACTGAAATGACACGTTCAATTAGGAATTAATGCAGAAACATTTAGTTCTTAAATTCAGTACTATACCATTGTGCTAAACCACACCATGGTATCAATATTGTATGAAACTTGGTAGTTAAGAATTAAAAATGTCTTATGACATATTTTTTTATCAATTTATTTTTTGCTACTAAGGCTTTGGCAATTTTATATTGCTAGAGCTATTAATATATGGTGTATCTGAACTTAGTTCGGTCCCATGTCGCTATTTGAGTTAGAAAGCTGGATTTTTAAACATATAGATGTATGAAAGTTTCAGATTTTCTTCTCAATAGTTATACATTAGATAAAGTGCTGGGCTAGTCCTAGTATTTTTAATCTAATGAATATCCTAACACCTCACTGATGACGCTAGATGCAGAAACCGGTCTGGGGTTGAGGGTATTCTCAAAGCTTGTTAATAGTTTGTTTTGCGAACTCTATATATAACATATAAAGTTTATATTGGCTTGATTGCACATTACCATTACCTTCTCTATATAAACTGAAAAAAAAACATCCAAGCTTATGCGTCATACCCACTTTAGAGATTAATAATCTATAACTCAAGATTTTCATTATATAAAATGAAATGACTTAAAAAGATGCTCAATGATTCATCTTAATGAGTGAAAGAGACATTAAATAACATCCATTATAATTTTGTTTACTTTCTGAGCAAAACTAAGCATTATTTGTAGCATTTTAAAAAAGAAATCAAACTGTGATGACCATAAAAACTCTGAAGTATGTCATGAACAGTAAATTAAAATTTATAGCTGATTTTGAAAAAATATTATTTGAAGCATAAACAACCATGTTGAAATTGCCTTAACTTGTCCATCTTATGACATAATCTTAATATGGAGAACAATGACACACTAAAAAAAAATGAAAAAGAAAAGAATTAATATTAAGAGAATGAATGGATTCAGATATCACAGTAATGAACTGAAAAATCTGAAGACTCAAATAACTGGTATCATTTGAGATGTTTTGATAACATTAATTTCAAACATTTTAATAAGGTAAGGAATTAATTATCAAACTTTATGATGCACTCCAAAACTGAAGTGCTAGAATGTTGAAAATATGGCGAAATATGACTGGTAATATTCGAGAGTTGTCTAGTTACTTGATCTACTACAGGACAGACTTTCATCTAATATAAATCATGTTTTAAAAATAGAACTGCTACCATATATAATTATTTCCATCTCATCAGTTAGTCAGTTCAAAGTTACAAGGTTGTACAAGCCGGTTCATTTATTTGTAGTTATTTACTAATTATAATTTTGATTGTGAAATTTTTTTTTCTCATGTGTCATAGCATCATCCAGGAAGCGAACCCACTAATCTAAGACAACTGCTTGTAAAGCAGCTGTTGCTAACCTCTCGACCACCAATGCTTGATTATTTTTCGTGAAATTCAAAGCATTATATACCTGCAAGTGGTCTAAAGTAAAACACAAAGTAGAATAATTCATTTTAAAAATATTATATGGTTTCCTGACAGTAACCTATGTGATAATAATTACATGATCTTACTATTTGGGAATTCATAAGATATTTGAGTACTATAAGTGATGGAGCTGGGCTAAGTTTAATGAACATTGAGCTCCAATGTCAGCTACCCTACCAATGCACCGAATTCCCACAGAGTACAAAAAATTGTCTAATAGGGTATTATTGAAGACAATAATGTTATTTATTTCTGGTTATCCATCTTGGCCTCTCAATACCATTTTAAATCTTTTTTCCCATGCTAAAGCATAAATTTCAATGAATTAGTTCAATCATACATCTTCAAATTGCATCAAAATCTTTTTACTAATGAAACAAATTGGGTTATGTCTAATTCAATTTATTTAAACTAAATGATTACGCTTTTTTTCCATAAAGAATATCCACTCTATCAGATATCATTTTTTGATAATAATGTATTTAAAATGTTCATAAACACAAGTAAAGGTCAGCCTTATTCCACTCCATCTCTTCTTTAAAAAAATGTTACACCCTTACTGTTTAAGATAATGTTTAAAGATCAAAGATTCATGGTTCAGGTTATGCACCCACTATCATCATCTTTAATTCTCATCGATTTGGTATCACTAGACTAAAGAGAAATGAGAAATTCCTAGAATAAAATTTGATTTCATTCCTATATTCATTTTTCTCTTATACAGTTTATATTCTAATGTAATTAAATTAAATGACTAAATTTATACTCTGTAATAATTGTAACACACAGGCTTATTATATACCTGTGTTTATATATGTAATATATAGGGTATATGAGCACAGACTTTCACATGATCCACCACTCTCCACACTATCTCATAACACTGATACACTTGAACACATATATGTTGAAAAGATAAATAATCACCAATAGATGTATTTTATGCTAAACCAGCAATCATCAGTTGGTCCAGATTACCATCTCTACACATATATGCTATAAGTGCTCGGATATATATTAAGATAGCCAATCCTCATACTTTAATGGACAGGCTTCAATTCACTCCACCCTCCAACTTTTCAACCGTCCATCCGATTGAAAATCTGACGATGGAATGCTCAAAGGCCACCCTGAGGCTGAGATTCTTGTCACACCCATGTTGACCTAAGGTCACTCAAGTGTACCAGTGTTATGAGATAGTGTGGAGAGTGGTGGGTCGTGTGAAAGTCTGTGCTCGTATACCCTATATATTAAATTTATACTCTGTAACTTTCACTCGTCTTTAACTCATGATATTCTTCTTCCACATGTTTCAATTTTCTGCCCCCCCCCCCGAACAATTGAAATAGTGATAAGGTAAACACATGGCTTCATGAGATTCTTGAAAGACTGGTAACATAATCAATTCTCAATCGAATCATGGTTTAATGAGATTCACAAAACAATTAACAATCATGAGAATGGCATTATATGCACAAATTTTTTTTTAAAAGAGTATTCATAAATTACTTTCCTGTTTTTTGTGTGTAATTTTGCTTTTGGCTTTATTGTAATTCATTGCTGCCAAAATCTTCTTATACTGCTGTTCTTCAATATCATCATCATTATCATCAACCATTATCAATCCACTGCAGGATGAAGGTCTCTCCAAGTTCAATCCATCTTTTCTGATCTTTAGCTTCTCTTCTCCACATCATCCCTGCACACTTTCTTCTTTCATCTATCTATCTCACATGTGGTCACTTTTTGGGTCGTTTACAATCTCTTAGAATCTAGTTTAAAATTTCAATTGTATAATATATTGTATATTAAATTCTCTGCACAGTGGTAAGTGGAGTAATGAAGCAATGGAATACTGTGACCAAATGATTGCAATTGATTATTGTCAATTTTTTTTAGCATCTTTTACTTTTAAAACATATATAATGAATAAATTCATAATTTAGTGATATCACGCATATATAAGATCAATGGAAGATGAAAAATGTTAGCGAAAGTAATAACTACTATTCTAACGGCAATAGAAGCCGATTTATAAATAGTGCATAACTTTAGATTCTTTTTTTTCCTCATGTGTCATAGCATCAGCCGGGAAACGAACTAGCTAACCCGGGACAACTGTTTGTAAAGCAGCTGTCTGCTGATCTCTCGAACACCAATGCTTGACATAACTTTAGATTCTTCCTATCAGTTTTTATATAAAAAGAAAAAAGTCATACGCATCATTTAATAGCCAGATTGTCATACCATTGCCAGCAACCTATCCAAAGAGCCCAGGTCTGACTGTAGTAAGATGCATCCCTCTGTTTTGTGACAACTATATCCCATTATAATATATTAGTAAATTGGACTTAGTGATAGATGGGCCACTAGTATACTCAAAAGGCGCACAATTTCGCGAACAACTGATCGCATAATTATTTATAGCCAGGCTAATATAAACATAAGCAGGTATAGATGTTCTAATTTTTAAGTCAAGGTGTCTCATTTTGTTTTAGTTATGAGCGTTTGATGGTTCTTCTATATTATCATATGAAGGGAACACATTTTCTATCTTCATTCTTATGTGTGTGTATGCTGTAGGCAATATATAAATGCTTAATATTTCTAGAGATATTTATTTAATAAATCTATTTATTTTCTCAAATCCATTATGTCCTTTTTATTAAAGCTTACCCATTATCTTTTTATTTTATCATGCCAGTGTTTTGTTATTTTTTCCCCAGAAATGATTTTGAAAGAGCTGTAGCGAAGTTTTTTTCTTTTTATTGTCATAAGATTTGACATTTTAAATGAATAGCTTCAATCTGTTGGATTTCAATTTAAAATTGCTCTTTTTTAAAATATATATTCTGCAATTAATTATAAATAATTTATTTTATTAAGATTACTTACTATTCAAATTTTTTATTTTATTTATTTAATTACTTATGGTAAGAGATCTGCCTAAAAGCAGGTTTACTGACTCCAAGGAATATCTTGAAAAGGAAATTAAATATAATTGACATATGTATGTTAAATGATTTGCTGGAAACCCAACTCTAGTAATTTCAAAAGTCTGATAATAATTGATGTAGATTAGATAAGAAAGAAAACATTTAATGATTATCAATAGTGGGGTATCATAGTTTTTCACCTAAACTATAATTATAAAATTTCAAAATACAGAATTACTATAAAATATGCAGATAAATTTGTAATTATTTTGCACAAACTGCATAATAGAATGTGAAATGATCAATAATACAGTTCCACAAATACCACCAAGTTTAGTAGAAACTGATCATCACATCATAAATATTCTGTGATAAACCACTAAGCATCACATGATCACCATCTCTTATACTAGCACATACTTGTTATAAAACAAGGCAAAACTCTCCATACAGTAGTGCTACCCTGTGCCAACCAGAGTAATCAATGTATGTCAGAAGGCTTGTGCATAAAATCCCTATCTAATGCCTACTCATTCAATATTCCCAGACTAGTTTCTGGCTCGTGACCTTCGTCAGTGAGGAGCTTTGGATCTGAGTTGCAGTGCTCTCAGATCCAAAGCTCCTCACTGATGAAGGCCACGAGACAGAAACTAGACTGGAGATATTGGATGAGTAGGCATTAGATAGGGATTTTATGCACAAGCCTTCTGACATCCATTGATTACTCTGGTTGGCACAGGGTGGAACTACTGTATGGAGTGTTTTGCCTTGTTAAATATTCTGTGAATTATCATGTAAAAAAAACAACTGTGGAACTTTCAGTTTCATTGATGAACACTAATTATGATATATTTTTTTGGAAATGTTATAACTGATGTATGACCAAGTCTGGTGACATTTAAATCATGAGTTGTACCAGAAGCAGAACACTAAATTATTTTAGCCATAGATAAGATGAACAGGGGATATATATCAAAATCGTTGTTGCTATCGTTACAATTACAACAATTCATATTCTATATCAAACCTGACTCATTAGTGATTTTACTGTCTCAAAAGAAAATGTAAAAAAATGCAATTAAGGATGCAATTAAAAACTTTCAGCTCACTAAACCTGTTTCCATTATTGTTATCTTAATTCTCTAGAACTTGAAATAAAAAAAGGACTTGAAGTCAGAGATGCCGTGCTCATAGTTAAAATATGAAAATGTGGCTAAATATGCAATCGGTTGTCACAAGTAATAAAGAAAGTTGAATCTCATGGTAACCAGACTCTACATTATTTTAAACAACTGAAGATAATAAGAAAAAGGAGATTTAAAAAAAAAGAGAGAATTGTTTGTATTGAAAGAATACCCAGCCATTGATGAATCAATATTCTATTTTATAAGGCAATAGGAAGTGCTCTTTGTAGAGGATTGTTTATTTAGACAACTACTAATAGAGCCTGCCAAAAGTCTGATCTCAGCAGCCAAACTTAGAAATCACATGATATTGTATAAATTAAGAACTCACTTATTTGCACCAACAAAAATGATTTTATATTTGAAATTAAAGATAAAAAATATTTTCACTATAAATCAAATAAATTTACCACAAAATATACATAGGTTAAAATATTATGCAATAGACTTTCCTGCTCACTGAAATACTATAGCTATTGATCAAAAAGTATTGAATCCATTCATCACAACTATTATGTAATCATAGTAAAGATAAAATAATGTTTCAACCGCGTTACAAGACAGAAGTCTAGTTAAAATAAGAGCCATAGATCACACGACCCAAGCTTGTGAAATATAAACAACGAGCATTTGCCAATTGCTCAACAAGCTTTGTGATAAATGCTTAGCCAGAGAAAGCATTTAAATGTCTCTGTCAGGAACCCCTTTCTAATCTCTGACCATGGTTTTGTTCTTCGGCACTCCTCAGAGAGGTGCTAGGATAGATTGTCTGAAGCTACTCTAGCGCCACTCTGACGAGTGCTAAAGCATGAAACCATGGTCAGAGGTGTGGGTGAGGGGGTTCCTGACAGAGATATTTTAAATGCTTTCTTTGGCTAAGCATTTATCACAAAGCTTGTTGAGCAATTGGCAAATGCTCATTGTTTAGAAGTTTAGTCATTCTCAATTATTGTGCCAAATCTCTTAAGAAGTACTGAATATATCTAAAAGTGATTTATCTATATATATATAATCATATAGTTTATTTATCAGCAATTCATAAAAATTCAAGCACCAAAAATAACAGAACTGGAGCCAAGCTCTATGGACTGTGAGCTTCAAAATAGTAGAGTGACCGACTTTGAAGTACAAGATCCATAGATTGCAATTACAATTCTATTATTTCTGGTGTTCAAACTTCTTACGAATTGTAGAAATAAAGCATTTAATTATTATATATATATATATTAGCACTGGATAATCTCAATATAATTTAAAATAAATCATAACTATTCGCAACTAAGCAGTATGACGTCAGAACGATCACCTCAAAGGCATGACAGAGTTAATTCAGACTGATTATTTATCGGATATTCCTAATAAGGCTGGTAAAGATGTTCAGGTATAACACTTAATCATCATCATCATCAACCATTATCAATCCACTGCAGGATGAAGGTCTCTCCAAGTTCAATCCATTTTTTCCTATCTTTAGCTTCTCTTCTCTACATCACTTCTGCACACTTTCTTATTTCATCCATCCATCTCACACATGGTCTCTTTCTGGGTCTTTTACAATCTCTTGGAATCCAGTTTAAAATTTCAATTGTCCATCTATTATCATCTCTTCTAACAATATGTCCAGCCCAACTCCACTTCAGTCTTTTAAATTTTTTCAATGAGGTCAGTAACACCTGTTTGTTCTCTTACCCATACATTGCATTTTCGATCCCTTCTTGTTACTCCCAACATGCATCTCTCGATACTTCTTTGACTGGTCAGAAGTCTCTGTATTGCTCTTCTATTAAATGTCCAAGTCTCAGATCCATAAGTAAGAACAGGCAAAACACATTTATTAAAAACCTTTCTTTTCAAACACATAGGCATATTTCCTTTTATATACTTAATATATATATAAAAATGAAATAAGTTACCTTTTATATTAACACTGAAAGGCATCAATCAAACATCAACAGTTATTCATCTCTTCTAGTAATTAAAGACAAGTCAGTGACCAGATGGTCAAAAATTACAAAATTAATTACACCGTTACAAAACAAAAGAGTAAGATTAATTATTTCTACTGTTTTAAGAAATGACAGGTAATTAGTCAATTAATTTATAATCAGAAGACTGACAGTCAAATAGAAAATAAAATGAAGTAATACTAAATTACTTCAAACTGATTAAATCAAATTAATAAAATAAAATTTTTAGAGATGAATATATGCACTCAATACTAGTTAATCAATGAGATCGTTGTGTTGAATTAAAATATATGCGTAAAATTTATCATATTTAAATCGCTGAAAAGATGAAATTATGAATAATACCGGCATCAAAGTTTATCACCACACGGAAGCAACACAATGAAAGTATATATTGCTTATAAGAAGTGAATAATATTTTCAAGTAATACGGATTGAAAACATTTTAAAGTTTTGCGCTAACACTATTTTAAAGTAGTTGTATAACAAATTTAGCAATATTATATATATATTATAATATATAGGGTAATGAGCACATACTTTCACACGACCCACTTCTCTATAGATCTCATATCACTGATACACTTGAACACATATATGTCGAAAAGATAAATAATCACCAATATATATTTCATGTTAAATCAGCAATCATTAATTGGTCCAGATTATCATCTCCACACATATATGCAATAAGTGCTCATATATATATATATATTAAGATAGCCAATCTTCATATTTTAATGGACAGGCTTCAATCCACTTTACACTCCAACTCTTCAACCATCCATCCGATTGAAAATCTGATGATGGAATGCTCGAAGGCTGAGATTCTTGTCACACCCATGTTGACCTAAAACCAATCTGACCCCTCATGTGCAGGACATAATCCATTTAATACATATACAAGTAAGTAGAGAAAAAAAACAGTAGGATGAAAAACAGTTTGAGAGAATTAATTGGTGCTTGTAATGTAATCTATGACTCAAGAGTGACCATTAGATTTTTTCCAGAATTATGATTCCACTGGAGAAAAAGTCTACTTTATTAAAATATGAAGATTACAGAACAATTACTTTTAATCATGCTCGCAATTAAGATGTTGCTGATAGTCTTGAATATATAGATTAGTCATTTTTTTATTTATTTACCAAACAGTTTGAAATGAGAAAATGTTCAGGAATAAAAAAGACAACTGGAGTGGTGAATATGTGTGTGTGCGCGCGTTTTTTAAAAAGTTTTTTTTTGGATATGGTTCTTGCTTTTTTACAGAAAATATGAACTATTCAATGACCACTGATCTGCCCATATTGTCTAGATAATGATCAATGTCAGTTTTATAATAATAAGCAATCCTATACATAGATAAAGAAAAAAACATATGAGAAAAGAGAGGAAAAGAATTGTGGCAGAGAAATTTAGTACTTTGTTACATGTTTATATAAAAAAGAACAGTTTTATAAACACAAGCTTATTAAATTAAGTCATGTGACATCTGACTTGATTTTTTTGTAAAAGGACAGTTTGAAAAGAAAGATTTTATCAGAAAATCAGTACTTGAATCCTAAAATGTATCCTTTGAAATAATCTTTAGAATGTAAACAAAGGTCTCCTCTTTACCACAAATACTTACTCATGTTTATCATAAAATACTTTTTAGGAAGCCTGTTTCCATTCATTTATTTCATATGAAGAGCAGTCATCTTTACAATAATAAATTCATCATCATCATCAACCATTATCAATCCACTGCAGGATGAATGTCTCTCCAAGTTCAATCCATCTTCTCTGATCTTTAGCTTCTCTTCTCCACATCACTCCTGCACACTTTCTTATTTCATCCATCCATCTAACATGTGGTCTTTTTCTGGGTCTTTTACAATCTCTTGGAACCCAGTTTAATATTTCAATTGTCCATCTACTATCATCTCTTCTAGCAATATGTCCAGCCCAATTCCACTTCAATCTTTTAATTTTTTTCAATGAGGTCAGTAACACCTGTTTGTTCTCTTACCCATACATTGCATTTTCAATCTCTTCTTGTTACTCCCAACATGCATCTCTCCATACTTTTTTGAGTGGTCTGAAGTCTCTGTATTGCTCTTCTATTAAGATAAATTCAGTATGATCACTTTTATTAAGTTGAAGAAAATATTATTTGGTTTTATGATCTTACCATAATAAGTTTAGAGTTTCCTTCAATGAAATTTTTCCAGTGCTTTCAAATTACACAAATTGAGCAAAATGACTGCCCTATAAAATCTAATTCAAGTGTATAATAATACCACTATAATGAAATAATCTATTCTTCACTCATTAAATACAGTGATAGCTAATAGAGATCTTAGATATGTAAATGATAACTTGAATAATCGGGAATGCTGAATTTTTTAATGAAAATGATTATTTTTTGTTAATTATGGAGAGCTTTTCTAATCTTATCTGGTATAACGGCTTGAAACTCCACTGCTTATCAGTCGTGCATCATAGAAGTTTCATTGAACTTCTATTTTCTTTTTTAAATTACAGAAAAACTGAGAGGACTATCCATGTTACAGAAAAACTGAGAGGACTACGCATGTGTCTATATCATAATTCTCTCCATCTTTTTTTCTCTTTTTGTAAGTATCCGCCATATTTTTCTCAGACAAAAAATGAATTATTATATATTAATTTTTAAGATCAATTATTATTATTATTTTAGATTATATGGGAAAAAAGCATGCAAGTAAAACAAATGGCAGAAATGGATTCTATCAGCGTCGATGAGTTTGCTGTTTCTAGGCTCTTTGATTCTGAGGATAGCATTATGTACAGCGATTTAGAAGAATATTTTACTTCACCAATGAAAAAAGAAACCCCATTACCAGCCAAAAGGCAAAAAAAAAGAAGTACTTTTGGACAACAGCAGTAGACCAAGCCCTTCATCTAGTAATAATATGCCTCCAAATGTATTTGCAGAACCGATAAATGTAGAGAATTTTATAAAGACTCCCTATTACAGGCAAATATTATCTTTTAGACTTTTTTCATGTATTATTTGATAAAAAATTGTGTGCAAAAATTATTGAGGAAACAAATAAATATGTCACTAAAGACAAATCTATGCATAATTGGGTAAATTTAACAGATCGCAAATTGTCGGCCTTTTTTGTGATGGCATTGGGATTTTCATGCAAGTTCTCTGTCTTCCAATTGAAGGACATTCCAAGTTTCTGATCCTACTAAGAGGATCCCTTATTTTGTAAATATAATGACACATAAACGATTTAGTAATATTTTATCATGTATACATTTTAATGATAATGAAACCATGCCGAGTAAAAAAAGTAAAGATTTTGACTATATCTATAAAATTAGACCAGTGATAGAAAAATGCAATGTGAATTCCAAAGCAATATACCAGATAAACAGAGAGATTATAGTTGATGAGGCAATCACAAAATTTTTAGGTCACAATACTATGAAGCAATACGATAAATCAAAGCCAATAAAGAGAGGTTTCAAGTGATGGATGTGTGCTGATAGTCATAATGGTTATGTGTATCATATGGAAATGTATGCAGGTAAAGAACCAAGTTCAAATGCTTCTCAATGCCTTGGTACTCAT
Organism: Epiperipatus broadwayi; assembly: GCA_028023455.1. Taxonomy (NCBI): domain Eukaryota; kingdom Metazoa; phylum Onychophora; class Udeonychophora; order Euonychophora; family Peripatidae; genus Epiperipatus; species Epiperipatus broadwayi. Next base: position 28,523,228 of record JAQFVV010006198.1, read on the forward strand.
GCTGTGAAGTTAGTAGTTATTCCACACCTTGCAAAACATAATCACATTATTTTCTGTGACAGATTTTTTTCGAGTACAGAACTAGCCAAATAACTTTATAAAAATAAATTATATATCTGTGGAACAATAAATATAAGAAAAAAAGGTATTCCAAAGAGCATTGTCGAAGTGCACACTAAAAAGAGGAGACTCTCATTTTGTCATTGATAAAGATACTGGTCTTCAATTTTTAGTACGGATGGACAAAAAGCCAATAGCTATTATCACAAATACTTATGTACCTTCTGGAAATGATGTTGTTAGACGACAAAATAAAACTGGATCACATGAAATAATTCCATGTCCATTTGCAATAAAAATGTATAACAAGTACATGGGTGGTGTTGACTTGGCCAATCAAAAGCAAACCCAATATGGTTGGGACAGAAAATCTCTGTGATGGCCATTGCGACTATTCTGGCATTATTTTGACACAGCAATTTCCAGTGCATACATTTTATATTCCATTTATATGTCATCTAAATATTTGACTGTTTTAACTCATCTACAATTTCAGAGAACCTTATCCAACATGTTAATTGATGGATTTTCTACAAAGATAAAATATTCCCCAAATTCACATGTATTTCCACATCTGGCATGGGGATCATATGGAAACCATACACATGTAGATCTTCATCATCATAACATTCCCATGTGTGAGCATTGTGTTATTGTGTCTAAAAAAACAAAGACATGAAACTCACTTTGGCTGTTTGGAATATGGATTGGTACATATTTGAAATAACTCACAAAGAGATGTTTTGTTTTTTATTACTTTCAAAATGTAACAAGTGATTCTAATCCTGTTGTACCAGTTTTACCCCAACCATCAGCTGTAGTATCATCACAAATGAACTTGTTGGGATTGTAATTAATGTGCAATCTGAAGGTCTCCAAATGCAGATGTCTCTATTTATGCTCAGATGGGGGTATGACTTTTGAATAGTTCTAATGGGTAAGTTATATTTGCATTTTATTTTTTTGTTTATTGTTTTCCAGTAAGATTAATAACTTTTCACATAGAATATTACTTTATATTCTTTTGATTTTATATTTTAGGTGAACTGATTTTTTATTCTGTGATAGGTAGCACATATGAAAGGTAATGTTTTTATTATTTTTTTTTTGTCAATTTGTTTTAGTTACCAGTACAATGGATGAATGGTTGACATCCTGATCCAAGACTATTTACAATTTATTCATCTTTAGCAATTTGGTTGTATAAAATGCAATAATTTTTTATTATTATTCTGTTTTTACTAGTTTTTGTTTTACTAACTTGATTTCATTATTTTTGTTTTATTAATTTGGTTTTCATTGTTTTTGTTTTACTAACTTGGTTTTTTATTAACTTCATTTTATATTTGAGAGACATATGATTGTCTGATTGCCTTCCTTGTTAGAATTTTGTAACGGCTTCATTACTGATTACTTTTGCCAATTGGTAAACAAGATCTGGAATGATTTATCTTTTATTAATAACAATATTAAATAATATGAAATATTTAATATTTTACATATTTATATTAGCTAATATGAACAGGTATGCTTCTATGGAAGACATACCTTGAAAGAGGTAGAATATAAACATTTTTTTATATAAATATGTGCCTTAGAACCTTCTACCTCTTGAAATGAGAAATTTTTTCATATTCTAAATTTGTAAATCGTTTTATGTATTGGCAATGATTATTCAGTATGATGATGTTATAAACAAGGTTGGTTTATCCAAAGTCTCAAATCAAAATAGTTTTGAGCAAATAATGAAAAATTATGAATTCAAATTTTTAGTGCATCTTGTTTACAAGGCTTTTGAGTTTTCCCATAACTATTAGCAGAAGAACTTGCACGATGCATGCATATACATCAGTTTTATAATATACAAATATGTGTACCATGATAATCTTATTTAGAATTTCAAATTATATGACATTTTACTTTTTTTATTGTATTTATAGTGATAAGTAATAATATCCCCACTTCCTTCATTATTTTTACATTCTGATAGAATTTTAATTTATTTTATATCCTTTATTAGGGAGAATGTTTTTTCTTCCAGATGCCTTGAGATTTTTCAACTTTGGGGGTGCAAGAAAAAAAAAGAATTTATATCTTCCTACTACTGTAAGTTCTGAAGCTATGGATTATCTAAGGTAAGAAGTATTATATATCATTTGAAAGATAATTTTGTGAGGAATACAAAGAAATTGTCACTGAAGATGTAATTTAAACTTAAGTTTTTTTTTTTAAATTTAAACTTAGTTAATGATAAATTAGAAATTATGAACAAACAATAAAGTAATAATTATGTTGGATGTGGAACTTTCTTTTTTTCCCTTATTTTTTAATGGTAATCACTATTTGTCTTAGTCTTATTGTTTTCCCTTAGTTTTTCTAGTTTCTATCAATGTAAAGTTTTTTGCTTTATTGTTAAAATTGTGTTTCAGATCAGTTTTTAAAAATATTCAATATGGTGCCTGGAGAATCAACCAGTTAAATAATATTCAATAGGGAGAATATCTAATTATTTATTTTAATACCCTTGTGAATATCTAGTTCATTATAAGTACATATTACAAATTAAATATCATCAATTAACATGTAATATTTTAAAAGGCCACAGAACACATAATATATTTGACGTTGAATCTTTCAAATGTGATTGTTTATACTTGCTAATATATAATTCTATCCATAGACAAGGTTTGTTCCATTTTTGTCTGTTTTCCAATTAAATGATAAATAGGATTGAGAAGTTCAAGTTAATTTACATAGGCAATAATTGGTGATTTCATTGTCTTCTAAAATATATTATAATAACAATCTATGAAAATATTTAATTCAACATATACAATGCTCTAGAAGTTTAAAATATTATGTGCAGAATGTCAAGAAAGATGTTATTTTTTCTCATTCTCACACCTATAAAAATAGCTTTCTGAGCAGGAAATCAATTTAACAACTTGGGTTTAAAATAAAATAGGATCTCCTTTTACTTTAACAAAAAAAATCCGACAAAAGATCTATTATAGGTAAATGAAAAAACTTGCTTAGCCTCAGGAATTGTCAATTAATAGAAAGTGATAGTTTCTTGGCAGCAGCAAAAGTTATCTCTGTTTACATGGATATAATTTCATTCTATTTTTATTATAATAATCTATGGAAATTTTAATCCAACACACACACATATATATATATTGCATTTTATTGATGTGACATTTATTAAAGCTAATGATATAGTTTTAAAACAGAGATTCCAAAATATATTAAGAGAATGGCAGGCAATGATAAATTATTTCTGAGGATGATCAAGCATCATTAACTGGATGTAGTCCTTCGTTATCTAGATTACTCAACTTGCTTTCTGGCAGTGAATTTAAAATATGTACGTATAAATATATTTTAATCAATATGTGTATATGTAAATATATTTAAATAAATTTTTTCATTATAAAAGTCTATATGTATTTTTTTTATTCATCACAAATTCTAATATTTAAAAAAAAAAAAGCCTATCATATGTAAAGTATTTGTCCAAAGGCAAGATTTACTATTACAAACATTATTTGAATGTAACATTAGAATAACATGTTTATAATTACGAATATTTTTATTTAATTTGGAAAACTGCAAAAATATTAAGCTAAACATTTTATAAAATATTTTTTACTAAATGATGACAAAACACTTTTAAGATGAGGATCTTTTCAGAAAATAGCATTCTACAGAAGCATAAGCAATTAAAATATGTGTCTGGAGGCTAGCAGGAAAATATATAAATAGAATAAACTGAATAGAACAAACTAAGAAGAGGATATATATTAAAATATTAAAAAAAAAAGTGTAATGAGCATCATAAAGAGAATGGCTATATAATAATCACGTAAAAAAAAAAAAATGAAAAGGAAGAAATGAATGAGATGGATGTCAGGAGACCAGGAAAAAAGTTAATAGTTGTACTAATTTAACACTCATATAAAATGAAGAATATGATTTAAAAAAAAAAAGAAATTGAATATACAACTTAGTTTCCAGTCATATATATATAATAATGATCGATTCTTCACTGAAGTTATTAATGCTAAAAAGATACAGAAAACAAAAAAAACTTACACTTCAATAGATTAAATATTAAACACGACAAGTATTCAATTTAATTTTCTTTCCGACTTTTTATATTGGGGTTTTGTTTTTGTATTATAAAATAATCCTGCAGGCAAGCGTTGGTGGCCTATCGGTTAGCATAGCCGCCTCCCAAGCAGCTGGTCCGGGTTCGCTTCCCGGTCAACGCATTTGACATATAAAAAATAGTTCTGCACAGTTTGGAGTAGTGACAAAGTAGCGGCTCGAAATGTTAAGACCACGGAGAGCATCTCAGCTGCTTAAATTTCATGTGAACTCCCAAACAACAAATTATTAGCTTATTTAGTTATAACTTTACGATTTATTCTTGCTTAAATTTTTTTTAAAAGAATAAACAGTCACATGATATCACAAAATAATATCAATTGTTTGGGTTATAATTATTGCGGCAATGTAGATAAGAAAAAATGTTTTTCATTTAGTTAACAATTAAGAAAAAGACTATTTTTTTTTCTCTCATGTGTCAAAGCATCGGCCGGGAAACGAACCCGCAAACCCGGGACAACTGCTTGTAAGATGGCTGTGCTGACCACTCGGCCACCAACGTTTGACAGAAAAAGGCTATTTTAAATAGAATATATATGTACGTGTTCCCATACTTATATCAGTTCTTACTTGGTTGTTTATGATGTGCCATTGACATAGATGTAAAAATGTTACTACAAAAAGAAAACTATACCAAACCTCACTAATCAAACAGATATTTTACATTTTTGGGAAGTTGATTGGATCCTGAAATCCTATTATCTTAAGAAATAAATAATATGTAGTATTTACATAATTGTTGTGACTACAACATATCATTAATATCTTGTATAAAATTTTTAATTTCACAAGAAAGTTATTACATACAGAATTTGCATAGTTACTTTTCTATAGCGCTTGATATAGCAATTATGGATAGTTATATTACGTACAAAATGTGTATTAATATTCTTACCAAAACTATTTATAATTATAAAAGACAGTTTATCAAATATATTTTTAAAAACTAATATTATCTAATCTTTCTGATAAATATATTTTGCAATAATAATAATCTAAATATTTACTTATTTCAAAGAATCGCAATTTTTTTTTTTTTAAAAATATGGTCAATAAAAAAATACATAAATATATAATTTTAATAAAAAATGATTTACAGGGCATGACTGTAAATTAAATAAATAAGTAATTATGACAGCTACGATTATATATTCGAACACTAGTTCTCATCTGATCACAAACGTTAAGTAATATTAGGCTCAGTTAGTACTTGGATGAATAACTGCATGGTAATCCTTAATACTGTAGACCATTCAATCACCTCCTGCATTTAGCATAGCAGTAGATTAGTGAACTTAATAGCTAAAGATTCCTGGATTTTAATTCAACTTGTCAATTCTAATCCCAATTACTATGAAAAAATACTATCTTCATCTAAATATATCAACCACCCTCCCATTTTTCATATTATGACATTTATTTCCCCCCCTTAAAAATGCAGTTTAAAAAATATTAGTTATATACATATGTAACAATTTACCATTCTTAAATGGAGATTAAATAAACTGTCACAAAAATAGCAATTTTAAAAAATAATTTTAATATATATATATATTTTAAAAATGTGATCCCCCCCCCATGTCATAGCATCAGCTGGGAAGTGAACCCGCTAACCCAGGACAACTGCTTGTAAAGCTGCTGTCGCTGACCTCTCGACCACCAATGCTTGACCAAAAAATGTGATTTTAACTATGTCCCTTCTATAATATTCTTGCTTATGAGCTATAAACTTTTCTCCAAAATGATTGTCTTTATAACTTTATTATTTTTTACAAATTAATTTTTTATAAGTAATAAGTTTACTTGCCTTCTTTCATTAAATAAATCCATGCTATGTAATTTGGCATGTAGATGAGAGATATAAATCCAAGAACTAAAATTTATGAATTGATTTCTAGCTGAGGAAAATAAGAATAATAAATTTTCACTTTTGTCAATTGTACTAAACTGTTGAATACAGTCTAACCATTTGTCATCAATTATCTTTTGATCTCACAAGCAACGAACTGTCCTATGCTTATATTTTTAAACCAAAATTTTAAAAAGACTACCACGATTACAGCCATTATCCTTGATAAATCTCAGAAAAAAAAAATCAATACTATAATAACTTACATAAATACTGGAAGATTTCATTTATTATGATTAATTAGTTACAGAATGATAAGAGGAACAATTTAATGATAAATAGGGTCTAAATTACCATAGAAATCTCAAAAAATACAAGGGATCCCTTCAAATTTTTATGACCATCAGAAATTATATAAGTTAGAGTTTACTGAAGCAAGACATTTTCCCCCCGTTAATCTTGAATATACTCACATCACAAAACAAATAAATGAACATATTACAATAAATAATTTATACACATTTCAAATTAAAATCAAACAAAAACACAGTTCAACAAATGTATACATTTTTGAACTTTTTTTCATTTGATAGTTTTTCTAATTAATTTATGATTTTCATTTTTAAAACAGCAACTAAAAATATTAATGGACTCTTTTTAAAAACATATATTAAATTAATATTTTTAAAAAGATAAAGTTTAATTACTTAATTTTTCAGAACATTATCAGAAATAAGTGATGGAAAAAATAAAATAAGCTAATACAGGGAGAGAGTATTGATGAAAAAAATCAGTGAATGTTTATTTATTTATTTTTATTACTGTGAAAACTTTGGATGCATCAATGTAAATTTAAGAATTTATTATAAAAACATATTATAAAAATATAACCAAGAATTAATAATTATAATATTAACCCTACCGTATTTCACTTTTTCTGACAGATTTCTTTGTCTCACACGTCAACGTAAAATATATGATAAAATGATTATTACGTATCAGAAAATAACAAATTTGACATCATTCGATAGATATTCTTGTTTACTACTGAAATAAATTTTAAATGTTTACATTTTGTTTCTATAAATATTAAAAAAATGAGGATGTAATCAAAACAAAGACGTTATACGTCAGCGTTTCTAGAAAAATTATTTTCAGTTTATGTCAACATAAAATATATGACAAAATGATTATTACTTATCAGAAAAGAACAATTTTGACTTCATTTGATAGATATTCTTGTTTACTACTAAAATAAATTTTAAATGTTCACGTTTTGTTTCTGTAAATATTTAAAAAATGAGACTGTAATCAAAACAAAGACATTATATGTCATTGTTTCTAAAAATATTTTTTTCAGTTTATAAAATCAACTAAATCTTCTTTGTTTTTGAATATTTTTAAAAACTTGAATGAATAATTATTTATTTCTCTAATATCTAACAAATTACGTTTTAAAAGTTTAAATTTTTTGAATATTTATTGTAAAATCATGATATTTTCTTTACTCGTAAACAAAGTAGATTCTTTACATCATAGCAAGTCTCCAAATTTGCTTCAGGCCATATTTACATTAACTGTTAATATAAGGTTACATTTTTGAAAATAAAGTATTTCAAGTCAAAATAAGTTATTAATAATTTTTAGTTCTTGATATCTAATAAAAATAGTGCAAATTATTTTAAAAAAAATATAAAACCATAATAAATTTGCAAATAAACATGTTTTTGAATCACTGGAAACTTCAAAGTCGTAAAACGCTGAATGTTTTATAACCTTGGCAACAGACAATAGCCAAACATGTCAGGGAGAGGCTTATGTCTATTGTTAGAGGGGGAATTTTGAATTTCATGCAATTTTTGGCAAAAAAAAATATTATAATAAAATATACTGTTTTACATGCATTTTAATGTATAATTCTTACAAAAAAATTCACCAAGGGGCGAATTGCTCAAAAAACATTTCTCGGATCATCTGGAAGTAGGATAGGGTTAAGTGATATTTACATTTAATAAAATGAGGGGAAAATTAAGCAATGGCTATTTTATTTTTTGATTAATCTTTATAAGATGCTTTTCTGATATAAAAAGATAATAAACAGAATATATTGCTAATATAAATCCAAAATTGTAGATGTTGAAATCAATAATTATAATTTAAATTTGTAATAAGATATATAGTAAAAGTATTTGCAGAATCATTAATCTAGGATGATTTAGAAATTAAAGTATTCAATTAATAATATTATACCTAAAAATATAAAATAAATCCTTCCCTCATAATATTTGTCAACTGATAAACAAGTATGCACTGATATCTTTACAAGTTGGTAGACTATTATATGAATGAAGGATTTAAAATATATAAAAACTTTTAGTTTAAAATTATAATTAATTAAGTGTTCATATTTATAAAATCTAAAATTAAATGTATATAAATATTTTTTTTTCTAACTTCATTTTTTTTTAACATCAAGCAACTGAATCTTTCAAATATACTCATTATTACTGTCAAAAATATTTTTATTAAACCTTTTCCTTGGTAATTTCTATTCATTTTTAAAATTTTTTTTACAGGAAGTTCATGCTACTTAATATAGCCAAATCAATATACACCTGGGTCTCTTTTTACGCGGACTTATTTAACATGATTTTGAAGTTACACGATTCGTGTTTCACCGGAAGTGTGTTAAATAAGTCCGCGTAAAAAGAGACCCACGTGTATGAATTCCGATAATGTGCTATTACTTTAAATAATAAATTTCACGTACTTACGTTATATTGAAAGTAATAGCACATTATTGGAATTCGACTTTCATCTTAGTAATTTCAATATTTTCAGTGCTTTATAATAGTAAGATTTTGTGCAATAATAAAATTAAAATCATAATTTCCACACTTTATGTATACACACATTAAATTTTACAAGATTATAATGTAAATTTGTTCAAACATTGTACGTGTTAATTTTGCATTTTAAATCACATTCTGTTTTTGCTTTTTAAAAAAGAATGTAATCAATTATTAATCATTTAGTGTCCACAAGTTTATTTTTAAAAGGTCCATAATAGCAGTGGGCATAATTAAATTTGACAATTAAAAATTAAAATCTGATTTTTAATTGTAATTAACAATTTAAAAATTATTTACTACGAGTTGAAATTAATGTGAAATTTGATTTTTAAACCGAATTGAAAATTGAAGACAAAAATAAGAATTTAATTTTTAGTTGTTAGTTTCATAAACAATTAATAAAATTATCTCAAAGATTAATTACTAATTATGTTGTCACCAGAAAACCACTGTTACAACATGAGTGTGAAGTTGGCGTTAGTTGTTTGCAAACAAACGTGTTTTCCCGCAAATAGCTATAATAATTAAAACGTGTATAAAAAATGTAAATTACTGTACTGTAAATTATGCATAAAAATATATTATTTTGAATAAAATTAAATATTATAGTTAAAAAAAGTTTGTCTTGTATCAATTTTTTTTTAATTTGAAATTTTTTATTAGTCACATTTTATTTCCTTATATTTTTTTTGCGCGAATTTTAAAGTAATTTTACGTTGGTGCTTTGCTTTTACGTGAATTTTGAAAAATCACAGACCGCATCCCCCCTTTTTCAATGTAAGTTACGTCTATTTTTGCGTGATTTTGTTTGCGCATGTTTTCTGAGGAACCTATCTATCGTGTAAAACGAGACCCAGGTGTAATCCAATTTCCTACTTTATCTACAATATTTCTTAGATTCAATTTTTCTATTTAATTAAAGTTAAAGTAAGCTCATTCTATATTTACTGATAGTTTACATACAGCTCGCTAGGGTTTTTCAATACTTCCATATTATAAGTATAGTTTAATATAATAAAAATAACATTAATAAATATAGGTACAGTCAATTACTGTAATTTAAAATATGAAAGTGAAACCCCCTTTTTTTGCTGAGCTTTAATTTTTTCTTCTTTTTCTGCAAAATTTATTTATAATGACAATGATTTTTGCCTGGGGGGAAATAGCAGTTAAAAATTTTTTTAGATAAGTAAATTCTATTTTTAACTTAATTTAATCATATTTCATAATTATGTATGATCAAAGTTTGAATAAAACTTGTATTTTTTTTGCTTTTTGCTGAGTTTATTTACATTAGCAATGAAGGCCTATTTTGCCTCATGTAAAATAGAAATTCTACTACAGATTACATCAAGAGAATATAAAGATTAGGAAAGTAATATTTACTAAGGCTGTAAACCTCAGGAATATCCACGTGAAAAATGTGATGGTAGGGACCACGACAGGTCTTAATCACAAGCTTATGCATTGGAAGAAAAGAGGGAAACCCTTCTTTACTTCAACCTACTTTCTATATGAATAGGTGAAGCTGAAGTACATATTCCTGAGGTTATGCCTTAGTAATTATTACTTATGTAATCAATGTGTGTTTAAATAAATGTATAATTATAAAGATATAGCATTACAGAATGCTTCATAAGAACAATGAATAAAAATTTAGACAATTAAATTGTACTTTCCACTTATTTTAATTGTATTTTATTATTGTACATCATCAAAATTTGTTTTGTATATCTTAAGTGATTTACATGCAAATTTTCCTATTAGTGCCTTAATGAAGTCAGGATCAAGTTGCAATGTCTACACTCTGAGTTTGACTTTTAGGCATTACTGCAATTGCTATTTTTATACATTTTTTAAAGTGTATTTATAACTTATCTTATGATGTGTGATGGTTTACTGCTGTTCTTTTCTCTGATGCTACAAAATTTTAATGTATTAATTAAAAAAATCTAAAGATGTCAGCATTATATGGATCTATTTCTGTGATTCATAGAATTCTCTATTGTTATGACAAAGCTATGAAGGAGGTGGCTTAGAAATGATATTTGTGATTAAATGATGGTTTAGACTGTTTAGCCTGGGTCTAAATCAAAGGGAAAAATTACATTTTAAGCTTTCTATGTCAGATGAGATTAATATTCCATTGAATTTATTTTTAGTACATTTTATGTCCTGTCATCAATATTTTTTTTTATTTTTGTACTCATTTAACCAATAAAACTGACTTTTTTGTTGTAACAATGTTAAAATTTTTTTTACAAATCACTGGACAAACATTTTTTTTTACATAAATGCAGTCTTATTTAAATAAAATTAGATCAAAGAAGTAAAGATAATTGCAACAGTTTTAATAATGTTTGTGCTTATATGATGACTTTTGGCCTAGGGGGGATTAAATTTTTTATAGCTATTGCAAATATTAATTAGAAATGAATAAAATAAATTTTTTTTTGAAGATACATATTTTAAAATTTATTATTATGAACATTGTTATTGATATAATCAATGCTTGTTTTTACTTAAGTATTAAATGAAATTTGCATTCTTTATAATTATGGTTTTAATTTCTCCTTATATGTAAAAACAAAAATACTTAATTGTAAATATTAATTAGAGAAAATATAATTTTTTATAAAAAATTTTTGGTGATTTGTGGGCCCCCCTTACCCTCATCCTTTTGAAAAAAGGGTAATAAAATTATGAAATTAAATTATCAAATATATTTGTTATGCCCTTTTTTAAATTTTGAAGATGTGTTTTTTGTTGGTGGGGTGGGTGTTTTTAATATAATCTCTTTTTTTTTTTTTATTTATATTATTAAAAAATTAAATCATCTTCCTCCCTCCCCATTCTTTTTTTTTATTTAAAAAAAAAAAAATTAGAAAAAAAAAAAAAAGGAAGTTTTTATTAATAAAGAAACAAACCCACCAAAAAAAAAAAAAAATGGTTCGTTATTTGAAAGAAAGGAGAAAGAATAGTTGTTTTTTTATTATTGTTTTTTTTATTTTTTTTATTTTTTTCATAAAGGATTTAGGGAAGGGTTGGGGGTCTTCGTCAACATAATATTTAAATGAGATTTATTCTTTATAATTGTGATGAAAGCCTTTTTTATTTGAATGTGTCAGAAATCTTATTAAGAATAAATTATGAAGACACTGATAGAAAATTAAACAATTGTGATGTTGTTGACATATACTTAGTAATATTTCATCATATAAAGTGGAATATTAATTGCATAATGCATGAAATAATTTTTTTCTTACTTTTTTAGCCAAAATAATTTAGATTTATGTTGACAGCATTTTGCCCTGGGCATAATTAATGCTTACAAGAATATTAAACACAAATTAACTGAGTGAAAATATTTTAGCTAATGTACACATTTTAAAATTTATTTAAAACAAATTTTGTTGTTGCACATGATCAAGATTTGTTACTAATTATGTATTCTGTTTAATAAAATTTGTATTTTTTGCCATTTATAATGAAAGTATTTGCTTTTTAGCAGAATGTTGACTAATTGAAAATTTACTAATGCAAAACTGAAATCACTTATTCTCAATAACTATTATGTTTTATTGGTTTTTTAATACTTAGAAGTTGAAATTCAATACATCAAATAATATTTTCATTATTTGAATTTATGCTTTAATGAACTTCATCTTATTAAAGCAAGTAGATTTAAAATGAAACATATTTTTTTCTCATTAAATCCATTTATTTTAAATCTGAAGACGGTAATGAAGATTTTAGTTTTGATTATTTCTGTTTATTACTTCTTTTTTTTTTGCAAACTTGATGTTTTACTTTTTCGGGTTAATTTTTTTTTTTTAATTTATGCTTTTAACAAAATTTGTAAAAAAACATATACATTTTTATTAAAAAATATAACTGGAGGAAGAGGAAGGTAATTAAGCCTTAGGAATCTATTATATAATGAATAAACCTATATATATATATATATATCTTGTCATAAAACCATGATCAAACATGCATTAAAACATATATAAATGTGCTATATTGATAATGGAGTGGTCTGAGCATTAAAATACCCTCACACACCAATTTAAATAATATGAAATTGACATGGAAAATATTGTAAAATAAGCTCATGTATTTTTTTTATTTTTCTATTTTGTATATTTTTTATATCACTTTATGTATTGGGCTTTTCTCTGAAAAATTCAAATAGAGAAAGGCAAACTTATTAAACAAGTGAATCAAATGTTGGAACATAGTAGTAAAATAAATAATTAAAGCAATTGTTCCAACATACTTGTACATTTTTCATTTTGTTAATTACTGCCTCTAAAAACTAATTTATTCTATAAACAAAGAATGTTAATTGCTTTTGCAAAAATCTGACCAAAAGCAAAATGTTTGATAAGGCTATAATTAAAATGTTATTATTTTTTTTTTAAATAGAAATTCTTTTGAAATGAATAGCTGAATCAAGTGGTCTGAGCATTCAAGATGGATGTCAAACTTAAATGTAGAATTTAATCGGAAAAATATAAAGGAATGTTTGAATCTAAGTGATAAGTAGATTAAAAGGATTGGCTGATTCATTCTTCTCAGAGGGATATCTGAATTGGTTCTTATTAGTGGGATGGATAGTGTGTGGATTCAGTCTTGTTGGAGCATTCTGGGAAGTCATTCTTTTCATTGCTCCAGAATTCTCCAAGGATCAGCTATTAGAGAGTCATTTATGAATAGTACTATTAGTGAATTCGTTAGAACAAATCCTTTATACAGTTCTTTTAAGAACTCTTGTCTTTGTGAATTGAATAACTATTGGAGAACTAGGAAAATTTATTAAATAATCTGTTATATTTAGATATATATATATAAAGAGGATATGAAGAATATATAGAATTGGAAAATGAAGTGGGGTAGACAACTAGCCATCCTTTCTCTGTCCTAGCCACCCAGATGTGTGCCAATTCCAACAAGGAGGATGAAGTGTTACTAAATGGAAGAAATCGTCAAACAGAGTTAACTTGAAGCCACTCAGAGAGGAGAAGAATGAAGAGAGATATAAGTTTATTTTAAGATATTTATTAAGATATTTATTAAATTGAAATAATTAATTTTTATTTCAATTAGATATATATTTTTTGTTATTATTATTTATCATTTAAAAATGAGAGAGTCTCTGATATGTATAAATTGATTATTGGTATAAATGGTAAAGTTTTATTAAATCTTTGAGTGAATGTTTCTTTTCAAATTAGTATTTTCAAAAAGATTGAATGAGATTTTTTTTGTTGTTGTTGTTGTATGGTTTGTGTTGTTATTCCTGAAATTTAAATATAAATATGATTATATATATATATATATTATGTATATTATTTATTGATATGATATCTATGCTGAATATCAAAAAAAAAAATTATTTAACTATATTTTTAAGTTATTTTTTTGTGTGTCCTGATGAGTGTAGAAGGAATTGATTTATTATAGATTCCTATAAGAAGTCTCTATAACTTTATATTTAAAATAATAGTAGGTGTATAATTGGGTGAATATATACATGTATAGAAATTTATCTTTGGAAAAAAATAGATAAGTATTATGGTGAGTAGTATGGTATTGAGAATGAAATATTGATTGTTGAAATATGAAATTAGTGTATATTTTTGTGAAATATGTAGTTTTTATTATTATATTTCCTATCAATAAAAGGTTTTAGTTATGTAAAAGTATGTGTATGAGAAAATCTATATCTGTATATCAAATAAAATTAAATTTTTTTATTGGGTAAAAGAGCTCAGATTCATTATTATAAACATTGTCAATAGTTTTAGGAATTATTATTGTTCTTATTAAATTTGATTTATCTATTTAAAGTTTGAAAATCTATAAATATTGGGATAATTAATTATTTAGTATTTGTTATTATATCATCATTTATATGAAAGTAATGGGTTTTGGGATAAATAAATATTTAATAATTATTAAATTGTTTCGTTTTATAGTATTAGTTATATCGATAAAATGTGTTTTTCCTTATCAACACATACCTTAATAATATTTTTACATTTGAAGACCTAGATGTAGAGTGTGACTAAAGGTTGTTGGTTTATTTATTTTATGTCGTGATATGGTATTGACCTTTAGAGGGTGAAAATTATTTTTTGATTTTTTTAAGTGGGGAAGGTTATTTTGTAAATAGATTTTTCAAAGGTGGTTTGATTTTTAAATATTGGTATTAAAATAAGAATAATAAAGGGTGTTTTAATGAAGATTCTGTAAATTTTTATATTGGAATGTATATTGTATAGAAATATTGATATCATTTTTTATGTTGATTTGTATTATTAGTGGTGTGGGAGTGGTGGTAAATATATATATCTTGTCATAAAACCATGATCAAACATGCATAAATTATAACCAATTTAATATAAAGCCAAAATTAAGATTTACATACATAAGACAGATCAATAAAAACAAAAACTATTTTTAAAAATATTTGATAAAATTTTATCTATATAGAATAAACTACTGATTTTTAAGGATACTCTCTCCCCCACCCAAATAATTTTGACAAATTATATTGAATTTAAATTTCTCAAAAAAAAAGTATCTGTTTCAATAGAACATAGAACTTTGCTTAGGGGTGTATGAGAAACCCCCCCCCCCCATATTAATTTACTATTGTAATAATTCTTGAATCCTAAAAAATATTACCCAATCTTTTTTATCAATTATTTGGAAAGCTAATATAAAATATATCCTTTAATTATATTGAAGTTAATGACCCATATTTTAAGATTGCTTTAAAAGTTTAAATATATAAAAAAGATTGTTACTGATAGAAAAAATAAAAATAAAGAAACCCAATAAAACTGAATTTTTTTTTATATCTGAAATTAAGAGAAGCCAATAAAATTAACATTAATTTGTATTTTTAGATAAAATATCTTTTGTGATTATTTTAATCACTTCTTTATTTATATATATTAATGATCATACTTTGTTTGTGCTATATGATAATAAAAATAGGTGTTGCTGTTTTAGGGTACTTCAGTCCTATTTGAACATTGATTCTCAACTTGAAGTCATTTTCAATACATTCCTGAAATTAAGCAATCATAATGAATAAGAAATTATCATCATCATTTTCAACCATTACTGATCCACAGCCCGGTGAATGTCTCTACTAATCCAATTCATCTTCTCCAATCTCTAGCCTCTCTTCTCCACACCATTCCAACACTTTCATATTTTATCCATCCATCTCACAAATGGTCTTTTTCTAGGTCTTTTACAATATTTTGGAACACAGTTTAAGATTTCAACTGTCAATCTATTATCATCTCTTCTAGGAATATATCCAGCCCAACTCCAGTCTCTTAATTCGTTCAATGAGAAATACCTGAACACAAATATAGTCTTTGACTTATGTAAGTAATTCATTCCATGATTTTTTGAATAAACTGGATCTTCCATTTAAGTATACAATATAACCTTAGGAATGGTGTAGAATATGAAAATATATTTTTTAACAAATGGAAATAAGTACTGTAATATATTATAAGAGAAGTTTATACAGAATGAGGCACTCAAAACTGAGAGCTGCATAGGTGGATTTACATAAATAGTCTTTATAGCAATCAAAGTGTATCTACAGAAACAAGCTATTTTAGATGTCTGATACCATGCATTAGGAAGCATAAAGTTTAATTGAAGTCTTCTATAAAGCAATCTAAACTCTTAGAAACCACTTGACTGAACATCTATGATTCAATACACATTTAGAAACTAATTGCAATCTGTTAAAAAGAACAGCAGAAATAAAAATTAAACTCTATTGATTGCCAAACAAGTTTAAGTATGATTTATAACGTGAATGTGAGTACTGTATTTATGTGAAGACATGCACTAACATAAAAGATAAATACAAATACTGAAGAAACTAATGAAATGGTAAAGTAGCATGATATAAAATATATAACACTTAATTTAATATAGAAAATAGTACTGTGTGAAATGTAATAGATTTCTAACTATAAGATCTTTCCATTGACTAGTTGTAAATAAAAAGATTTCACGAGTATTAATGTGTAATAAGAAATGTGGACTTAATCAGTGAAGTATTGAATAGCTTCACGTTCTCAGATCTAATGGCTTCAGTGTCACCTATTTATATAGAAAGTAGGTTGAAGTAAAGAAGGGTTCCCCTTTTTGCTTCCAAAACGTAAACTTGTGGTTAAGACCTGTAGAGGTCCCTACTATCGCATTTTTACGCGCACATTTTTGAGGTTACAGCCTTAGTAAATATTACTAATATTGTAATGTTATATGATTTTCTATTTTATTTATCATTATTACAAGTATAGCGATAGGCAGTATTTAATCATATATATATAGAATGCAAATTCTAAAAAAAATATTATAATACATATATGAGATTAATATCTTAAAGCATTTTAAGTAACAGATCTATTTCGAAGAGAGTTAATGCTAAACGAATTTTAAGTATTTTTAGTAGAGAGTGAGTTAGAATGTTTTATCCCTGAATGAAATCTTTTATCTTTTTACAACATAAATATTTAATAAACTGTCAGTCTTGAAAGTAGAGAGTTAAAATACCATTTTATGTATTTATAGACTGCTGTCAGAGGGCATCTTTTTAAATAAGATTTTGTTGATTACTGGAATTTTGAAAACTAGAACAATCAATAATTATATAAAATAAATTGCCATGTTTAAAATCAAATATTGACACTGCTATTTTATTAAAATGAAAAATGAATGTAATTTTTTTAAAGCTAATAATTTAAAGTGTATTAATTGTGATGACATAAACACTTTTTAAAATAAACTATTGTGGAGAAGAGAATTCTTAAGACAATATTTATTTATTCATTTGTAAGAATATTGTTATTTTAATATCAATTCAGTAATATGAAGTTTCAAATTAATAATGATAATAACTGATAAATTAAAAAAAAAAATCAAGAAAAATAGAGATAAATGAAATTCAGCTGATAAAAATTAAAAGGATTATAAATGCGATTTTAATCTAGAATAACGCACTTCATTTCATTAACAAAAAAAACATTTTTATTTCAGAATTAATGTAAAAATATATATTATTAAGCACGTGTGTGTCTAATTATGTAAGTCATATTATCTTTCCATCTTCTGCATTAGTTTTTAAGAGATTATCTGAGGATAATCCATTAAATCCTTGGATAAGGGTTAGCAAGATAAAAACATGTTTAGCTAGATAGCATTAATTCAAAAATTGTTACCTTTATGACACTAAAAATGAATATAACCAGGTCGCCCAGCTTAAAATTCGGAGCTGCATGAAAATTTGAGCGGTTAACATAGCTGCTTTCCAAGCAGCCGGCCTGAATTCGCTTCCCGGTCAACGCTTTGACATATATATATAAACTTTATTAACTAAAATTAAACATTCTAATTAAAACCCCAAAAGTATGTTTTAGAATTAAATTTGTAATGGGGATTCACTCTACTATATATTACAAATATGAACAATAACAAATAATAAAAAACATATACAACAGCTAATATAAGTATATATTAATTATATATAAAAAAACTTTTTTGGCACATGGTTTAGTGCCCTTTTCAAATGTTAATCTAGTATAATGTCAACAAATTATTATATAGACAACACCAACCAGTGTTCTATAATGTATGATTAATATATTAGCTGTTGTATATAATTTTTATTATTAATCATAATTTATATGCAAGAACAGCATATTGGATTTCACTAAATCCATTTCTGATGACAATATGTAGTACTTTATAGATAAACAGTTTTTCTTTTTCTATATTTATTTAAGTTCTGTTAAAGTTTTATATATTTTTCTGTTGTTTATTAAAACAAATATTTGAATTGTTTTTTAATATATAAAGAATGAGAGTAAGTCTTTTCTGAGTGCAGTGCTGGGTGGGGTTGTGCCTTTTATATGCAATTACAAAATGTTTATTGTAAAAATGAAGAAGCATTTGATCAAACTTCAGTTTATTCACAATACAAAAGTAAATATATTTTGATGCTTCTTCATATAAAGTTTTCCTGACATTAAGAATTCACATGAGAATTATGTATAATTTTTTTAATTACTTTTAAATATTCAATGATCTTTTTTTTTGGGTGGAAGGAGGAAGAAATTTATATATATATGCATGTGCATATTTAAAATTGCATAAAATTAAAGCATTCTCTTTACTACAAATAAATATAGAATGATTTAGTGATTTGTAATAACCTTACTAAATGGTATTATATATAATTATCTGAATATAAAATTTCATGATTATCAAGCGTTGTTAGCCGAGAGGTCATCGCAACTGCCTTGCAAACAAGTAGTTGGTTGCAGACGGTTGTGGTTCGCATCCCGGCCGATGCTATGACATATGAAAAATTTCATGATTTACATAGCAATATAAACACTTTGCACTTTTTCAGTACAAATAATGTTTCCATTTGTAAATTTCTCAATAAATTTTGATACATTGTACAGGCCTAACACCTGCATTTATATATGTAATATATGTGGAATTCAAACTCAGACATTCACACAATCCACAAATCTCAATGCCATCTTATATTGCTGACCCACCTGATCACACTTATGTTGAAAAGATAAATAATGACCAATATATGTATTTTGTGCTAAACCAGCACTCATTAGTTGGTCCAGATTACCATCTCCACATATTTATACAATCAGTACTTAGCTTTATATTAAGATAGCCAATCTTCATACTTTAATGGACTGGACCAACTGATGAGTGCTGGTTATATCTTTTCAACATGTGTGTGATCAGGTGGATCAGCAATATAAGATGGCACTGAGAGTTATGGGTTATGTGAATGTCTGAATTCGCATCCCGTATATATTACATATATAAATGCAGGTGTTAATTTTACATGCTGCTGACCTGCTAAGATGCCAAAAGTTGCTTACTAAAATTATGTGAGTAATATTAAACACAATACATTTTTTTTCTGCTAAGAATTCCATATTATTAACAATATATATTTATTATAACTTAATAATTTTTAACAGATAGTATTGTTGAAATATTTTAATATGTGAAAATATCTTATATTTTCATATTAGAAAAAACACTGGCAGATATTAATGGTTGCTAGTCACGGTTAAAAACATGGTGATTTCACGCTGCTTCTGACCGTTCAAATCCCGTCACTTTTAATGGTACGGTAAAGATTTTACCGTCGTTTGAAAATTTAGAAAAAGTTCCATATGATGCTGCCCTCTCTTGAATTATTTTACAAGTAAAAAATCAATAAAATGCTATTCAAAATTTTGACAAAAGAAGTAGGCATGCTCTTCTTGAATCTTATTGGCTGTTACATTTCGGCAACAAAGAAAATGATTATAAATCACTGAAAAGTCACAATTTGTTTTTGTTTAATTTCGAAAATGATAAATGAATGTTTTAGACCATTTTAAAAATATTTTTTGACAAATTATAAATTATTTTGATAAAATATGCTGAAAATAAAATTATTTTAGAAAAATAGTTAAGATTTTAACAAAAATTATTTACTTTTTCTGCAACATAAAACTGTCAAACAAATCATGTCATCATGAAAACATTTTGGTTGGTGAGTAAGATTTTGTTTTACATTTACCGCTCATAAATATTTCTACAATTATAAAGAAAAAATTATTTTTGAAAAAACTTTTGTTCACTTTCATAATCTGACAAATTATTAAAATACTTTTTACAACGAAACTAAAGTGAATATAATATTAAAAGATGAATATATTTTGATGATTGAATTTGTGTTTTGACACTTGAGTTTGTCAATTGATCAATTAAAAGTTTAAACTTTTACCTCACTCGGCCAATAAAATAATCAGCAATGAAGAGATTAATAGACAATAATCAATGAAAATAGTAAACTATAAACACTCTTTGCATTCAATACATTTCAATATATTGATAGGGCATTTTAAAAAATATACAATTTAGGTAAAATTCTAATGATATTAATGAGCATGCAAACAATTTTACAGTTTTTTTCATACATCATAGCATCGGCCAGGAGATGAACCCGCAACAACCATCTGCAACCAACTGCTTGCTTGCAAGGCAGCTGCGCTGACCTCTCGGCTAACAAGCTTTGACAACAATTTTACAGTTTATTCAAATATGTAAGGCTAAAAATATAAATCTATTCACAGAAGAAACAAGTTAAAAAATATATTATTAAAATAATTGACAAGCAAGATTCTTAAAAAATCATTTGGATAAACTTGTAGGCAATGCTGATGTGATAAAATAAATTGGCATTGATATAACAAAAAGGTTAGACATTGTTACCAAGTTCATTTAAATGATTCTTTGAGAACCTAGTTTGTGAATTATCTTAGCAACATATTTGGAGTTGTTTGCTCTGTTAATAGGTTTGTAATTTAAGGAATATCCCATTAGAGTTATATTACATTACTTTGTTAAAAATAACTAGAATTGGGTGCTGAGAAGATGAAATATGATTCACAAGATCATAACTAGTAAGGGAAGTGATATATAGCTATGCATGATTAGCATACAGTTTATCCTCTTGCATATTGAAAAATGACAGCTGTCATCTGACATTTATTACTTTTACAAGTTATTTTAATATATATATTGTAACCAGTTGGTTACATTGCTGCACTAGAAAAAAAAGACAGTTGGCAGCATGTTTTTCAGGTTTGAGAAAAAATATTATTCTACTACAAGGGGAAAAATAATACTTAAAGTTTCTTAGACCTATTTCTTTAAAGAGTAATTATTTAACTCAATATTTGTAAAATCCCAACAATGATAGTATGAAAATTCTCAATCATTAAATATATTTAAGAGTATTTTAAAAAAAAAAATAAAAGAGGAAAGAACAATATAGGATTTTAATGATTTTGTAAATTTTATTTTTTATTAATCAGAGTTGTTTTTTAATCCCTCTTTAATAAAAAAAATCAAATCAGTAGTTTTCTTTTTGCAAGATTTGGTTTTTAATTAGAAAGAAATGTCAAGAATTTTCATAATATTAATTTAACTTCTTGACTTCTCTTCAATATCTATGATTAAAAAAAATTGGCAGAACAATTGCATTTATAAAATTTTATCTGATTGGTTGTCATGAAGATTATCATGTAAGAGACAGATTGTAAATGGCTTGTAAGCAAGATTGTTCTAAAAAAATATATGTGAGAATGTGAATTAATGATAATACCCAAATGTCAGGAGAGAAGAATTCATAATTTAGCTGCTGAAGAGAGAGCAGTCAAAAGAACAGTAGAAGTATTCTTAACTTAGCTGTTGAAGAAAGAGCAGCCCAAACTTAATCCAGCTGATACCAAGCTATTGTAAAGAATAGTAGATGTTTTAATCAAGCTTTTAGCATACTATGAATTTAGTTCTAAAATGATACATACAATGAAAACCATATACTAGATTCATCTAAATGCTAGGCATCACATTCCTCCATGTAACCTACCTCCACTGAAATAACAAGAGAAGAGGGTACTCCCCTAATGTAGTCTGCAATCTTGCCTTCAACCAAGAGCACAATCTCTATCTACATCTGTCTCACCTGGAAATTCAAGCGAAGAAACAAATGGACATGTATCTGGAATTGCTGCAGATCCAGGAAAGAACAAATTTAACCAGGTCCATGTTTAAAAGCCTTCAAGGAGAAAGTCTATTGGAAAAAACTGAAATTGCAACTGAAAAGGCCTCCATAGACAAAAAAGGCATAGTTATAGGTATTATTTTTTATGTGTGCACACTATATTTTTATTAATAGATTTTTTTTTGTTTCATAAATGCAATAAGTTTTTTTTGTGTGTAAGAACTGACAATGTTAAATAATTCCATTAAGTTAAGATGTTTCAAATTGTGAAACTTTTTTTTTTTAAAACCCCATTAATTTTCTCTTACAAATAGTGAAATAATTTTTTTAAAGAAAAAAAAATCTGTTGTAAAGTTATTTTTTTTTCTTGATAGATTGTTATCTTTGATTCTGAACATGTTGTTTAATTAGTTATCTTTGATTTTTGCAAACTTTTAGTTATTTTTAAAGTTAGAACCTAATGAATTTAAATTTTTTCGTAAAAATGTATTTTTCTTTGATGAAATGGCTATTTGGAATATCATACTATCATGCCTTTTTTGTTAATTACATATTAAATAACTGTTTTAAAAATATTTTTTTTTAGTCTTAATTTATGTATTCTATCCAATTCCTGTTTCATGAAGTGCAGTGTGTGTGTGTGACCTTATATTATGACAGCTCATTAAAGAATTGTTTTTTTGATGATCTCAATAAAACTAGTTATTTATAAGTAGGGGAAGCCCATAATTTGTTTAAGGTTATTTATAATAAGTTAATCCATTTATTTATTTCCCTAATTTGTTTAAGGTTATTTATAATAAGTTAATCTATTTATTTACTTCCCTCTTACAGTAATAAATTACAGATTTCTTGCTTCTTGAGCTGGATTTGTGCATAACAGCTATATGGGACAGAGGGGCATATGTAGTTATTATATGGGCATCCAGATGACAATTCTGGATTGGCACAAAGAGTATATTCTTCAAAGTCCATGCACTATATTTTATTTAATTTAGTCTCTATTAAAAATTAATTTTATAGTTGGCCAGTACATCAATGGTACTAAGTGGCCAGAGCATTAATAATGATCAGCATGTTTTAATATCCCAGCATTATCATGTGCATCCCTTTGGTATTAAATTATATATATATATTATTTGAGGATAAACAAACACTTCCTCAGATTCCTGATGGTTTAAACTCTGATTTTCCATAGTGTTACAGGGGGAGGGCAACTGAGGGTCGATGATGATCACATACTGTTAACTATTTTGTCAGGTATGACCCCCTTATTTTCCTGTAGCATTACAATATACATATATACACACTAATCCACACTGGTTGTCATGCTCGAGAAGCACATCAGAAACTTACAAAATCAACATCAAAACAATACATTAATTTTAATGGCATTTGAGTTTTCAGAAAATATTTATAAACATTTTTCTTGGTCTAAAACTGAATCTTATATAGAAGTTATGTAAATGAATACCGAGATCCCAAGGATGAGACTCAAGCCTTGCACACTTAGAATGATTACTGTTATTGCTAACACAGAATTAAATCAATAAAGAAAAGAATATCTGCCTTTTCTATAAAAAGAAAATCCAGTCAAGATGTATTATCACATTACCTTTTTTAAAAGTAAAAATGCAGGAAAAGATTACAATTCAAAGATCAAATATTTGTTTCAAATTTATATATAAAATGTGTATATAAAACTAAATTTTGAGATACCTTTACATATAAGGAATATATATATATTCACTGTGAATGTTTTAAAAATACTTTAAACCCTTTACCTAGTTCAATGAATGATTTTTTAATAATTATAAAGTAAAACAATACAATTTCAAATAATATTTAGATAATCTAGCTTGATTATTTCAAGATACTTCAGAGATCATAATTGTATATGACAATATTTATTTGATAAATTATCTAAATAGATAGATTTTTTAAAAAAATTCTATTATTATTTGGTTTTTCTTTTATAAATAAAAAATATATGTTAGATAAAATTATATAAATTACATTTATCTAAAAATTCTAGTTAATAATTAATTAATTGCCTTTGAATTAAAAACTATATTCCTTAATAAATTTATGGCATTTTTTGCTTAAGATAATATACATTTAGTAAAATTTATGTTGTAAAAAACATAAGGAAATTATTAATAATGTATACAGAAACACTTTGTTGGAATATCAGCTGATACATACGTCATCTATATCAACATTTTATTTTTATTAGTTTATATCAGGATTTAACTTAATATCAGATCATACTCAAAAATATATCTTACTCATCACAGCTCCTTTCCTTAATAGTTGGCTTTCACATGCCAAATGGTTCTTATTAACTATTCTATATAATCCAAATTCTCAGATGAGATTTATTGTGATGCACTAGAAATTTATCTACATATAGAATCAGTTTAATTATATAAGTAATGCCCCTACTTATATGGATTATACATAAGTTCATATTTATTTAGTAACATTTTTGTAAAAAAATCTATAGAATGTAAAATTGTAAAATAGCACAAATTGCAAAAAATAAAAAAACAAATTACGTCAAGCGTTGGTCGCAGAGTGGACAGCACAGCTGCCTTACAAGCAGTTGTCCCGGGTTTGCGTCCAGGCCGATGCTTTGACACATGAGAAAAAAAAAACAAATTATAAAACTATGAAAGTAGCATTTCCCACATGTAAGTCTTTTTTCTGTGTCAGCATGTCTTCTGGTGAATATTTTTATTATCACAGTAATTTAGTTTTTGTATACTGTTTGTGAATTATATTAACAATAGTTGGTTGCAGACAGTTGGGGGTTCGCCTCCCAGCCGATGCTATGACATATGAAAAAAAAAACCTTCCAGCTAATACAAAAATAGTATCTTCTAAGGCAATATGTTAATTGTTTGGAAATAAGGATAAAAATAGTACCCAATATAAAGAAATCAAAGGTTATCTTCAAAAGACTCAGGAGTGTTTAAAGAATATACAAGGTTTATTTTTGCATATGTGTCTGTATTTAATATTTATTCTTAGGTGCAACATTTAAAAAATATTGTTGATTATAGCACTAGTGTATTATAACAGTCTTTGATTTTTTTATTTTAATTTTTATTATATAATTTAGACCAGTTAATTATATATGTACCATTATGCAAGCAGAGAGGTCAGACCAGTATTGTCTATGAAAAAACACCCTGCAGCCACTTTTCAAGATCATTACACCTGCTCTTTGACTGCCAAAAGCAAAATACCTTCCCTGTGGATATTTTTAATTTATACTGGGTTTGAATTTAGGTGCCACCCAGAGAATTAATTGGAACAACCACAAGAGAAAATATTAAATGTTTCTAGTGCTTGATTTCTCAGCTAGATCAACTGAATAAGAAACTTATCTCATTAGCAATCAGATATTGAATATTTAAAACAAGATTATATAATCAACAAATTTTGTTTTAACTAAATTTCATATAAACACAAAAACTTAAAAGTGAAGTAAAAAAGAGAAGTTATAAATAAATATAAAAATAAGCTAAACGTTTTCGAGGATCCATGCCTCATAATCATAGCTTTCTTAAAAATACATAATAAAATATATACAAAGATATTTAAATTAGCCCGTGTTACGTGGACCATTTCTTCGATATATCAAAGCAAGTGTCTTTTCTATTTATAGCATTAATATTTCCATTAATATAGAATGCTTCATTTATTTTCTTCTTATGATCATTTGATTCAGTGCATATAATTACAGGATTGGAAGGAGTAAAATATAAATGTTACTCCCTTTTGCTTCAGTTTGAGTCTAGACTTTGCATCAGTTTTGGCTTACATTTTGACCTAGATTTTGGCTAAAGCTTTTCTCGAGGTGATTACCCTTTTTTTTTTTCTTTTGACAATGCTTAGAGTCTCTAGGAGGTGTTTAATTTATCATTTGCATAGTGTGAACTCAGGAATAGTATTCTTGTGTTAGACTCTGGTTCTCTAGTGACTTACAGCTTTTTATTTCTGGGATGGTGCATATCTTCTTCATCTAAATGTCCAGCAACATTCTTGAATGTAGGACAAGTGGATGTCTCAACAACAGCAGGTCAGGATTTTGGATACATCTCAAGCTATCAATAAGTTTATCCTGCATATGATATTCTTGCTTAACAATGAGTTATGGGGGACCAATTGCCCTCACTAAGCAAGATAAAGGTATATTTATTTATTTTTAAGGGTGATATTTTATTTTTATATTAACAGAAATATCTTTTCTTATTTTGATTTCAACATTTTTTTCCAAATTTTTTGGCTATTTTTCACAATAATCAAATAGGTATGGACTGTATAAACATACTATAAAATGAGAATGATCTGTGTATATATTTTTACCCCCACACAAGAATAAAGTAAATATTAAAAGTGATAATTTATAATTTTGCGCATATGATTATATTATATATGCATGTAATATTTCTGTTTTATTTTTAATATTTGCAAATATTTCACATTTGCAATTTTATTTTTAAAGCGGTTTACATGTTTGAACATGTTATAGAAAAGAAAATGATTGAAAGTAGTTGTAAATGGGCCAACATGTCTATATATTTATTTTAAGTTTTATCAATTATTTTCTCTATTAATAAACTAAGCAAAGTCAGGTAGCCATTGTCTTACCAAATGTTAAAATTCACCCATGTATTAATGACCATCCTGCTTTGTGTTTTACTTTGAGGAACAAAAGAGTCTGAGGAAATCAGATGCCAATACTTGCAGATAAAATCTGATTTCATTTTTGGTTTATACTTTTGAGTTTCAATCCTTTGTAATGAAAAGTAAGGAACATTTCTTCTTCGTATCAAAATACTAAATTGATGTTAATCAATTTTTGGAGTAAAACCCAGGATAAAATTAGATAAAAAATTTTAAAAGATCAAAATAAGTATTAATAACATTAAAATGTAAAAAGCTATATGCATTGTTTTAATCCATTAGCCACCAAGTTAACAGTTGGCTGATGCATTGCAGAAGGAAATCATGGTTGCAGAAGTATTGCAGTGCTATAATGAGCTCCTGTCATCTGACTGATGATTACCAGCTACAAGCTGCTGAGGCTGTGTAATAAGTCTGCATTTAAGAAGGAGACATTGATCGCCCAGTACTAGAAAATTCATAAAAAAGGGAACAGAGCTGAGTTTGGCTTCCAATAAAGGTCCCTACAAGTTAAACGAAAAAGTTGCCAATAAAATAAAGGTCCCTACAAGTTAAACGAAAAAGTTGCCATTTTATTGATGCTGCTATTGCAAAGAAACTATTGAGTAGAAACCTCAAAATGCTGAAAATATCTACATTAGCCAGCAAAATCATTATGGAGTAGACGCCCACTTCAATGCACCCACCCAGCTCTGTCCAAACCTTCACCATATAGCCTCTTAGTTCCAGCTGAAGAAATGTTGATGAAGATCACCAGGCCTATGCTTCGTTAAAGTGAAGTCCCTGCTATCCTGTTGCCCAGATGAGTAGCACACTCAGAAATCCTGAAGTCCGGATGAAGTCTGAAGATGCCGGAGGATATAAATTTCTATTTATTCATTTACCATTTTTCTTTAAATATTATTTGTATGTTTTCATAATCAGTAAATGAATCATATATGCATTTTTTCATGTTAGACATCCTTCCACATTAAGCTTAATATACATAGATGTGCAAAAGTTTGTATACGTGTTTCCTTTTATTCTATTAATGTTTAGAACACACATATGTGTATAGCCTAAAGAAATATAAAATAAATTGAATTATAGTTTTACTTTGTCTCCATATGTGCTTGATTTATATACAAGCACACTCTTATAAAATATCATCAAATAGTGGAAAAGATGTGCGAATAGACATGCATTTACAACCACATTTTCTTGATATTCTATAAATTACTATAACGCTTAATATGTGCATGTGTGGGTAGAAACTCAGACCACTTCATTCAAAGAGACTTAGAAGAATCAAGGGAGGGAGTTCCATAGCTAAATTGCATAAACTTTAATATTAATCTTCTATTTGTATTACAATGCTGGGGGGGGGGGGAGGCAGTATAGAAAATGTATTTTTCATTACGTATATATTTGGTGATGAGTTATTTGGGGTATATAAATACTTGCTTTTTCATTTTATAAATCATTTCTTAATGTGAGAGTCTCATTTATTTTTCTCCCTCCAGTAATATTAGGATGTATATATTTCCAAGAGTGGCTTAATCCATCAATAATAACCTGAGATTAAGAGATGACTGAGCTTAACCCATGGGATATTGCTTTATTGGGGTTTAAAATTTGATGTCATGCAGATATCTGTCTTTATACATTTATTTTACGTTTTGTTGGTAGCTGTATAACCTTTCAGGAGGGTTTTTCTCTTCACAGAAGTGGCACATAAAGGCCAGGTTTAATTAAATTTAGCCTTTCAAAGGTATGCAGCAGCCAACACTTTGATATCCATCAGCGAGTTTTAACAAGAGAGAAATCAAAAAATATAAACAACTTTTGATATGCGACAGATATTTCCTGTTCGGTCCTGAGTGCATGGAAAGAATCCACAGGGCAGTGGGGTATTGACTGGTACAATAGGAATTGGTACCAAATGTGTAGGGCCTGATCCCAATGTAGTCAGCATAGCAAAAACATGGCCCCCAAACGTAAAAAAAAAAAGCTCTCAAAATCGGAAAAAGTTGTTTTAAATTAAATTAAAAAAAAAGTTTTACTTATATTAAAAATTAAATAAACAAATTATTTGGAGAGATGAGATACTGCACATACATGTAAACAGCATATAAGTGTAAAAATATGGGTGGAGGATTTCGGTGATAATTTATTAGGTTGATTTTATTATTAAAAAATGAGAGAAAAGGGTATCTTGTAAGATGGGGAGATTTTTTATATATATTGAAATAAATTAAAGTTTTGATTTTATTTGTTTCTCATTAAAATAAAATAGATGTAGGTAAAAATGTAGAATAGCTGGAATGTAGTGTGGAAAGGATAGATAAATGGTGAACAGAATAGTGGGGAGTTAGGTGCATGGTGCACTGTATATTTAAATAGATAAATAAATTAGTCAAATTTTTGCATTTTCAATAATTAAGTGGATTAGTAATATAGAATTGTGGCAAAGCAATTTAAGATTACTTATTAGATAAGGAGTATTTTACATGTAAACAGGATTGCAATCTAATAAAATGGAGCAAGAATGTATAAGTGAAAAGGATGACCCTGCAAAGTCAGCAAGAAAGGCAGAAAAGCATAACAGAAGCAGGTAGTGAGCAGCAAAGAAAAACCCAAAGGGGAAAAGGAGAGCTTAATAGTATAATTTTTTTTACTAAATATGGAAATAGATAAGCCAAAGCAGATGTCACAAAATATAAATATGTTACAAATGGATAAATGACATGAGGAGTAATATATCACAAAAATGAATGACATGAGGGAGGGTATAGCAAAGGATATGTTTTAAAATATGAATGACATGAGGAGTGAGATAGCAAAAGTATATGTCATAAAAACTAAATGACATGAAGGATGAAATATCACAAGGGATTGCAGCAAGACTTCAAAGTATGGAGGATATAGCAATGAAAAATGAGAGGAGAGATGCAGGAATCTCTATCAAAGCACCAGTAACAGGCCTAAGAGAGGTGGAGACTAAACAGCAATTAAGGAAAGAAAGGTACAAGGCATGCAACAAGATAACCAAAAGCGTGAAGAAGTAATAAAAAGCTTCAATGGCAAAATAGAAAAGCTGGAAGAACGCTTAGTAGGAAATGATAATGAGATAGAGGGTCTTTAACAGATGGTCAGCAGGAGTGAAGAACAGATAGCTGAACTACTAATTATCAATGCCATTAAAGAAGAGCATACTGTAATAATGGATAAAGTTGAGATTTGGGTGAGTGAGTATGAAAGAGAAAGCAAAAGGAGCATGGCTTAAATCCATAGAGTGATGAATGAATTTGGAAGAAAAAGTTAAGGACCTTAGTATAATTAGGAATGAGAAAGCCATAGGGGGGATGTAACAGAAGTAAAAGGAATCAAGCAATGTGATGTTAAGAGTGCTGTATATGAGATGAGCGGTGAGCAGATGGGTCATGAGGTAGAAAAAGAATAAAGAAGTTCTAGGGAAGGATCAGTTCCATCTGTCTAATGTAAATCAGTTCCTAAAGATCAGAATATTCAAGGGACAAACTGGGGAGGCTCCCATAGAGCACCTCAACAGCCTGGAAAAGTATTTCCAGATAAATCAGATAAACAAGGTAAGTAAAATTATTAAATGTACTGGAACAATGAGAAAAAACACACACTTGACCTACAAAATGATTGTGAAGCCATTTAAAATAAGAGGCCCTATCCAGCCCAATTCCATTATGCCCACCAGCCATAAATTAGCTGGTCTTACATCTTTTCTCCACAAAAACCAACAGCCATGTAAATTAGAAGCAGACAGAAAAAAAAATCTAATAATATACAGAGAAGATTTGCTGAAGATGGGGTTCAAACATGGGTTAATCAACAGAAAGATCAAACCTTTCTACAATAAAGCAACCAATAATATACCTAAAGTGAAACACACAGGCTGCTGCTACCATACATTCCAAGTTTACATAATAAATTTTATGCAATTTTCAATAGACAGTTCCAATAAAGTTTTTGAACCTACCCAGTTCTAACAGATTGATTAACATAAAACAAAAGATAAACTAACACTGGTTCAAACACTTCAGGCTGTTTACAATATTGCATGCACTCACACAAATTATAGAGCTTCATATTATGGGAAAACTAAGGTAGCACTGGAAAACAGATTTCTACAACACAGATATTCATACACCAAGGCACAGTCAGATCCACCACACTATTCCATCTTTGCACTATATCAAAAACTGGCAGAACACCAGTGTGAACCACAAGAGATCAATCTGGTCTGCAAAGAGAGACATGATGTGAAAAAAAAAGTCAAGAGACCGGCTTCATTGCTATGGATTACAATGCTATCAATTGTAAAGACACATGCTTCTCGATATCGAAGAAATGGAGAAATTAACCTCTAACCTTGTATAATTTGCATATAATTACAAACAGTTATTTCACTTAAAGCTATGAATATGAGAGCATGCCTCTCAAAAGTGCTCAGCAGAGAAATTTAATAATAAAAAATAAACAGTAGCTTTGTGGGTTGGGTGTTGATAGTACCAATATTGTTTTACTCATATAATTTTGGCACACAAAGTGAAGTTTTCGAAGCAAGTTCGTATTATAAACAAATCAAGAAAATTAGCCATCGCATGCAGTCACCTATAAGGTGATGCACAATCATGATGGGAATCCTTATTTCACCACTCAGCAACATTTGAGGGCTATAGAGAAGCTTTGTTAAGAAACTTCTGGAGTGAAGAGCACCAGGAAACTATTCTGTACCAAGTGATGCAGGAGAAATGCAAGGCAAATGGTGAAAATTATTCTAAGTTCTTTAGAAGTCAAGCGGTAATGTTTAGAATGCTAAATGCATGCTACACATATGAGAGTCAGGTTGTGAAAATAATCCACCATTCCACCATAATCTGCCCTTCAAGATTAAGCAGATGTTGCTCACAGCCAATGTAAATTTTACAGAACCAGTTGCTGAATTATTAAATGCCATGGTAGACCACTTGACAAGGCTCGAGAACATATAGGCATGAGCTGGGGTGGAAACAGGAATCCATATGAATGACTTCCTTGGCATAGGATGCCCAGTCCAGCACCAGACAACAGTCCAGTAGAAAATAGGATCAAAGGACTGATATACAAAGGAAAGGTAAAGGAGTCCAGGCCACCTCTGCCTAGACCAGGGTGTAGTAAAAGCAAGGAAGAGTTAAGTGTAGATTATAGTTGGATCGGTTAGTCATGTTGTTTGAGGGTCAAGTGTGTGGATGAGTAGGCACTAGATAGGGATTTTATAAACAAACCTTCTGGCATCCATTGATTACTCTGGTTGGCACTGAGTGGCACTACTGTATGGAGAGTTTTGCCTGTTTTAATAACAGTAACATACTAGCATAAGAAATAGTGATCATGTGAGGTTTAGTAGTTTATAAACAAGTTTGAGCACCAGACCTGAGAATGTCAGAATCAATCCTGGGACCTCTCGATACCTATTCATATACTTTAACTACCGTGCCAAACCATGCTGGGTGTAAATAATGTATATATATTCTCTTCAAATATACAAAAGGGATCTCCTAATCCCAAGTCAAACATTGTACCTACTGTACTAAACTGTGCAGGGCATAAATAATATATATAGTTTCTTTTCAAATATAAATATATTAAGATGACAAACATCACTTACAAAATCATAGTTATCATTCTATTAGTAATATACTTTCAAATATGAAAATATTAAGAGATTTTAAAAGACCCAGAAAGAGACCACATGTGAGATGGATGGGTGACATAAGAAAGTGTGCAGGGGTGATGTGGAGAAGAGAAGCTAAAGATCGGAGATGGATTGAACTTGGAAAGATCTTCATCCTGCAGTGGATTGATAATGGTTGATGATGATGATGATGAAATATTAAAGTAAATTATATTAAAGTGTAACAAGCAATGACAAACCATCATTAAAAATGATAAAATTAGTCCTAGTGATTGTCAAGCATTGGTGGTTAGCGGTTAGCATAGCTGCCTTCCAAGCAGCTGATCCGGGTTTGCTTCCTGGTCAACACTTTGACTTAAAATATATATATAAATTAGTCCTAGTGTTCTACTGCCTAATTATCCCAAATTGCCTTAATAAAATAATTGTAGATCTGAACTTAAAAAAAATATAAAATAAAAAAGCTGAGTCAAGTAATAGCCGAAAAATCAAATTTTAATATCCCAACTAATAGAGGGAAAATTTAAGATCAGTATAATTTTGAACCTATTTATTTATACTAACAAGATAATCTTATAATTAAATCTGATAAGACTAAAATATTAAAAAAAAACACTATTTAAGTATTTTAATATATATAAAGAACGACTCTGAACTAATAGTTATTTTAAGTACAATACATCAAAATTACAAATTTTGATTGAGTTCTTTGAACTTTATATTAATAATTTTTTTTTAATATTTTGTTTTAAATCTCTTTCATGTTTATTAACTTTGAGATTCACAAAAAATAGTGAAACAGCCATTAAAAATAATATTTGTAGGAAAAAGGCCTCTCCAACAACATCCTTATGGAGAAACAGTGATGAAGATGGGATTATTTAACAAGATTAACAAATGTTGGATGATGATGGATTTTATTTGCTATTCAAGAATAACTAAATATCCATTTACCGACCAATATGGATGGGTAACTAAGTTGGCTTTGATGTAGTTGCCACACAAATAAATCTCAAGACTAATTGTAACTTTTTTTCCTCTTCATAAATTTAATTGCATGTCTCACTTCTTTATTTAAAATGCTGGGCGATTCAGGAGATATAGTTATTGTAGGGGATATACGTTTCTGGTTTTTTTTATGGCTATATAATTTTTTACAGAACTCTTCCACATATTTCGTAATGACTATTTCTATTTAGTAATAGTTTATTTTTTCTTCTTAATGTAGAAATAACTTTCCTTCCAATACCAAGACCTCCCCCCCATATGTCAAAGCATCAGTCAGGAAGTGAACCCGCAACAACGCTTACCAAGATCTTTTAACACCTTTGAGACTTTTATTTGTCTTCCATAGTTATACTTGCCAATTCTCAATTATAGTTTCTAATCTTGCTATTAAATCTTTTCCATACTATTTTACGAAATTCTAGATATTCAATTCTTTTAAAAAATCATTTTTAAAATTTTACATATCCCTTCCTTTCTTCATTTATTCTCTTGTCTCAGAAACCCTGCACAGTTGGTAGAGCATCTAACTTGGGATCAGTAGGTTCCAGGAAAGATTTTGGTGCTGAAACTTCTTAAGAATTCCGAAGCAATACGCTATATGCCTTTTTTTTTTTTGTCTCGGAAAAGTTACTTTTTTGTACTAGATATATTTCTTGCAGTTCTTAATAGAGTATCAAATATCTTTTTATTGATTTCAGTGATATCTGAACCACCTTTAAAATCTGTTAATATTTGAAAACAATTTGCAAGTTTCTAAATTCATTGGGGTGTTTTGGAAGATTAGGAACATCAATATTTACATCTCTAGTTTTACACTAATATGTACCTCACATATCAGTGATCGACCATCATTTACCGTGTTAAATCTATTAAGAACATTACAGTTCTGAAATATATACTTTCTGTTAATCAATGTATAATCCAACTTTGCTGTACCTTCATTTGGATGCTTCCATGCCCATTTTTCTCAAAGAAATAACTTATAATATACAGTTATTCTTTTTCTATGAACTCCACAAGTTTATGTCTTCTCTCATTTCTATCATCCTAACCAAATTTATCCACAACACTTACATCTTTCAATTGTTTGCCAATTCTAGCATTAAAAATGTCAAGCATTGGTGGTCGAGAGGTCAGCGACAGCTGCTTTACAAGCAGTTGTCCTGGCTTAGCGGGTTCACTTCCCGGCTGATGCTATGACACATGAGAAAAAAAAAATCTCTTGTAACAATTTTAAAATGTTTGATCTGATCAAAGGCATTTTGCACATCCATATAAAAATCCTTTATCTCTTCCCTGAAATTCATTTGGTTTGCATTTTTTTCATTGTTATCACCATTCCCAAGTTAACTGACATTTCAATTTACCAGATTAAACAATCCACTTAATTCATATCAGATAATCTGGATCACAAGTTATCAGAAAATATTTTACCCTCCCCCCCTCTTCCATTAGGGGTATACTCCTACTTACTTCATAAATACAAAATAAAATCGTTTCATTAATCAAATGGTTATTACTCAGGAACATATGACAATCGTGAAAGATTAAGCTTGGATTCAAACATTTTTAAATAATGGAAAATGAAAAAAAAATAGTTTACTCAAGCTATTTTAGACTCTACTACAAACAAATGAGAAAAGTGTGATGATTTTACAGAAAGCGTTAGAATTCTAATGAGGGATAACATCACAATTACTTCTTATCGCGAATATTGTTTCGTCTACAAGCTTTACAGTCAAATATCAATAAACATCATTCCGTTTAATCACTTTACTGCTATCTTTTTAAATAATATTTTTATATTTTTCTTTTTTCACGTCAATTAATCTAATGCTATTTTAACTTATTCTAAGTTGGATTTTAAAAGAATAAATTTAAATCCTGCCATTACCATTAATCCCAAGGCTACCCCTGATCTTTGCAACGTGAAAATCATAAACAAATATAGAAATGACACACTTAATAAAAACAGTTAAACTAAGCAGTTAATTGATTACAGTCAGCTTTTAAGTTATTACAGTAATGAAAATAATACATAAAAAGGGGATGAAAGCAGGAGAAGGGGGGGGGATTTAAAAAGCAAACAATTTGTAGAAAAATTTAAATGTTTTAATAAAGAGGAGCGGGGGTGGGAGTAAAACTATGACAAATAAAAGCAAAACAAATTATATATTACGTTTTTTTTTTTAATAATATTTCTCGGAAATTTTAGGTTTTATAATAAATATCTGGAATGTGCTGTTTTTTTATGTCAAAGCGTCGGCCACCTGAGACAACTGCTTGGAAAGCAGCTATGCTAACCACTAAGCCACAAACGCTTGACTGGAATGTGCTGTTAGTTATATAATATTTCAAGAATTATTGAGAGAAAATGATCTTATTACTGAGTTATTTTATTGACTAAAACATTATTAAACAGGAATTCAGGAGTAATTATAAACCAAAGAAAGAAGGGTGTTCAGTTTTGCAAGATGTAGACATAGAGAAAAGAAAGATTAAGTGAGATAAAGTTTTAAAAAAAACCACCTGATGTTTTTTTTCTTAAAAAAAAAAAAAAAGACTTGATTAGAAATACAACTATTGTGCTTTAGACAAGATCTTAAAATTTAAAGAATATATATTTTTGAAAAATGAAACAGATAAAAAAAAAAAGGGAAATACGGGGTGGAAAAAACATTCAAAACTGTTTGAAATGATAGTTATTTTAAATGAATAAAGGATAATCATTTCATCATGATTGATTGGGCCATTTACTTTGCACTTCTTTTATTATAATCTTATCATTTCGTTGTTAGCAAATATTTACACTACTACGAGGTGATAAAAAAATCTCACTGTTTTGGAAAACAAAATAGTTTTTTTTCTTCTCATGTGTCATAGCATCAGCCGGGAAGCGAACCCGCTACCCGGGACAACTGTTTGTAAAGCAGCTGTCGCCGACCTCTGTGAAAACTACTTTTACGTATTAATTTGTAATTAAAGAGAAAGGATTTCACATATGCATCTTAATAATTTATATAAAAGCTCAACGATATAGTGTTGACCACTGAGGAAACTCTCAAACCCAAACACAAAATAGATTCTTTATAAAGATAAGAGTGGCTGTCTTATTTTTAACTTTAATTCTTAATTATATAGGTCAATCGGAAGCGGTTTGTTTTGAGAGCATGAAGATGTTACTCTATTCACTTTTACATATATTATTTTCCTTCATATATTAACATATGTGAAATCTTCCAATTTACTATGAGTAAATAAATATTAATAGAAACTATGTAACATTCAAATTAAGAATTCAGGTTAAAGATAAAACAGTCGCTCTTATCTTTATAAGGGATATGTGCTTAATAAATAAATTTGAACATATTAATATGTAATATATTTAAACAATATAGAAACAGATTCATTATAGTAAACATAAGATGGGCGTTAAATAAATGAAAAATTTACTATTCTACATAAAAGTAATATTGATAAATATTTTTTAATTTTATACCCTTATTGTAATAGCTATAACGTTGTTCAATCATAATAAATTGTTGTTTAAAAATTAATACCCTAATTGAGTTTGGATTTGTCTGTCTGTTATTCATTTGATTTTTTCATTCCACATGCATTATCCATCGAAATTAATGATTTTAAACATTATTTATTTTGTACATGATTCTTAAATATTACCTTAAAATATTATTTTTATTATATTTGATTGAGTAATAAAGTATATAATTATTATTAGTATTGTAGAAGATATAATCATTGGTGATTATATAAAATGATCCAAGACCAACTTGAGATACTAAATATTGCCACTACATTCAAATATATTATATTTTAAGAATGCCATATAAAATAAAGAAAGATTGTATAATGTTTACTTAGAATCTTATTATTTTATTTCTAAACACTGATTATTAAATAGATTTAATGTTAAGAGTCATTAAGTTATCTTAGTGGCTAATTGTTGCAACTGTTGTAAGCGTAGTCCGATATCAGGTAAAATCCCTCATCATATTTAACTACAAGGTCTTAATTAATTTATTTTTATTATTAATGTCAGAAATGAATCTGAGATTATGTTTAAAAGAATTGTAAAATTTGTATTGAAAGATGATGAGTAAGATTTATCAGTGATGTTAAATTTTCAGTTAGTATTTTATTAAAGGAGTAGTAATTAATTTATTGTTATTTCTATAATAAATTTATAAATCTTTTATGCTAGGATTATTATATGTGTGTCTTTAACACGACAGTATTACATATTAATTTTGTTATGCCATTGTACCTTGCTGAATGTCTCATGCAAAGAGTTTTTATAATTGTATTTGTTATTTTAGTCAAACCATATTTTGTTTATAGTAGTGAGCTAGTCATAAATTAAATTTATTAGTAAAATAAATGAGTTGAATATTTTAGTTGGAAACCTGATTATTTACTGTGAAACTAAGTGTTATTATATTTTAATTTAATAAATTTCTTATAGTTAAATATTAGAAAATATTAATTTTATTATATATTAGTAATGTATCTTGAGCTAGTCAAAATAGTATTTGTTTTAATAGTCAGTGTTTACATAACTTGACTATAGTATAATATAGTTATATTCTAGTTATCCGGATTCTTTAATTCAGTTTTCTCTTTGGTGAGGGTACAATATATATATATATATGCATATAAATAACTAAAATTCAACTAAAGTTTTAAAACAATCAATGTAATTAATAAATTATACTTAGTAATTTTATATTTGAGTGAAGTGTTTACACTAACTAGTAATGTTAAAAATTACAAATCCTTTTAACGGAAGCCTATTCAACTCTTATAAATAGAAACTGATATGTTACATAGAGACTTATTGTTTAAATTAAGTAATAAATTCACTTAGACACAGTTACAATTCTTATTTAATTTAAATATATATTTATTTTTAGACTTCTATAATAGCATTTTTTTTCTATCATTCAATTTTTAACAAAAACTTAAATTACCATATTATCAAATTTAGCATCAATATTAAATATATATATAGCAAACTGAAATGATATCAAAATTGATTTTTATTAGTTTTTTATTTAAGTAGAAATAATTATATTTTAAAGCAAAAAACAAAAGCATTGGTGGTCGAGAGGTCAGCATGGCTGCCTTACAAAGCGGCTGTCACGGGTTAGCGGGTTCGCTTCCCTGCCGATGCTCTGACACATGAAAAAAAAAAAATCTTAACATTGAGAGGGAAAAAAGAATGTGGATTGAAATATAAAAATGGGCTTTTAAATAAAGGAATGAAATTATTTTGTATATTACTGAAGTTGGAATGAAGATAACTACTTCCTTTTCTGAAATATAGTTTTAGGGAAGAAAAAAACGTGTTCAGGCAGTTTTTACCTTATGTAAATAATTGACATAAAACTGGACTTATATAAACAGTTCCTGGTATACAAATCTTCAAAAAATCTTAGTCATCAAAGCCATCATTTTTTAAGATAAATTTTGGTTAAATTAATCTTTCACAATGATACATTGCAGTGCTTATTTGCATTTGTTAAAAAAATATCTTCATATTATGTAGCATTTCTAATATTCAGCATGCACTCAGAAAAACATCCTGATTTAAATAAAATTCAACATTCATAAAAAAGTTGTGGAATTATTATTTTAAAAATCTTTTGAAATGTGTCTCTTAACCTTTCCTTTTGCAATTCTGAGACACCTCACATGATGGCATCACTGTATCACAATTTGTGTTGCTAAAGATATTTTAGAATGCCTCGTTATCCAACAGCTAGCCGATATTCCTGAATTTACTTGCAAAAACTTATTATGCTTCCATTTATAGTTTTGATCTAATAGATGGAGGTTCTTATATTATAAAAAAGCCTCTTGTCTCATATCAAAGACAAATATAGGAGGAAAAACAACTTTTTGGTAAATTCAATAGGTGCCATTAGTGAATCTAAGGGATAAGAAAAGTTAAAAAGATAAATATTTTCTTATTTCAAATTATATGTACTTATATTTAATAAATAATTAAAGTTTATGTTTAAATTGTACTTTATATTACCATGGAACTGTAATATCTACTATATTTTGTTCCACACCCCCATTGAGTACATTGCTTATAACTCACATTTTGTTGATAAGCTTTGATTACAATAGAATATGTATTGTTTATTAAATTGCAAGAGTACAAATTTTTCCAGCACATAATACAGACAATTTGTATATGCATAAAATGCATATATAAATAAAGATTACAATGTAAACAAAATTAAAAACTAACAATAATGTAATTATTAATAATAAATTGAGGTAGCATATTTATATATACTGAATATATGTATTCATTCACTCACCTTCCCTAAAAAAAATACTGTGCCATATATTTTTAAAAATAAAATCAATGGCAAAATTCTAATTTTCACTGCAATTAAATATGGTCTGGGCAATATTCTTTTTCTTTAATAAATTTTTTTTAGAAACATAATAGCAATTTAATTATCAGGATCTAAGTCTTTTGTAATTGTTTCGATGTTTTTAAGTCTACATTAATTTATGAATAATCTTAAATTTTGTAAAAATGTTTAACATTATGCTTAAAAAACAGTTTATTATATAAAATACTATAAATCAAATTTGGAAAGAATAATAAAGTAAAGCTTTTAAGATAAGTCAAAAACCATTTTTAATCAATATAAGTGTATGTTCTGAAGTGGAAAAATGGTTACTGCTATATTGTACATTTTTAAAAATGTATAAATTTTAATGTTTTTTTAAATGTGATTAAGTACAGTACTTCGACATAAAAATGGCTGATATCAAACAGTTTGTTAACTTTAGAGTTTTAATGTCCTTTTTTCTTATTTATTTATATATGTATTTTTTTTAGATAGTGTATAATTGAAGAAGTATATAGTGTCAGAGCTTATATTGTGGTTTCAATGTGTATCTTAAGGATAAAAAATATATAAATTGTTAAGCATATTTTTATTTTTCCACAAATACCTAAAAAAAACATTACTTTATTGAAGCTCCA
Source organism: Epiperipatus broadwayi (assembly GCA_028023455.1). Lineage (NCBI taxonomy): Eukaryota > Metazoa > Onychophora > Udeonychophora > Euonychophora > Peripatidae > Epiperipatus > Epiperipatus broadwayi. The sequence goes on from JAQFVV010006198.1 coordinate 28,564,220, forward strand.
TATATGTTGAAAAAAAAAAAAGTTCACTTTTTTTTGGACAAAATCAAAAGGAAAATATCCCTATGGATGAATTTAAAAAAAATTAAAAAAGTACAATGTTCAAAATGTGATTTTTTTTTTTTTAAAGATATCTATTGAACAATTTTTTAAAAAAAGTAAAACGGTTATTTTTCGTATTCCACGTGAGAGATAATATAAGAGGAAAATATAAAAGAGAACAAAAAAATGTAAAAAAGGTAGTCTAGAGTGAATTGAGGAATTTTACCAAGGGCAGCAATGTTTATTAAGGCTGTCTCTTATTACTTATCTTTGTATATATACGAATGGATTTTGGAAAAAGCATTTTCAGTAATGAAATCAGTCCTGTTAAACATATACTATCTTCTGTATTTGTTGTTCATTTAGAAACAAGAAGTTTTGATTACTATCTTTTCTCAAAAATTATTTATAAGAAATTAACTGAATACCAGCTACTGAACGATATTAAGTTTACTATGCTTTATTTATTTATACTAATATTTATTAATAACAAATATAATTAATAATTTTAATTTGGATGTTCAAAGTAGGGAAAAATATGTTTGTGTCAAAATACCTTTTTTTCTTTCCTCTGTATGGGCAGATATTTTTCTTATTATGTCCAAAAATGCAATTTTTTTTTAAATATTAATTTGTAGCTTTTTTATCAAGAAATGTTACAGGACTGTCTCAAGCACCAAATGTTCATATTGATAATAAATAAAAAATTCATACTACTTGCAGGAAAGAGCTTTACTAAATGACTTAACCCAATCACTTTATACAATAAAATAAATAATTTTGCCTTATAATATTGGATATGGGGAATTACGCAAGTAAGCAGTTATTGGTCTCTTTTGTAAACAACCCACCAAATGTGGGAGTTAGATGATTGCTCCAAATTCTGCCTGAGGTCTGTTACCAAAATGTTTAAGGACCAAGTTTTCAGAATGTAATTCATTCTACTCATAACAAGTCAATATTTCACAGTAATGTTAATAGGAAAGAATCATAAACCAATATATGTTACCCAATCCAAATTCTGTCTGTGGTCTGTTGCTAAAATATTTAAGGGCCAAGTGATGATATCTATATAAACACAAAACTTTGCATTTATAGGGCAATTCGTTTGATATAAATGAGATTGTCTCATTTCATTACATATGTAAAATGAACTCATACATGTTGTAAGGGATTTAATATTATGTAATATATACAAATCAAATAAAGTGCTTAAAATATTCAATGGTTTGCCACCAATAATACGCAACATTTGTAAATCTGTTTTCCAAATCATCATTGATTATTTATTGAAAAATATTGAGATGGTTAGATTGATTGAAAGTATAATGATTATAATATATGTAATATGGAAAACTTTTCATAAAATTGGAAAATGTTACTGAAAGTGATTATTACACATCTACTGAAAGTACATACATATATATATCTTTTGTATTTTTTTGTAGATAATAATCTAATATATAGGAGAAAAAATACTAAATATACATTTTTTAATGCACCTTATAACTTTTTTTTTTTCATGTGTCAAAACATCGGCCGGGAAGCGAACCCGCAAACCTGGGACAACTGCTTGTAAGGTGCTGTGCTGATCACTTGGCCACCAATGCTTGACTTTTTTTTTTCATATGAAATGTGATAAAAATCACAAATGCTAAATTATTTAAAATATATATATATATTGTAACCTAGTGTTATTGACACTTGGTTTACTTGGCATTATTTCTGCAGGAAAACAATGCTATTCTTTAAAGAAATAAAAAGATAAAATAACAATAGTAATAATTGATTAATAAAGTATGCTATTCACTCACTTTGGCATGTTTTGGGTGAATAACTAATAGATTTAATAACTCAATGTCATTTTTAAAGAGAGAACATGAATAATTTAATTGAGATATTAATAATTAGAGCCAATTAATATGGTATAAAAGCTAAACAGTAATTGATTTTGGATGGGTAGAGGGGAGAGTGGATGAGTGTCTTATCATAAAGCACAATAACTTCTGGTAATTTCTTTTTGTAAAAAAAAAAAAAATAAAAAAAATATATAATGTTTAAAGAATTATACATCACTGATTGTTAATTTAATGTATTTATTATTTTTTTTTATATTGTCAAATTACTTTGTAATCCAGGTAAATAATACTAAAACTATATGATTGTAATAGGTTTTTCCTTTCTTTTGTTTATGTTATAATCAAATGATTATTTTTCTGGAAGAGGTCGCTAAAGTAAAAAAAAAAAATAGTCTGCTTTTAGTTTTCAAGGAAGGAACAGTGCTGAAATTTGGTAACTCAATTTTTTCATTTTATTTTGCAGAAATAAATGTAATCAAAGTAAAATTTTAATAATATAATGTGTGGCTAAAAAAATTTTGATAAGATATCCTGATTTTCTTTGCCATCTACCTATTTAAAGACCTTTTATACTTAAAAATTTATTGTCTCGCGCTAAAGTTCAAAAATGACAGAATTAACTAAAAGAGTCACAAAAAATTCTATTATATCTAAATTAAGGAAGAAAAATGATTTCCAAGTGAGAAATAATTATTTAGTAACTTTGTATCACTTGTTAATATTTTCTTGGTATAGAAAAAAATAATAATTGAAAGAAATGTTGAGAAGCAAAGGAAAATTAACTAGATACATTTTTTTGGCGCTCTTTCTGAATATCTCGTCTGCCTTTACAAATAATGCAATTACATACATTAAAAATGTTTTTATTCATCAAGAATTGTCTAAAAATAATAATAATCATCATAATATTAAACTATACACTTGTATATTTTTAAAAAAAAAAAAAAAAGAAAAAAAATGAAAGACTTTCTTGAAGTAAATGTAAGAAAAAAAAATTATATACGTGCATTCTTATGGAGAAGTACTGTTAGAAATTATAATTCCTAGAGTATGAACAAAAACCAAATATCTTAGTGACTTAATGATAAAAATAAATGATATATTATATTATACATCAGTTGGAATTATTAAAACTTCATGTACACGTAAATTGACTGCAGTTATTATCATAATAATCTCTCGGAAAATTGCGCATTTTCGTCCATAAGTAAGCTAGCTAATAAGTATACGTATCGTCAATAATAATAACAAAAAAAAAAAATTGTGTATGTTTATCGTTTATCGTCAATTGTTCGTTATGTTAGAATATGTATATTTTATTTTCTTGGATCCCAAATTGTAGTAGTTTAATTCAAGTAAGAATTAATCTTCAATTCTGCTATATGTTTCTTTACCTAATTTATTAAATGCACAAAATAAGAGAAAACTTTTGTTTAAAGGAAATAATACCATGCGTTTATTGTTTTTAAACTTGCTTCGTGAAATACGACTGGATAAAGCTCTTCACCTGGACCAATTGCTCAACAGAAAAACATTTTCTAATGAGAGAGTATGCACTTGTTAATTAATGATTGTTTAAAACTAAGTTATAAATGATATGTATTTTTTTTTATATCACATAGATTAAAGTCTGTATGGTCAAGTGATATTTAATAGCCTTGTAATAACAAAGGTATGTTTTAATATAATTATTATAGGTTAAGTTGATATTTAACACGAAAGAAAAAAAAAAAAATCTATAAAATATGTTTTAATTAGTACATACAATTGTAGGTAGAACTTTTGTATGTTAGATACGTAAAAGAAAAAAAAAATATTTAGATACTTAAGGGGTAAAATAAATATTGAAAATTATCAGAAGTAACTAAAAAAAAAAAAAATGCTATAACAAAATATTTCTTGTTAAAGTTGAAACGAATTTATACTGTATTAATTGAGGAATTTATTCCTAATTATTCTTAAATAACACATCTACTTTATTTAGTTTAAGATAGTATGCTACCAACTATTTTGAATGTTCCTTTATTAAAATTAAAATTATTATACTTTTATTCTATGATGTCCATTGATTTCAGATATTGATCAAAGTATACCCGGTAACATAAGTTTATTATGATCAGTGTATTTACTTATCCTGCCCAGATATAGCATTGGTATATGCTTAATATTCGCATAGTAATAATTATAATGTATTTATTTGGTGGGATGAAAAATGATCTCCCCAATAGCTTTGTTTTCCATGAGAGGAAGATTTTAAATATAATGTTCGGGTATGTTTATAGCCCAAGTGATCGATTCTCATAGATAGGACGATCAAGAATTTATCTAGCATTTAGTATGATGCATTCGTTTAAATCCCAGGAGAGGATTGTATTTGGTGTGTGTTCGTTGTATGCCCAAGTAAGAGGCAAGAAACCACCAAAATATTTTAATGTAGTAGATTACTTTACAAACCTTCGTGGTTATTCCATATTCCTCATGTGAAAATAAAGATAGCTCCACCATGGAAGGTGTTGATTATTGTGCTTAATTTTGAAAGTTCGGGCAAGATAAAGGTTATATTGGAGGTGTTAGTTCCTCAAGATCCACTTTAGTATAAATAGTGCGTTAGTAACTAGGGTCGATATCTGTATTGTGCTGCTAAATATTGCTAGTATTTGACAAGTAAATCAAAGGAGAAAGTAATTAAAATTGCGTAATTTAAAACGCTTATTTACTGAAGGAATATTCAAATGCAATATTTAATTCTGGTTAGTAATTAAATAATACTCATTTTTAAAATTATACGTATGAATAAAATTTGTATCATAACTTAAGTTAGCATTAAGTTAAATGCAAGAGGGTAAGTGTAACTTCTGATAACTGACCTATAATTAGAATAGGTTATCCCATTAAAGACCATAAATAAAGTAAATGTATTAGAAATAAATTTAATATTTTGCGTATTGCATATGATGGGATTAATCATTTAAAAAAAAAAACAAAAAGAAAAATAGTTAGTCAATAATTTTGAATAAAAGCTTCTACAAGGTTACCAAAATTTAATAAACAATGTATTGGTAATGAAATGTATTTTTAGTTGATCAATTCATATGATTGCATACAGGAGAAGTAGTAACCTCTAGTCCATAACCAAAAGAGTATACAGATTAATGTCAGTTATATTTTATATTTTTGTATTACTATGGGATTATTGAATAAATGTTCATATAGTTTTTTTTTTGTGATAATAATAAATTATAGTCTTGTTAAAATTTGTTGTAGATTCATTTTTTTGTTTTTATATGCTAAATATAAGTGTTTGCACAATATTTGCAAAACCATTTCTTGAGTCCGAAATCATTCCAAATTCTTAAAAACTTAATATACCAGATAAATAAAGTTAAGCAGATCGGAATATGTCATTATATTTTAGTTTAATGATAATTATTTATGGAGTTGAAAACTTAAGACTAAACATTCACCTTTGTATATAAAAAAAAAAAAAATGAATTTATTCCCCAAACCATTAACTTTGGTTGCACATTATTCCATTCCCATTTAGTTAAATTGTCTAAGTAATAAATCTTAGTTATATTATTGTGTTGTCATGGATGATGGAAGGACACAAAAAGCACTCTTGTCTTTTTATTATTCTGACTGAGATTCTAAAAAAAAAAAAAAAAAGGAAAAAGGCTATGTTATTCAAAATTATACGTCATTATTGAATAGAATTATCATCTCTTTAAATAATATAGCAGTGGATATGAGAGATGAAGACACATTGAATTTAAGTAAAATAAATGTTTTCTATAGCCGACCAGAATGCCAGTCATATGCGACAACACAATACTGCCGAGCATTTCCTTACATGAAACAAAGAACCCTGAGATTAATATTATTATAATTATTCTTTAAATTAATAAGTGATCAATTATTGTTGTTATTACAATCGTGGCATAGCTTAAGAGAATTGAATGTACAATTGTATTATATGAAAAGTATTTTAGATCATATTGGAAAATTAATGGATATGTTGCTTTTATTTTGGTTGCCTTAACAACAACCAGAAAAATTAGTGTCACAAGTGCAAATAAACTAATTAAATATATATTGGGTTAGAAATAAAAGAAATAAACTAAACTAATAAGAATAATAGAAAAGAAATTTCTAATAATAAAATTGGGTTAGAAATGGCCGCCCAACTATAGGGGCCATCGATGGCTATAGCTGGCCACGAAGAATTTAGTAAACTTTTCTAGAAGTCAATATTAATATTGTTTGCACTTGAATGGATTAGTTATTCATTGATTAAAAATATTTGCCAATAATGAATTGTTTTAGCCATAAGATATTATGTGAATATCTATTATATGATCTAATCTTTTGCCACTGAAAAATAAATAATTAAGTTGTCAGTTTATGATGTTGTGGTCTGGAGGCAATTCCATAAAACACTGTAATGATTTTATCATTTATGATGATCTGTTTGTCTGGTCTTGTGATTGGCACTTATGCTATATTACATAATATCTAATGATATTTATATGGACTAAGAAGCATGTGAAAAAAAAAGAGACATATTTAGTAGTTAATGTTGGAGCTTTAGGGATATTAAATGTCAGAGCATAGTTTTTTGGTGTAGATTGTTTTTGATAGGAGAGGCATGGAGGCAGGATGTCTTGTCAATAATTTCTTATCGATAAATTTATTAATAGTTCATTGCTAATATTTCAGTACTGTTAAATACTAAAAGAGTTAGAATTTTAATATGAGTGAAAACAAAGATAATCATAGTATTTCTGAGGATTTGGGAGGATCCCAAGAGTTACAATCCCCTGATACACAGACTCCATATTTTAGTGTACAATTAAAAGAGGAAGGGGAAGATTTGGATATAGCTAACCCAGAAGAAGCCACAATAATAAAGGGAAAACATGAAAATGAGCCAGATCAATTAATGAGAAATACATTGGAGGAATTCTTGAAACAATTAGAAAAATCAAATAGTGAATTAAAATGTCAGATCCTAAACTCAAATAGTAAATTAGAACAATCAAATAGTGAATTAAAAAGTCAGATCCAAAACTCAAATAGTGAATTAAAAAGTCAGATCCAAAACTCAAATAGTAAATTAGAACAATCAAATAGTGAATTAAAAAGTCAGATCCAAAACTCAAATAGTAAATTAGAACAATCAAATAGTGAATTAAAAAGTCAGATACAAAATTTAAATATTAAATTAGAGAATCAAATGCAGGAGATCAAAGAGACATCTCAAAATCAAGTACAGGAGATAAAGGACTTAAGGGAAGATTTGAGAAATCATGTAGAAGAATCAAAATTGGCCTCTGAAAAGCTGGAAATAAGAATAAGGAAAGAGATCGAAACAAATTCTGAAAGGGCAGAAAATATGATTGAGGCTATCCAGCAGGACTTTAAAAGTCAATATATTGTATTAAACAATGAAGTACAGGAAATAAATTATCAAAAGGAAACAGTAACAGTAGTATTTCAAAGAGAAGTTCAGGATAGAGTTGAATCTATTAAAGGAGAATTAGACAGTGCTAGAAGTGAAGTTAGTAATTTGAAAGAGGAAGTTAAAAATATAACTCTAGCACCTGACAATGTAGTGAAAGGATGTCAGAGCCAGATTACCAGATTAATAGCTAAACTAGAAACTCAAGAGTTGACCCAATGTGAGATTAATCAAAATCTCGAAAGTGAGCTAAGTCAAGTTATGGGAAGAGTAGAAAATTTTAATGATATAATAAAGAGTAATGCACAGCTATTACATAATAATCTCCAAGATGAAATAGGGGAATTAATGACTCAGTGTGAGAGTAAAGTCTATCAAAGGTTAGAAGATAAATTCGGGATAGATAAAGATGAAACTATTAACCAATTGGAACAACAGATTAAACACTTAAATGTAGGCCTAAAAGATAGTTCAAAGAGAATAGACTGTGAATGGCAGAACTATAAGTTAGAATTAGAGAGTCGAATGCAAGCTATAGACTATAATAGGGATAATTTTACAAAAAGTAAAAGAGTTGTTCAAAGTAAAGGTTTATCTGAAACTCAAGTAAAGGAAACAAATAATGGTCATAATAACCAAGTAATATCTGAGTTACATACAGTAATTAATCCAGTAGAATCAATATACGATCCATTAAATGAGGCTAGAAGTAAAGTCATGCTAGAGCCAGAAAGTAATAGCTCCATGGCCTTAAAATTCTTAAAAATAAAATTTTTTAGGTGAATATCTGGAGAATCCACACGAGTATCTCCAGAATCTGGAGGAGTTATTCACCTTATGTCATTTATCTGAGATAGAAAAGATTGCTATTGCCGCTAACCATTTGTGTGCAGCATCTAAAGACTGGTGGCAATCATTATTTATTAAACCAGAAACATATGGAGATTTCAAATATCTTATGTTAGCCAGTTTTTGGGGGGAAGACCGCCAAGATAACCTGAGATATCAGATATCTCAGGAAAGATATCATGTAAATAAGGGTAGTTATATTCAGTTTTTCAGGAGTCAGGCCGTCAAATTGAAAACCTTGACAGCTTATCCCTTATCTGAGACACAAATTGTGCGAAAAATTCGCCATAATCTGCTGAGGCATATAGAACGGATCTTGATTGCTGCTGACAGACATACCATAGAAGAGGTAGTAGAAATTTTAGATTTGTTAGAGACCAGCGATAGGAATATTGATAATAGAATTAGGGTAAATAGAGACAACCATCCGATGGTGAGTAATATCAATTTCGCAGATAGGTCACATATGGGAAGGAGGAAGTTAGTTAGAGAAAAAGGATATTATAGGACGAATCCCTATGGTAGACAGAATAGCCACCTCAGTAGGCCAACAGTTAAGAGTAGAATTCTGAATGAGAATCAGCCTTCTACTAGTGGTATCCCAACAATACCAAAGAAAAATATAAAAGGTAGTAAAAGTAGCGGGGCATTAAATTAAAAAGGACCTCGCAGGAATGTTCCTCACTTCGGGGCCCTATTTTTAAACATATGGGGAACAGCATAATGTGGAACATGACCAAGCACTGGCCAGAATTAACCTTAAAAAGATGGGTGATAAACGCACTCGTTATTCCAAAACCAGTCCACATCCTTTTAAAGTCCATGATTTTGTTTTAATTAGAACTCCCCATGTGAGTAATCTCCGGAAGCATATGTTTAGAAAATTCATGTATCTTTATGAAGGCCCCTATGAAATTGTGAAACAAGTGGGTGAGAATGCCTTTTTAGTCTCAACCCCTGATGGAACAAGAGGTACCTATAATGCCCGAAGCTTACTACCATATCCCAAGCAAAATTAAATCCTTTAAACTGTATTTATTGACATAAGAAAGAAGTAGGATATAAACTTAGTAATACCATAAGAAGTGTTAAAAATGCATATATTATTTTATTTTTTATTTATTATAACGGTGGGAGAATTGTAACCTAGTGTTATTGACACTTGGTTTACTTGGCATTATCTCTGCAGGAAAACAATGCTATTCTTTAAAGAAATAAAAAGATAAAATAACAATAGTAATAATTGATTAATAAAGTATGCTATTCACTCACTTTGGCATGTTTTGGGTGAATAACTAATAGATTTAATAACTCAATGTCATTTTTAAAGAGAGAACATGAATAATTTAATTGAGATATTAATAATTAGAGCCAATTAATATGGTATAAAAGCTAAACAGTAATTGATTTTGGATGGGTAGAGGGGAGAGTGGGTGAGTGTCTTATCATAAAGCACAATAACTTCTGGTAATTTCTTTTTGTAAAAAAAAAAAAAAAATATAATGTTTAAAGAATTATACATCACTGATTGTTAATTTAATGTATTTATTATTATTTTTTTTATATTGTCAAATTACTTTGTAATCCAGGTAAATAATACTAAAACTATATGATTGTAATAGGTTTTTCCTTTCTTTCGTTTATGTTATAATCAAATGATTATTTTTCTGGAAGAGGTCGCTAAAGTAAAAAAAAAAATATAGTCTGCTTTTAGTTTTCAAGGAAGGAACAGTGCTGAAATTTGGTAACTCAATTTTTTCATTTTATTTTGCAGAAATAAATGTAATCAAAGTAAAATTTTAATAATATAATGTGTGGCTAAAAAATTTTGATAAGATATCCTGATTTTCTTTGCCATCTACCTATTTAAAGACCTTTTATACTTAAAAATTTATTGTCTCATGCTAAAGTTCAAAAATGACAGAATTAACTAAACGAGTCACGAAAAATTCTATTATATCTAAATTAAGGAAGAAAAATGATTTCCAAGTGAGAAATAATTATTTAGTAACTTTGTATCACTTGTTAATATTTTCTTGGTATAGAAAAAAAATAATAATTGAAAGAAATGTTGAGAAGCAAAGGAAAATTAACTAGATACATTTTTTTGGCGCTCTTTCTGAATATCTCGTCTGCCTTTACAAATAATGCAATTACATACGTTAAAAATGTTTTTATTCATCAAGAATTGTCTAAAAATAATAATAATCATCATAATATTAAACTATACACTTGTATATTTTTAAAAAAAAAAAAAAAAAGAAAAAAAAATGAAAGACTTTCTTGAAGTAAATGTAAGAAAAAAATATATATATACGTGCATTCTTACGGAGAAGTACTGTTAGAAATTATAATTCCTAGAGTATGAACAAAAACCAAATATCTTAGTGACTTAATGATAAAAATAAATGATATATTATATTATACATCAGTTGGAATTATTAAAACTTCATGTACACGTAAATTGACTGCAGTTATTATCATAATAATCTCTCGGAAAATTGCGCATTTTCGTCCATAAGTAAGCTAGCTAATAAGTATACGTATCGTCAATAATAATAACAAAAAAAAAAATATTGTGTATGTTTATCGTTTATCGTCAACTGTTCGTTATGTTAGAATATGTATATTTTATTTTCTTGGATCCCAAATTGTAGTAGTTTAATTCAAGTAAGAATTAATCTTCAATTCTGCTATATGTTTCTTTACCTAATTTATTAAACGCACAAAATAAGAGAAAACTTTTATTTAAAGGAAATAATACCATGCGTTTATTGTTTTTAAACTTGCTTCGTGAAATACGACTGGATAAAGCTCTTCACCTGGACCAATTGCTCAACAGAAAAACATTTTCTAATGAGAGAGTATGCACTTGTTAATTAATGATTGTTTAAAACTAAGTTATAAATGATATGTATTTTTTTTTATATCACATAGATTAAAGTCTGTATGGTCAAGTGATATTTAATAGCCTTGTAATAACAAAGGTATGTTTTAATATAATTATTATAGGTTAAGTTGATATTTAACACGAAAGAAAAAAAAAATCTATAAAATATGTTTTAATTAGTACATACAATTGTAGGTAGAACTTTTGTATGTTAGATACGTAAAAGAAAAAAAAATATTTAGATATTTAAGGGGTAAAATAAATATTGAAAATTATCAGAAGTAAGTAAAAAAAAAAAAATGCTATAACAAAATATTTCTTGTTAAAGTTGAAACGAATTTATACTGTATTAATTGAGGAATTTATTCCTAATTATTCTTAAATAACACATCTACTTTATTTAGTTTAAGATAGTATGCTACCAACTATTTTGAATGTTCCTTTATTAAAATTAAAATTATTATACTTTTATTCTATGATGTCCATTGATTTCAGATGTTGATCAAAGTATACCCGGTAACATAAGTTTATTATGATCAGTGTATTTACTTATCCTGCCCAGATATAGCATTGGTATATGCTTAATATTCGCATAGTAATAATTATAATGTATTTATTTGGTGGGATGAAAAATGATCTCCCCAATAGCTTTGTTTTCCATGAGAGGAAGATTTTAAATATAAATGTTCGGGTATGTTTATAGCCCAAGTGATCGATTCTCATAGATAGGACGATCAAAAATTTATCTAGCATTTAGTATGATGCATTCGTTTAAATCCCAGGAGAGGATTGTATTTGGTGTGTGTTCGTTGTATGCCCAAGTAAGAGGCAAGAAACCACCAAAATATTTTAATGTAGTAGATTACTTTACAAACCTTCGTGGTTATTCCATATTCCTCATGTGAAAATAAAGATAGCTCCACCATGGAAGGTGTTGATTATTGTGCTTAATTTTGAAAGTTCGGGCAAGATAAAGGTTATATTGGAGGTGTTAGTTCCTCAAGATCCACTTTAGTATAAATAGTGCGTTAGTAACTAGGGTCGATATCTGTATTGTGCTGCTAAATATTGCTAGTATTTGACAAGTAAATCAATGGAGAAAGTAATTAAAATTGCGTAATTTAAAACGCTTATTTACTGAAGGAATATTCAAATGCAATATTTAATTCTGGTTAGTAATTAAATAATACTCATTTTTAAAATTATACGTATGAATAAAATTTGTATCATAACTTAAGTTAGCATTAAGTTAAATGCAAGAGGGTAAGTGTAATTTCTGATAACTGGCCTATAATTAGAATTGGTTATCCCATTAAAGACCATAAATAAAGTAAATGTATTAGAAATAAATTTAATATTTTGCGTATTGCATATGATGGGATTAATCATTTAAAAAAAAAAACAAAAAGAAAAATAGTTAGTCAATAATTTTGAATAAAAGCTTCTACAAGGTTACCAAAATTTAATAAACAATGTATTGGTAATGAAATGTATTTTTAGTTGATCAATCCATACGATTGCATACAGGAGAAGTAGTAACCTCTAGTCCATAACCAAAAGAGTATACAGATTAATGTCAGTTATATTTTATATTTTTGTATTACTATGGGATTATTGAATAAATGTTCATATAGTTTTTTTTTGTGATAATAATAAATTATAGTCTTGTTAAAATTTGTTGTAGATTCATTTTTTTGTTTTTATATGCTAAATATAAGTGTTTGCACAATATTTGCAAAACCATTTCTTGAGTCCGAAATCATTCCAAATTCTTAAAAACTTAATATACCAGATAAATAAAGTTAAGCAGATCGGAATATGTCATTATATTTTAGTTTAATGATAATTATTTATGGAGTTGAAAACTTAAGACTAAACATTCACCTTTGTATAAAAAAAAAAAAAAAATGAATTTATTCCCCATATCATTAACTTTGGTTGCACATTATTCCATTCCCATTTAGTTAAATTGTCTAAGTAATAAATCTTAGTTATATTATTGTGTTGTCATGGATGATGGAAGGACACAAAAAGCACCCTTGTCTTTTTATTATTCTGACTGAGATTCTAAAAAAAAAAAAAAAAAGGAAAAAGGCTGTGTTATTCAAAATTATACGTCATTATTGAATAGAATTATCATCTCTTTAAATAATATAGCAGTGGATATGAGAGATGAAGACACATTGAATTTAAGTAAAAATAAATGTTTCCTATAGCCGACCAGAATGCCAGTCATATGCGACAACACAATACTGCCGAGCATTTCCTTACATGAAACAAAGAACCCTGAGATTAATATTATTATAATTATTCTTTAAATTAATAAGTGATGAATTATTGTTGTTATTACAATCGTGGCATAGCTTAAGAGAATTGAATGTACAATTGTATTATATGAAAAGTATTTTAGATCATATTGGAAAATTAATGGATATGTTGCTTTTATTTTGGTTGCCTTAACAACAACCAGAAAAATTAGTGTCACAAGTGCAAATAAACTAATAAAAATAAAGAGTTAGAAATAATATAAATTTTTAATAATAAACTAATAATTACTGGGTTAGAATATATATATAAGGATGGATGATAGCTTACCTATTGGCACTTCTGCAAATAGCATAAATAAATTAAAAATATCATCTACACACTTTTTTTTTTCAAAAATAGTACATAACTTTCAATAAATATAAATCAATACACCAAACTTCTTTTTAAATCTTGTTTTATATAACTATTATAAAAATAAAACCAGCCACCAACATTTTGACTATTTTACAATATAATCTTTATCAAGGCAACTAAAAATAAAAATACAAATACATAATAATAAATATCCAATATTCCAAATAATTCCAAAAAAATAAAAATAAAACATTTAAAAAATACTCTTTGCCTCAATCTCTTTCCATTACAACAATCTCAAAACTTTATAACATTTTTTATATGTATATACCCTATCTAAAACTACCTCAAAAAAATTCAATTAACAAATCTATTATTTATTCTTTCACTTTTTAATTAATTAATTTTAAAATATCCTCCTACTCCCTCCAAAAAAACCTCCATTTAATTAATAAATGTATTATCTGCATAGTCAAAAAAAAAAGGATGTATTATTTTCCATTTTTCTTTGCAATTAACATTCTATTTAATTCAGGCTTAATTTGACTAATATAAATTCCTTCCTTTATTATTCTTTCATAGTATAATTTTATACATTCTAAAGGCTTTATTTCAAAATCTTTATGTTAAAATTTAGTCATATGATTGTAAACAGCAGAATTTTTATCATTTAAATGCTATTTAAATCTAGTTTCTAATTTATTTTTTGATAATTATGCTGAAATAAATATTATCAATAATAGAATTCAAAGAGCAATTAAATTATGCTCAAATAATAATTTGTTTAAAAGTGAGATTAATATAATAAAGTATGGATGTTTTATAAACGATTATCCTAGAAATATTATTAAAGGTTTATTTTCTAATAAAAATATTGATAACGTAAAGAACAGGATTAAATAAGAGAAATAATAATAAAAAAGTATAATTTATATTGGTTTCAATATCTCAAAAGATTTGTTTGTTAAAGTTAGGAAATTATTTATAATGATTAATAAAAAATATAATGTTTTCATTTATCCTGTTTATAAAAAGAAAAAAGGTTTTTAATTAATAATAATAGGGAATGTGATAATTTAGAAATTATGAATTCAGTTTACATAATAAAATGTTTGAATTGTATTAATAAGGATAATATAGAGATGTCATATGTTGTAACTACAAAAAATAAATTAGAAACTAGATTAAAACAGCATTTAAATGGTAAAAATTCTGCTGTTTACAATCATATGACTAAATTTAAACATAAAGATTTTGAAACATTCTAAGAATGTATAAATTCATACTATGAAACAATAATAAAGGAAGGAATTTACATTATGAAATTAAGCCTAAATTAAATAAAACTCTAATTGCAAAGGAAAAAAAGAAATAATAGATTTGTTAATTAAATGTTTTTTTTTGGGGGGGGGGGGGAAGGAGGGAGGTATTTTTAAATTAATTAATTGAAAAGTGAAGGAGTAAATAACAGATTTATTAATTGAATTTTTTTTGAAGTATTTTTAGATAAGGTATATAAATATAACAAATGTGGTATAGTTTTGAAATTGTTGTAATAGAAAGGGATTGAGATAAAGAGCATTTTTTTAATGTTTAATTTTTTTTGGAATATTGGATATTATATTTATTATTATGTATTTTTATTTTTAGTTGACTTGATAAAGACTACATTATAAAATAGTTGAAACATTGGCTATACTTTTATAATAGCCATATAAAAATAAGATTTAAAATAAAGTTTAGTATATTGCTTTATATTTATCATAATATATTTTATTTATCACAGCTGTTAAAAGCTTTTTAACTATAGCATGCACCTACTTTTTTTTTCAAAATGTATATGACTTATAAAATATAATGTTCTAAATCCAATCAAAAAATATAATCAAAAATATATACACTCTCCTTTTTTCTTTCCAAAAATTTTATTTTTCCATCACCATATTTACTTGTTTATCACATCCAACATTTCAACCACCTTATTTGTGGTCATTTTCAAGAATTTACAAAATACATATTTACATCTTTACAATTATCAATACAATTAAAAATAAACTAAAAACATAAAAATGCATCTATCCCTATCATAAAAAACAATAACATTTTCCTTTCATTTATCAATATATCTTTTTTTTTTTTTTTTTACATATACTTGCTTCTTTTCT
This sequence comes from Epiperipatus broadwayi, assembly GCA_028023455.1. NCBI lineage: Eukaryota > Metazoa > Onychophora > Udeonychophora > Euonychophora > Peripatidae > Epiperipatus > Epiperipatus broadwayi. The sequence continues at coordinate 28,580,102 of JAQFVV010006198.1, forward strand.
CCCCAAACTTTTTTCTTTTTCTTATCTCTACATTTCTTATGGGGAAGGGGGGAAGAAGCAAGTAAGTGTAGTGCATCCATAATATAGTATATGTAAAAAAAAAAGATGTATTGATAAATGAAAGAAAAATGTTATTGTTTTTTATAATAGGGATAGATGCATTTTTATGTTTTTAGTTTATTTTTAATTGTATTGATAATTATAAAAATGTAAATGTGTATTTTGTAGATCCTTGAAAATAACTACAAATAAGGTGGTTGAAACATAAATGTATATATATGGTGATGGAAAAAAATAAAGTTTTTGGAAATAAAAAAGGAGAGTGTATATATTTTTGATTGGATTTAGTGAAAAATAACATTATATATTATATTTATCATATGTTAATATCTGAAACAAATAATCTCCACATGAAAACTAGACTTGATTTTGAATTCATGATTAATGATATCAAATTATGAAAACACAATAAAACTATTAATATGAATAATGATGACACTACAGGAAATAGACATACAGGACTAAAGAGATTAAGATTCTAGGTTCAGAAATAAAAAAAATGATTTCATAGCATTGGAAATCATGGGACACTAAGTGCTAGGTATACATAATAGTCTTCTCTTCATCTAGAAAATGCAATAAAATTATTTCAACTTAACATTGAGAATATATGAGACTCATTATTCTTTTAATAAAGAGCATCTTACAATTCCTGAATTTACATTGATTTTCGATGAAAAGCATACTGAAAATGGATAGCTACATTTTTTTCAACTCTCTTGTAAAGCAAACATTTTCTTATGAAGATAACTGAAATTACTATAAAGATAAATAATTTTTATACCTGCAATATTTACAAACTACAAAATGTCCCTACTCTCTTTTTACAAATTTCCTACTCCTTCTGCATATGCAAGAAATCTCAATTAGCCTTTGGGAATATGTGTATGAGAATCAAGCAGGCTGTAGATTTTTAGAGTGGGTGGATGTAAACAACACATACTTATTTTAAACTGCTGAGCAAGAAGGGGAATTCCCTTCAGTGATATGAAAACATAAACAACTGTTAATTTCTAATTAGTATGAAGTCAAAAAGATTCACCACTACTTGATGATTTATTGATATCGGTTTATTTATTCCCTAGTATACATAAACAAAATGAAATTCATATTCTTTTAGCAATGACAAAAGAATATTGAACACAATTCATTCTGGATGCTCTCTTAGTTAATATTTGTCTATCAAAAATTTGAAAATTGCTGACAAATTTATTACATCTTTGAACACCGAATGATACTGGATATAAAAAAAGTGATGAGAAAAGAGAATTTTACTTGAACTAATCGAAAACACTGATTACTTTTAACATAAGCTTGGTAATTTTAATAGTCCTTTAAAAACTTCTATTGTCACAGCTAAGGAGATTTCCAATGTTAGGCGTCTGACTTCTAAACCCAAAATTGACAGAGGAAAAAAGGCACTATAAAGCAATAATTATTCACTAGAATTTTCTTGACATTATCTTAACTAAAATGATCAACAAGAGTAAGTAGCATGCATAACTATTATTATTTATACAGAAATTATTCCAAAAATTTGGCATAAAAACAAAACTACAACAGTTTTAAAAGCAAAACAAACAATAATAATAATAATAAAAAAATATCCAATACTATAATTATATCTTCCCTACAAGCTATAAGAAAAAAATATATATATTAAGATTTTTACTAATAGTTGAGAGCCATCTAGTTATACACCATCATTTAAGCTAGGAAGAAGCTGCTGTGGATAAGTTTTCTCTTTAATGACCCACATTTAAAAAGGTTTTCAAAATAAATTAAAAGCTGGTGCTAGATTTATTGATGTAAATCCAGTTTAAAATTTTGTTTGGAAAAATGGTCTTCTAAATGTTTCTAGAATCCTTAAATGCAGAAAAACCATCAATTTATTAACAAAAAGCTCTTCATATGAAATCAGTGATACTAAATATAGAATGGATAACCACAATTTTCAGTTTTTTAATCTACTTTACTTAATATATGCATAAGTGGATCTTCTAAATACAGAATGCAGGAAATTCATCTACACCAATGACATTGCTTTGACTTTATAAGAGAAATCCTTTCTATAAATACTAAAGTCTCTCAATAAGGATATGAAAAGTTTGGAAATCTTATCTAAAGACTGAGGTCTTATTTCTATGAGACAATATTCTCAACTTTTCACTTAACACAGTGAAACATGTCACATAATCTGAATATAATGTTTTGTAACAATAGATTTAAATAGAATCCGATCCCATGCTGTAGAAGATTAATCTGAAACCAGAGCCTAACTTATTTTCCTCATTTATCTAAGGTTAAATGTAAAATAATTTTAAGAAATGATTTCCTTGAAAGCTAGATGGCGTTACTTGGGATTGTGATATAAGTACTTTTTCTCATGGCCTTGTTTGGAGAAAAAAGTGTTTAAATTAAATTTCTAGATATTCAGTTAAATATTATTTATGAGAAATATTATTGGGATACTCAAATCTATTCTTTTGCAATGACTTCCTGCTTTTCACACATTCCTCCATCAGATATCATATGAGAACTTACCTCACAGAAAATATTTAAAACATTGTTAATATATTAATTTAATAAGCGCAAGCAGATGAAATAATAATAACATGAAAGGCTGAAACCTTTGACAGATGCGCTTTAAAAATGCTTAAATGACAGCCAATCAGATACTAATAATGACTGCACAAGGAACTCTCAATTAAAACACAAGCCAGAGACTTTACAAGAAAAAGATGGAACCCAACTTCTTCTCTACTTAAATTTATATATAAATAAGCTAGACTCAAGAATTTTGAACTAAGAGCATGAAGCTTTAAACACCTTCACATTTAATTCACTAAATATTATATATAAATAAACAACGTGAAATCTTTTGATTTACTGCGATTGAGTCTAGCTTATTTATATATAAATTTAAGTAGAGAAGATGGGTTCCATTTTTTTCTCGTAAAGTCTCTGGCTTGTGTTTTAATTGAGAGTTCCTTGCGCAGTCATTATTAGTATCTGATTGGCTGTCATTTAAGCATTTTTAAAGCACATCTGTCAAAGGTTTCAGCCTTTAACATTGTTACGTAGCTTAGATATGTCAATAATTTCACATTATAATACTCAATCTCAAATCAAGACTCCTTTTCAAATGTTCATTCAAAAATCTACAAAGGACTATGGGGAAAAAAGACTTCTTATAAGGTTTTAACCAAATTTCTTTTTCTAGAATGAACATAGTCCTAGACATCACCAAAACACCATCAACAGATTCAAGATAACCCATGGTCTTTCATTCATCTGCTTGATAAATAGAATTTAATAGCAAACTAAACCATGAACCATGTAATTAATGACTTTCAAATCCATGGCTACACCAGCAAATTAGAAGGACTTAATAAATCCAATGAAAGATCTTTGATTGGAATCTTTTCATATTCCTATATGATATTTGTTAATAGAATCTCTTCACATTTCAGTATGATATTTGTTAATAATTAAGCTGGGGGGGGGGGACCCGTATGCTAAAATTCTAAAACAAAAAAAATAAATAGCAACCAGATCATAATTGCATACAAATTTAATTATTTTTAAATATCCAGTTTATTAGTAATTAAATATAAAATATCTACAAGTATTGATTGTGCTTTCAATAAATGTGTAACAAACATACTCAGTAAACAAAACCCTAACAAGATGAATTTTCACATGTAATTAAACCCCCCCCCCCAACAACTTGATATATAGTACGCCATCATATTACGTAAATACATTTTTGTAGTTATGATAGTAATTTTTAAAAATCAAATTAAAAATATTATCTTTTAATAAATTTGACATGTTTTTTTCATTCTGAATTCAGAATTTAAATAAAAAGATGTATTGATCGATTCCTCTAAGTATGTATATATTTCGATCCACACTGATTCTTTCTATTTACTATATTGACACACACACACGTGCATATCCAAATGTATCATTAATATAGTATTTTTGCATGCATATATGCGCATACAGACATTTCATATACGGTAATATGCGCACACATACATAAATAGGAAAAAGTAAACATATGGAATTCAGTCAAAAATATCGAAGAAAAAAAATTTAGATATTGATAATTTAATACAGCAAGAGACAGTATTTCAGTTTTAATTATTATATTAGTATTGAACCAAAATACAGTAATAACAACAGGAAAAGCATTCTGCAATGTATACCTCAATATCTAAATGCCCATCTCTCTCTGAAACCCCCTTTGAGACGGGAAGAGTCTAAAACAAATTAGACAGTAAAATGATAATAAACCAATATCCTACAGACCTAATATTTCCCCTTTTATTTTGAACTTTTAACTAAAAATCGAGTCTGAAATTGAAGATTTTATATTGTTTGATGGAAGAAGTAATATGGAATAATAAAATTACATTATTATTTTTTAGCCTCAGTAGAATAAAGGAGAGAGATACAGTAATATTAACTCTTTTAGAACCATAATATTTAAAAAAGAAATAAAATAATCAATAGTCGTGACATGAGAACGCATATAGTTATAACAAACAAAATGAATAAAAAAAAAAAATCTGTTTCACTAAAAATAAACTTGAAAATCTTTATTTTATAACAAGAAGAAAAAATATTTAACAAAAGATTTGTGAAAAGTCTTAAAAAAATATCATAACTATTACTAATAGAAAAATATATGAATTCAATTGCTTTTAATTATCAAAGGCTAATGTATAAGAGTTCTGTACTGAGCGGGATAATCGTATAAAAATGCATTATTAATTACATAATAATTAACTCTAATTTTTATAAATAAAAAACGATATTTCATATCACCAATGTATAGTTAAATTAAATATGCAATAATACAATAATAATGTATATTAAGATTTCTATTTAAAGATCGGTTGTCATAATTAGATAAGAGAATATAGTATACTGACCAAAAGGTAATACTTTACTATTGTTATCAATAATAGTTCATCATTGTTTATCATCTACATAACACATTATTCTAGAATCTTCTTCATGTGCTACAATGTACATTTTAATAACTTCTTTATATTTACTAAGGCAATAAACCTAAAGCATGTGCGATTGAAAATGCGAAGGTAGGGACCTCTACAAGTCTTAACCACAAGCGTACGCATTGGAAGAAAAGAGGGGAGCTTCTTTACTTCAACCTACTTTCTAAATACTACTTACGTAATCAATGTGCGTTAAATAAATTTATAATTATAACTTCTTTATAATAAAATAAAAAGCTGTGGTTATATACTACACCCTAAATATATTTAAATATTTAATAATGTCACTTAATAAATAATATTTTTGCAATATGACTGGTTTTTATCCACTTTTAACATCTGGTGGAAGGATGCAATCATAAACATATGACCAAAGACATGTGAAAAAGATGTATGATCCCGAAGAGGCACATTTCATGCAGAACCAGCTCTCATCAGTTGGCCCAGTCTTACAAATATCTTTATCATTGTTCAGTATATATAGATAGCCAATTACCATAGATTAATTAATGTGTCAAACTTACTGCCCTCATTACTTTAACATGAACCATTTGATGGATAATCTCTAGTCTAACGAATGACTAATAAAAATTATTAATTAATAATAATCAATCTGGAGGTTTCTTTACATCACAGGTATTAATAATTATAGTTCATTTAACATCCTATTTCCTCATTTTATGCTTTTAAGAATTAATTGATTATTTCAAAATTAATTTTCCATATGACTTTGTTACACAACTATTAATGCTATTAATTAAATAATAAAAGTAGATTAAAACTATTTTATTATATTTCTGCATGGAAACAGAAATGTCTGTTAAGTTATCCAAAAAAAAAAAAAATAATTCTGGACTTCTTCAGGACAATACAAAAACTATTACCCCACAAATTAATGAACTAAGAAATAAAATAACCATAATCCAAACATCATAGAGGCAGTTTTTTTTTCCATATGTCATAGCATCGGCCGGGACGTGAACCCACAACCATCTGCAACCAACTACTTGCTTGCAAGGTGGCTGCGATGACCTCTCAGCTAACAACGCTTGACTGGAGGCAGGTTTAGTATAATAGTTGATGAAAGTGAAATTGCTTTTTTTATTTTCAGTTGGAAACTAATCCAGAAATCAGTAGCTCTTAAACCCACCATTCTATTGGTTAGAATCATAATTACAAAATATTCTATTCCCAACTTATAAAAAATATTTAAAAAATGTAAATTGAATTTTTTATCAAGATTACTTCTTCATCAATTAACACCATTTCCCTGCATTGCAATTATTAACTGTATTACTTTGACACTTTAAGACAATTAAAGATAGATATGATAATTTGTAATATATTGTTTAGAAAACTTGAAGGATACAAGATATCATAATCAGCAAAAAAAAAAAAAAAAAGATATATAGGACTAAACAAGACCAGTTTTCTACCCAGTGTCATTTTATAATAAATTTGAGTAATCAAATGATTACCAGATAACTCATTTAAATTCTCATCTTCAGATCAATTTGGCTTAATGCATAATTGCATTATTTCCAGCTTTGAATTCCAAGTCTCACTAATAAAGGCAAAGATTGGAAACTGATCTGGGGATGGATATTTAAATTTCACTATTATCTAGTAATCACTGATTACTCAATTTGGTATTTATGTAGTTTGTCTGCAGGAAGCTTGCCATCCATTTTTTTCAAATAATTCGTTTTCAGGGGCTTACAAAAAAACATGGTATAAACAATATGTCTTGTATTCAATAATTATGTTTTTTTTATTTCTTAAAATGATAAAGAAACACAGAAGTCCAAAAGGTTGTATTTCCAATTTTTTTAAATATAAATACAATAAATAAAATAAAAACAACAGAATTTAGTGACTATAACAAATAGGTAGATAAACATCACTTTTTGGGGGTGACCTATCCCTGTAATTTTGAAAAGATTCCATTGAAACACACAAAAATCCAACCCTTTGAATTTTTGTGTGTTTCAGTGTAATATTTTCAAAAGTATGGGATCAATGGGGTACATGTTCTAAGCATCTATCTGTTTGGAAAGAAATATGGCTATAATGCTCAGAACTGCACTGACATTAGTTTAGAGCTTACTTTAAAAAATATTAATTACAGCCCTTTAGATTTTTGGGTGTTTCAATAAAATATTTTCCAAAATTACAGGGTAGTGCATGCCCGGAAAGTGATGGCTGAGTGCCTGTTTGTTATAGTCTATTAAATGCTGTTTTTTATTTTTATAATGTATTTAAATTAAAATTTTTTTGAATTATAACCCTTTGGACTTCTGTGTTTCTTTATTATTTTAAAAAACAACAACACATAATTATTGAATACGATAACTTAGAGTCAGCCATATTGTTTATATCATGTGTTGCAAACCTATGAAAATGGAGTATTTAAAAAAAGCAGGCAAACTACGTAAGTACCCTCAATTTTACTATAGATGGCAATATTGTAAAGAGCTGCTCTTGTTCTACCATTTAAATGTGCAAGTTAAAAAATTAAATAATTTGTTATTACAGACAGGATTAAAAACAGATATATTTATCTTTATACAGTAATATATTAAAAAAAGATATATTTCTTTTATGTTTTGTCAAATTTCAAGCCTACGATAATATTATAAAAATTTTAAAATATCATATCTGTATAACTGCCAAAAGCCTGGGGATTATATTATTCTAGCTAAGTTCATGGGATATATAAAATCAGATTTAACAATAACAACTACACAAATCATATTTGAAACTATATCAAATGTAAAAAATATGAAAATAATTTAAAAAAAAAATTAATACAAATTTCTTTCCTTTAAAAACTGCAACTAGTCTATATTAGCAGTATTGAAATAATATGATTAATAAGATATATGTATCAATCAAAATTATAATCAGCCAATACATATGGATAATATTTATCTAAGACATCATTTGATATTGAAATAAATTAACGACTTGCCAATTAAAACTTTTTATTCGATAAAAATAAAGTTAATGTACATTCTGCGCTCAATTAATAACCCCAAGCCTTATAATTCTTTACTAGACTTCTATTTACACTTAATGCACATAAGCAAGGCTTAAACTATCTGAAAAAGACTTCTCCTCTTCAACACTTGAAAACATTTTCATCTGCAAATATAAGATTAAACACACCATTTTTAACACACTTTTTAAAATTCATACATTACATACCGTTCATAACAATTTATTACAACAAAACAATATTACCAAACAAAGATATTTGATGGACATATCATTCTTATCTCAAAATATATTGCAAACTATGACTGAGTTAGCACCATTCATTATCTGATTCTAATTAGTTTTTAAACCAGAACTATAGGAAACAAAATTATAAAATGACCAAATGATCTATTGCTTGGAAGTTCATAAGAAGTTCGATGATTCATGTATATAGAACTCCAGAACCTGTCACTGTACTAAACAGGGCAGATCAGCTTGAATTAATTACTTATTTCTTTTTTCTATTATTCTTGTGTATCTATTTTTGTCGTAATTAATAATAACTTATAAACTAATAATAATAAATTATCATAAATGTGCTGTCGTTTTTTACTATGTTATATATATATAAATCACTGAAACACACTGGCTTAACATATACCTGTGTCTACATATGTAACATATAGGATATATGAGCTCAGACTTTCACATGACCCACCACTAACTACACTATCTCATAATACTAATACACTTGAACACATATATGCTGAAAAGATAAATAATCACCAATTTACGTATTTCATGCTAAACCAGCAATCATCAGTTGGTCCAGATTATCATCTCTACACATATATGCTATAAGTGCTCAGATATATATTAAGATAGCCAATTCTCATACTTTAATGAACAGGCTTCAAACCACTCCACACTACAACTCTTCAACCGTCCATCCAATTGAAAATCTGATGATGGAATGCTCAAAGATCACCCTGAGGTCAACGTGGGTGTGACAAGAATCTCGGCCTCAGAGTGGCCTTTGAGCATTCCATCATCAGATTTTCAATTGAATGGACAGTTGAAGAGTTGGAGCGTGGAGTGGATTGAAGCTGTTCATTAAAGTATGAGGATTGGCTATCTTAATATATATCTGAGCACTTATAGCATATATGTGTAGAGATGGTAATCTGGACCAACTGATGATTGCTGGTTTAGCATGAAATACGTATATTGGTGATTATTTATCTTTTCAGCATATATACGTTCAAGTGTATCAGTATTATGAGATAGTGTGGTTAGGGGTGGGGCATGTGAAAGTCTGTGCTTATATAACCTATATATTATATAAATCATTACAATAATCAAACATTTTTTCATTCATTTCATTAAAAAAAGAGATGAACTGATAATCCCTGAGATCATTTTCTCTATGATGTGGGACATGTTGGATTTAGACTCACCATGTCCCCAACCAATAGTAGGACGTTTCTAAAAGGGGAAAGAGAAGAATAAAAGGCTAAAGTCCGGCAATTCCAAATGAAGGAAAATGAAACCATATCAAATAAAATATAACCCAAAGTTCTACACAGCAAATGCACCAATGGCGAAGAGATAAAGAGACTGATGATTAAAAGATAACATGATCAGTCTGGCTAATTAAATTTAAAACTATATGTTAGAATATTGTAAATGCTAATGTAATAACGTAATTATGATAAATTATTTGAAAAAAAAAATAGATTTCAGCTTCCTGATTTACAAACGAAGACCTATTGAATAATTAAACATAATTATTATACAGTATTTATTTCTTCTAATCACTCCCCATATATTTTTGTTTATTTATAACAAGTATTTATGTTTAAGGAAATAAATTTCTAAGTGCTATTTTTAAATATTTTTGTACCGACATATGATTTATAATTTCATGAGTTTTATAATTATATAATTTCAAGTTTTGATAAATAATTTCAGTTTATTCAGTCTTCATTTTTACAGTGGTGAGTGATGAACTAGGACTACTGATGAACCCACAGTTGGTAAATACTGGAATAACTTTCAGGTATGAAAATTAATGATGAATAATCAACAAGCAGTGTTCTTGCAAGATATGATGTTGACTTATTATGACTGCTCTGTGAGCATTTTCTCTCACCATTTTCCCCTTTTCCTATCTTTTAGGGTAGTTGAGTTTTTGGTCTGTCATCACAAACTTCTCATACCATCTTCATCTCTTTGCAACAATTGTAGCAATTTGATTGTGTATTTATATAACCATACTTTTTTTTCTTTTCATATGTCATAGCATCAGCCGGGAGGCGAACCCACTAACCCGGGACAACTGCTTATAAAGCAGCTGTCGCTGACCTCTCGACCACCAATGCTTGACTAACCATACTTTCATCTTTTAATTACATGCATAGCAATTTTGTTTCTATTCCTTTATTTATTTATTTTTATGCACAAGTAAATATAATTAAATAAAGTATACAAATTTCTTAGCATTAAGAAAACAATGATGGAATGAGCTTAGACAACTGGGAATTCTTAATTGCGATCTAGTATTAGGCAGCACAATTAATCATGAATGTTTGGAAAAAGCCAATAAATATCACACGATCATCATTTCTTAAAACAAGCAAAACTCACTATATGTATTGCCACACACAGCAAGCTAGAGTAATCAATGGATGACAGAAGGCTTGTGCATAAAATCCCCATCTAGTGCCTACTCATCCAATATCTCCAGATTAGTTTCTGGCTTGTGGCCTTCATTAGTGAGGAGCTTTGGATCTGAGAGCACTGCACCTAGATCTTAGGATCTACTGCAACCCCCCCCCCCCAGAAGCACCTTTTATCTCCACTTTACTACAAGACTATGAGTCTTAAATTGAAAACACCTTAATATTTTCAATTCAAGCCCATCAGCTTATTTGGCACAGAGTTTTACTTGAAAATAATTGTAAGCTTGGCCACTCTACTTAGGGAAGGACATAAAAAAAAGATCTAAAATAGTCTGGAAAAATCTGATCAGGTTATGAACTGTTCTGGTCAGATTGTTTTTTTTTTAAAAATGGAAAAATAATTGTAATATCAGTAATGATAATGATGGCAAAACAGAAGCAGACAGTAATAATAAAAAATGAAAATGTAAATGGGATGTGTAAATTTGTTTAACATATCAATCAGTCAAAGAAGGAATTGTCAAAATTTAATACTCATATAACTATTCTTAGTGAAAATCATCTTGCAGATAAAGAAAGTTTAATTGAACATGCAAATGGTTATATGCTTTTTCTTTTTGGAAGAAAGTTCATCAAGTGAAAGAAGACTGCAATGACTTAGAGTTGTCATGACATTTAATCCTCTAATCTTGAAATTCCTAGATAAACCAATAAAAGCTTAGTATTCTTTAAAATTGTTTTGTGCAATGAGACTTATACTTTTAAGCCAATAAACATCACATGGTCACTATTTTTTATGCTTGCTTTTAACTGTTATTAAAACAGGCAAAACTCACTATACGTACTGCCACTTAGTGCAGGCCAGAGTAATCAATGGATGTCAGAAGACTTGTGCATAAAATTCCCATCTAGTGCCTACTCATCCAATATTCACAGACTAGTTTCTGGCTTGTGGCCTTCATCAGTGAGGAGCTTTGGATCTGAGAGCACTGCACCTAGATCTTAGGATCTGATGCAATCCTCCAGCAGTCACCTTTTATCTCTACTTAACTACAAACTATGAGACTTAAGTTGAAAGCACTATAATATTTTCAATCCAAGCTCATCAGCTTATATAGTCATATAGGTCTGAGCTCAATTCAGTACCAGAACTAAAGACACCAAAATGTACGAGTACTGAAATGAATTCAGACCTATATAATTATATAAGCGGATGAGATTGGATTAAAAATATTATAGTGATTTCAATTTAAGTCTCATAGTTTTGTAGTTAAGTAGAGATAAAAGGTGGCTGCTGGAGGTTGCATTAGATCCTAAGATCTAGGTGCAGAGCTCTCTGATCAAAGGCTCCTCAATAACAAAGCCAAAAACCAGAAACTAGTCTGAGGATATTGGATGAGTAGGCACTAGATGGGGATATTGGATGAGTAGGCACTAGATGGGGATTTTATGCACAAATCTTCTGGCATCCATTGATTACACTGGCTTGCACTGTGTGGCAATATGTACAGAGAGTTTTGCCTATTTGATACTTATACTCATATTAACAGTGCTTAAATGTCTAATTTTACATTCAGAAAGTTGAGAGGAAAAAAAATCCTTTCTGGATAGTGCTATTGCATCAATACCAATAAAAGTAAATTATTTTTGTTTATATTAAAGCACATGCTGCCTGAAACTAAAGAACATAATATATTGATTCTATGAACTTAAATGATCTGCTATTATGTACTGACTATCATGAACATTTTGTCTAAAAAGAACCATTTCTATAAAATAACTTGATGCCCATACCCTAAACGATGGTTTCTTCTTAATTAAATTATAGTTGGGAATCAGAATAGCCACAGACTAGCTTGATATAAAGTTAAAATGGATGGTTTTTAAAATATACTATTGGAAAAAAATTTTTTTTGGAAGCAACTGATTGATACTCATGCTACGTTTCAATCACTGTTCAACAATAAAACTAACAATTTTGGGTTTTTTAAGCTTATCATGTTATTGAAGGTTATTACTCTCTTAAGGAATCTATTTCGTATAAGAATAAAACTATTCTTGGGTTCTTAACACAGGCAAAACTCTCCATACAGTAGCGCCACTCAGTGCCAGCCAGAGTAATCAATGGATGCCAGAAGGCTGGTGCATAAAATCCCCATCTAGTGCCTACTCATCCAATATCCCCAAACTAGTTTCTGGCTTTTGGTCTACATCGGTGAGAAACCAGGATTCGCTAAAAACAAAAATCTGCCAGCTTCTCAGAAAGTGATTATATTTTAGTGGCTTGATTAAAATGAATTTGATTAATAGATGAATGTAGAGTTTCATAGACAAAATAAAAATGTAAAGGAAGGAAGTTCAATGATTAACAGAAAGATTTTAAGAATGATTGATAGATTAGAATTCATTGTGACCATTTTAGATTTTTGAATATTAGTTTCAATATATGAAAAAATAACATCTTAATTCTATTAAATCTCTTAAAGATACTTCCTCCCACTATAATAACGATGATATTTTGAATAGATGGGGATAATATTTTGATAATTTTTAAATTATGAAACAAGATTAGATCTGACTTTATTTGATCATATATTCATCTTATCCAGTTATTTAAATGTGGACAGAAATAATCATTTGATGAGGTTAAAATTGATCTTTGTAATAATATTTTTGTAGTGTAATGTTCACTACATCACTCTCTAGTGTAAGGAATGACTAATAAAAATTATTAATGCTCTTTGTAATTTTAAGAACACAGAAAACCGAAAATTCTTATAGGATCCCTGAAAAAGTTGTAAAATATGATCATGATATATCATAAAGTTGGACCATAAGATGGTTTCCTATATTTTTAATTTATAAAAATAAAAAAATCACCAATATACGATACGTATTTCGTGTTAAACGAGCAGTCATCAGATGGTCCAGATTACCACTTCCACACATATACACAATCAGTGCTCAGCTTTTAGTATTAAGATAGCCAATCTTCATACATTAATGGATAGACTTCAAACTACTCCAACCACAACTCTTCAGCCTCCCATTTCATTGTCCATTAAAGTATGAAGATTGGCTATTTTAATATAAAGCTGAGCACTGATTGTATATATATGTGATGGTAATCTGGACCAACTGATGAGTGCTGATTTAGCATGAAATACATATATTGGTGATCATTTTTCTTTTCAACATGTGTGTCATCAGGTGGGTCAGCAATATAAGTTGGCACTGAGAGTTGTGAGTCATGTGAAAGTCTGAGTTCGAATCCCGCTTATATTACATATATAAATGCAGGTTTAAGCCTGTACAATGTAGTAAAAATAAAAATAATAAAATTAACTGCATTACAGCAAAAGTACTTTCAAGGATGTTATTTAATAGACGCTTCTATTCGCAAATATATAATTAGTAGAAACTCATTATAATTTTAAAGAATCAAGAAGTACTATAGATATGGTTTTTGTTCCCAAGCAAACAAAAACAAAATGTCAAAAGATTTAATTTATGTTCATCATTTATTAATATGATCAAATTAGAGGGGGTATCAATAATATGAATAGCTGAAGATTTGGAGAATATTGAAGCCTGTCCATTAAAGTTTAAAGATTTGCTATTTTAATATAAACGGAGCACTGATTATATATATATGTATGTGGGAGGTGATGATCTGGACCAACTGATGAGTGCTGGTTCAGCACGAAATACGTTTACTGGAGATTATTTATCTTTTTTACATGTAAGTGGTCTTGTATATCAATTGTATAAGTTGGAGTGGATGATTCCCCTCTAATTACATCTAGCTTAAAACTATATATATTACATTTGTATTTAAATATTAATATGATCAAAGTATTTGATTCACTTAATATTCAAAAAATTCACTGGAGTCAAACGAATACCTGAAGATGCATGAAGATGCATGTTATAATGAAACAAGTTTTAAATAAGGCAAGTCTATACGAGTATCTATACATTTTTATTTTGTAATGTTTACTATTTGATTTGTTAGATATCCATCTGTATATAATATTTTTATTGCTGGTTTTATTTATATTATGCATATATATATATATTTAACGTGTCAATGCATAACGATGATAGACATCCTCCATTAGCAAATAAATAACATAATAACAAACGTATATTGTTGTGTTACTTATATATAAATAAATACAATTAATAAAAGTCATCTTTCAGCAGAGAAAATATTTTCTTTTAATTTATTTATATTGATTTTTGAAGGTTTATTTTTATTATCAATTTGACAAATTATTAAATAATGCAAGAGAACTGCTTAAAGAAAACCAGGTGATAACAGAGATTTTTCAAATACATTCACATTTTCTGTCATTTATGTTTACATTGGATTTTGGATTAGATTCAGGAAAGCTAATATTTTAGCTGATTTATATCATCAAAATAAGATTTCTTTATTGACGGTTTATAAAAACAGCATAAAAAGTTAAATTTTATATCGAGTAAAAGATATGTTTAAATTTAAAAAAAATAGACATTTTTTTATTACTAAAATAAAATGATTTATTCTTATAATTTTATTGTATTAATTAAATATATTATTAAAGTTATCTACAGGTTCAATGATTTCCTAAAGACTTTTAGCAATAAGTAATGTGATATGAACAAACAACAAGATTAAAACGTCAAGCGTTGGAAGCCGAGAGGTCAGCGCAGCTGCCTTACTAGCAAGTAGTTGCTTGTAGACGGTTGCCGGGTTCGCTTCCCGGCCGATGCTTTAACATATGGAAAACAAACAAACAAACAAACAACAAGATTAAAACGACTTTCTTATTAACACAGATTATAATGAAAATCTAAATTTCAGATGCTAGAATAAACCTTATTAAAGGAGTCGCGATAACCATAATACCATATACCTTGTACAAAATAAATCAAAGTCAATTATCACATGAATAAAGCCTCAATGTTAGATAAAAATAAAAATACTGAAACAAATTGTAATATTTTGGATATGGTCTGCGAAATAAAACAGGGATATCTATTTATGAGATGGATGACTGGAATAGTACAAATGAAAAATCATAAGAATAGACCAAACTGGAGAACGTTTATAAAAGAAGTCAGAAATTGAAGCCAATTTTATAAAGTATATCAACAATATATTGTCTTGCATTGGTGGTCGAGAGGTCAGCGCGGTTGCCTTGCACTTGCAGGCAGTTGCCCGGGTTGCGGGTTCGCGTCCCGGCTAATGCTATGACACTTAAAAAAAATATAGTATCTACATGTGGGTTTCTACTAAAAGTAAATACCGCATTTTGAATATAGGAATTGATGCTTTATTAAAACAAATGTTGATGCTAAACAAGATTAAAAAAAAAATAAGGATGCTTATTTAAGAGATGGATGAATGGAATATTAATGATTGTGATTATTCATTTGAAAAAGGAGAGGCAAAAATGAAGAGTTTTTATACAAGGTATCAGGGATGTTAATTTTATAGAACAAAAATATTATAGCACATACACACATGCACATGTTTTTTTTTTTTTTTACTAAAAGAAATCTTAGAAGAGTATGATGGCAATTATAATTGATTATTATTAGTGAAAGACTAATTTTTCTTGTCACATTTCTATTTAATGTAATTTATTGTCATATGCCTTCATTTCTTAATTATATATATTGTGGAAATTATAGATTCTATGCAAATATTATATACTTAAGTTCCACTCTACAATCAATACTTTTTTTTTTATAATTTAAAAATATCTTAGCTATACATGTATAACTTTTTATATTTTCAAATATATCATGAAGTAATATATAATACTAACATATGTATTACAATCATAATGAAACATAAAAAAATGGTTAAAAAAATAGATTTAGTCTAACCAGCATTTTCAGATTATTAAGGCTAATTACAAAATAAATACTGAATACTTAGGTATATTTAATATTTCAGTTTCACTAAACATTTTTGAAAACATATAAGAAGACATCTAAAAAAAATAAATGACAACTAAGATGCATTTCATGCTGAATCAACACTCTTCAGTAATGTATTACCTAAAGTTGATGATATCGAAGATATAAGTGCTGGAAATTTGAACTTGGTAGTTCAAATTGTAGTAATATATATAATATAAATAAAGTGTCCGTTAATTAAAACAAGATTGTAATATAATAAAAATAATAAATTTAACAGTAATAAATTATTATAAACAGTCTTTAAATCTGCAGAAGTACTTCTTCAGATTTAAAGACTGTTTATAATAGTTTTTTACTGTTAAATTTATTATTTTTATTATAATTATATTATATATAACCTTGTAATAAATATTAATAAATAGTTATATAAAGTACACCTTTAAAAACTTTTATTCATCTAGGAGCGCTTTCAACTAGTTTCATAGTCTTTGTCAACTAACACTTTCAAACACACTTTCAAAGTTTAGTCTTCCCACAATTCACTGAAATTTACATTTGCTGTCTGTGGGAAGATTAGACTTTGAAAGTGTCAGTTGGCAAAGACTAGGAAGCTAGTCGAAAGTGCTCCTAAATGGAAGAGTTTTTAAAGTTGTACTTCATATATATTTATATTACTGTATTTATTAATATTTAATTACAAGATTAAGTAACTTGAATAAATACAGATATCGAATAAGAATATCATTACATATATATATGTTCTGGACTTTTAAACAGAAAAGGTAGTCTATATATTTTAAATTAGCTTTTATCCATGCTTAGAATGTCTTTGATATATAACAATAGTCATATATATAGAAAGCATGATAAGCATATATAAAAGCTAATTTAAAATATATAAACTATTTTTTCCTAATGAAAACTGAATCAAATTCTGCATATTTTTTTTTTTATATTTCATAATTTTGAGTAAATATTAATTATACAAAAATCAGAAAATAACAAACCCAACCCACATGACATGCGACAAGCAGAGGTAGACATATAAATAAACAGACAAATAAAGAGACACAAATTGTAATAGCATTTGTAATATTTCTTTAAAAAGTTTACAAAAAAAAAAAAGAAAGATTAAAATAATGGAGACAATTTCTTTTAAAAATTTGCTTAATAAAATAAATCCCCATTTACCAACAAATTGTGCCAGCTAAAAGGCATGAGATAACAATATAGCCCCCCCCCCCCCAGAACATTTTCACGGCCACCTGATCCCTCCTTAGAGAGCAGGCCAGCCTATAACCTACTACAACCACAGTAGGCAGTTTTAAGAACTTTCTCGAATATCTCATCTACTTCAAACTACGACTATTCACATGAAAGACTATATTCCAGAAATTCTTATTAGAATGGTCCAATACCATAGAAGGTTGTTTATCTGGACGAATCAAACTTCAGGCAAATAAACTTTCATTCAAATGATAAAAACTTTTGTATATATATATACATCCTATGCTATATTGTACAAATAATTATCATCAATGGCAACCATTTATAATCATCAATGTCCCACACTTATACATGAAATAATTATATAAAATCTATGTTCATATAACTGTATTGTAATCAGCTATGTTAACCAGATTTATACGATAACCAGCAATAATTTAAACTCATGCCAATTTTACTGTAATCCATACGATTCTAATTCATATCATGTTTGTTGTTGTGTTTGGTCTGGATCAAGACCCAACTTACAGAAAAAGAATACAAACACCCGAGTTACAATTAATATAATCTTTATTATATCTGCAAATATATATAACATAAGATAATATATACAATACTGAATATTGTAGCTTAATGTAAAATCAGGGTTCTGCCTACTGCTTCCAGCAAGCTTGCCTCATGGGTAGGGGGTATGACTCTTCCGGCTGTACAAGACAGCTTGCCTCGAGCCAACAGTAGTCTTAGCAGTGTCCGGTCCCTTGAGGGACTTGCCTAGCTGCATAGGACAATTGTTAATGTCTATTTGAGTAGTGACACAATGATAATTAAAAGTGAGATTCAATCTTCATATAACTGATTATAAACTCAAAATTATTAATGACATATTTATATCTAGTTAATATAATATTCCAACTTCAAAATTTCAACAATGAGAACAAGTATAAGCTTATTAACATTGGAAGCTTAATAAATAGATGGGCCCATTCTACTCTTTATCACAAATAGAGTTGTTCATTCATACTTTCATTCATAACATTAAAATCTCTAACTTTTGATGTTTGTCACAAACCAATTTCACAATTAAATATAATTTTATTCTTTGCTTAAACATCAGAAAAATGAATTTCACTGGGCCACAAGAGTTCTGCTAAGTATACATAGAATCAATATTTATTTTATTTTTAAAAAGTGTGCATTATTAATTATGTAACCCATGATTAATGCATATTCATTACAATGATTTCTAAAAATGGCACCACTTTTTATTTAATGCAAGCAAACTTCAATTAATGTAAATTTGAGGATGTAGATTGGTCTCATTCTGCATTATATCAATTAATACCTATATGTTGTCATATCTCTACCATTCTTTTTTAATCTATTCTGTATTGTTTTTTTCTTCTTTTTAAAAAGTGCTGCCAATCAAAATGAATAAATACTTTGAACAGAAGCATTACTGATAGAAGAAAAAAACTTGTGATTACACATAAAGAATTTACTGAGACACTTGCAGGTGTATGAATGACAGTTTGAAGAACGAAAAGATTACGGAGACTATGATGCTTTTTTTTAATGTTTTTTTTCAAATGTTTTTGTTTAACTTAAAAAATATGTTCGTTCATTTGTTTAGAATAAATTTTATAATCAATATTTAACAGATTTAATGGATTTCCTTAAAATTTTGTACATATGTTAAAAATCAATGGCAATGAAATACGACAATAAAATATTTCAGGTTGGCCCTCTGGTTAGTTTACTATAAAGTAATTGGTGACTGATTTTCAAATGTGTTGATGTTGGCTCAAAAAGTTTTTAGTGATGTGCACAGGATATGTTTTTATATGCTTTACTTTTATTTTTAAAAAAGGTTCAATTAAAATAAAAATAAATATTGCTTTCAACTGAATGTAAAAACTGCTTGTTTTAAAATGGATAAAATTTTATTTTCGATTATAAAATTTATTTTTGTAAAATGTTTCTTTCATAAACAAAATAATATTGGAATCAATTTTTAACATGCTGCAAATTTTCTTTAAAATGTATGACTGTGACATTATTTTTATTTGTTGTTTTTGTTTCAAAAATATATTTATTAATTACTTTGTGTACAAATTGGAAAAATATATGCAAAGTTAAATGAGGTTATGCTAAGTTCTGAGAGTTCTTGTTCAATGGTTTAGTAGGCCATCATGTTTGTCATTCTGTTGTTATTAGTTGGGAAGGTGAATAGGTTCCAAGTATCCTCAAAGAATTTTTTAGGAGAGATGACTTAATCTCTTTTCATGATTTTCTTTATTGTTTTGCAGAACAACAGACCTGGGTCTAGACGAGGCAGTTCCATTATCAACTTGCAGCATACTACCCAGATTGCGTAGAGGATGAAAATGGATAGTCTAATAATTGCAAATGTTCCAGGGTAAATTGCTTTTATGGGCGAGAGAATTAAATCCGGTCTGATATTGGAATTGGCGAAGACTATATCTCTGACCGTTTTAAGGTTTGGACCATAATATATGAAGTGCTAAATGGTTTCCTCTTCATGAGAACCTAAACTGCAGGTCGGATCAATGTTGGAGTTTCCTCTTCGGTAAAACAAGAACCAGTTTGTGGAAAGTGTGCTAAGGTTAATTTTGATGATGAAGTCCAGATACTTGGGCTCCAGACACCATCTTTTAAAGTGGGTGATTAATTTTTGGTTTGTGAGGTTGAGGCTACTTTCGGGAGGTTGTGGATAAGGGTTGATTAGGTGGTATGCATCCTACAAAGTGATTTTAACATCAAGATTGGTGTCCATGATTGGTTTGTATTCATTTAGATAATTGATAAGGGATGATATCCACAGCATTTTCCCTGGTGGGGGTCGATTTGTTGGGGAAATCTTTACGGTGATGTTGTTATAGCCAAAGGAATGTATTAAATTATGTAGCATATTGTGCATTTTTTGGAAGATGGCTGCTTGAATAGAGTGGAAAGACAGGCCATTGAACCTCCGAGGCAGTTGGATTTGTCGTTAAACAGAAATAATTACAGAAAATATCCAAATATTAAAAATAAAATATATACAAAATATTTTATAATAAATGCATTTACATACTGTGCACTAAAAAGTCAAAAAATAATTATTTTCTTCAACTGCAATTGATGTCTTTATATTTAACTTGAACAAAAATCTGAGGTGTCCAGAAATTAATTAATTCAAACATTTCTTTTTACACTAAGTGATTGACTTTATTAAGTTCTGGACACTAGGACTTTTATTTCAAGTTAAATATTAAATATTAAATAATAGTATAAGTTATCAAATTATTATAAAAGGAAAGAAACAAGAATGGTATGCTATATTTGTGACAATATCAATTAAAACAGAATATCAGATAATAGGTCACAGTATTAGGACTCTATCATACATAAGATTCTCAGTTAATATAAATTAGGCAGATTGATTGTAGAAATAAAATATGCCATAATAGTATAATAGTAACCTTCATTATTGATGGAATGTATGTAAGTTATACCATTATGAGCATTCTACCTATTGTTATTTTTAAATTGTCTTACTAAATATATTTTTTAAGCATTTTTATTTATTTATAAAAAAATATATTTATGTAAAATACAACATAAAAAATTTGTTATTTAAAAAGTATAATTTGAGTTGCTCATTCTTCACTCATTTTTAAGTTTGTATTGGCTACTTAAAAAAACATTCAAAGCCTACTTGTAATTTAAAAGAAAAACTATGTTTCATCTGTCTCCAACAGTAATTTCAAAGTATGGGCAGCAATTGAATGCAATTAAACACCATGGCATAAGGCACTCAACATATATACATAAAGTATATACACCTGGGTCTCGTTTTACGCAATAGATAGGTTCCTCAGAAAACATGCGCAAACGAAATTGCGCAAAAATAGACATAACTTACATTGAAAAAGGGAGGATGCGGTCTGTGATTTTTCAAAATTCATGTAAAAGCAAAGCACCAACGTAAAATTACTTTAAAATTCGCGCAAAAAAAAAAATAAGGAAATAAAATATGACTAATAAAAAATTTCAAATTTGAAAAAAATTGATACAAGACACACTTTTTTTAACTATAATATTTAATTTTATTCAAAATAATATATTTTTATGCATAATTTACTGTACAGTAATTTACATTTTTTATACACGTTTTAATTATTATAGCTATTTGCCAAAAAACACATTAGTTTGCAAACAACTAGCGCCAACTTCACACTCATGTTGTGTTAATGGTTTTCTGGTGACAACGTAATTAGTAATTAATCTCTGAGACGATGATTTTATTAATTATTTATGAAACTAACAACTAAAAATTAAATTCTTATTTTTGTCTTTAATTTTCAATTCCGTTTAAAAATCAAATTTCACATCACATTAATTTCAAGTCATCGTAAGTAATTTTTAAATTGTTAATTACAATTAAAAATCAGATTTTAATTTTTAATTGTCAAATTTAATTGTGCCCACTGCTATTACTCACCTTTTAAAAATAAACTTGTGGACACTAAATGATTAATAATTGATTACGTTCTTTTTTAAAAAGCAAAAACAGAATGTGATTTAAAATGCAAAATTAACACGGACAATGTTTGAACAAATTTACATTATAATCTTGTAAAATTTAATGTGTGTATACATAAAATGTGGAAATCATGATTTTAATTTTATTATTGCATAAAATCTTACTATTATAAAGCACTGAAAATATTAAAATTACTAAGTTGAAAGTCGAATTCCAATAATGTGCTATTACTTTCAATATAACGTAAGTGCGTGAAATTTATTATTTAAAGTAATAGCGCATTATTGGAGTTCGATTTCCGGTAAAACACGAATCGCATAACTTCAAAATCGTGTTAAATAAGTCCGCGTAAAAAGAGACCCAGGTGTACTTTAACTTTTAATCACTATTCAGTACTTCAATATTAATATTTATTAACAAAAGCATAAGCTGTAAACAATGAGGATTTCCAATTCCTCAACAAGCATTGTGATAAATGCTTAGCTAGAGAAAGCATTTAAAATATCTCTGTCAGGATCCCCCTCCAAACTTCTGACTAGGGTAGGTTCAGACACTAGATCTAAAAACACCAACCCAAAGCCAGCATTTAACTAAAAGTTATCTATTGAGTGGAAAATCTGAAATTTTCAGACACCTACATGTCTTCAAACCCAGCTATCCAACTCAAATAGCTATATGGGGCTCATTGTTTATAACTTACAAGCTTAAGAGAATAGGGTCATGTGATCTATGACTCTTATTTTGACTATTCATAAGATTTACTTTTTTGTTTTTGTTCTTTTTAAAATAATCTAAGTTATTATTTCTCTGACGATCAAATGCAGATTAGTCTTTTATTCAACATTTTACAAAAATTAAAAAACAAACAAACATGGATATGCATATTTACTAACCACATAACAAACACATAAGATTAATAATTAAGGTAAAACACTCTTTAAATACTAGGTCAAAATGATTTTATATATAAATTATGTACATTAATTTCCTGGACAAAAGTCTAAATTAAAATGTTCAGGCAAAAAGATACAAAAATAATAACGTTTGAACATTGTCAGCTTGAGATTACCATTCTTTAATACAATTTAATTTCACATTTAATTATAGCAAAAAAAAAAAAAAATAGTGAGTTCTAAAGTTCAGAATTTAGCATATAAAATAACAAAGTCAATTTTAAAAAGCTACTTTATTTAAAAAATAACAAAATTCTTTATATCTTTCAGATGGCTTGGTAATTACTTTATAAAAATTAATCTTTAAAGATCGGATTAAATTAATCTGCTATTTCTTTCTGATTTAGCAATTCAAAATATAAATTATGTATAATATAAACGTTAAAATCAGCTAATTCAATTTTATTAAGTGTAAGATTTACCAGAACATTAATAAATTTTCATCTACAATAAATTATTAAATGAAAATTTTAGAAAAAAAAAAAAAAAATTCTCATTAATCATGAAATAGAATGACTCATATATATATATATTAAACGTTAGCTTTGCTTTATTTATACGTGGTGCGTGCGTACGTGTAATATCACAAATTATATATTTCCATGATCCTATTTCGTTGTGTTTAAGTAACGAAAATTTATAAATTAGACAGATAAAACACCATAGTTTCAAAAGCTCTCATTAGTTATACAGATCATGTGATCTCAATTTTATTTAACAATTTAATAGCAAACAGAATTTTATATACTGTATAGAAAAAAAATCATCATTATTTATTTCAAAGTGAGAAAGATTTTAATCGTATCCAGTTAGTCAAGACACTATTCGATTGAAACAACAGTCTTTATATTAGTCAAGTAAAAATTATAATTCTATACAAGGCGTAAGCTTGTGGTTAAGACCTGTAGAGGTCCCTACCTCCACATTTTCATGTGCATATTCCTGAAGTTTACAGCCTTAATAAATATTAATTTATAATATATATATATTTAATTTCGATATACTCAGCTATTCATATATAAAAGTAGGTTGAAGTAAAGAAGGGGTTCCCTTCTTTTCTTCCAAGGTGTAAGCTTGTGGTTAAGACCTGTAGAGGTCCCTACCTTCGCATTTTTTTAGACGCATATTCCTGAGGTTACAGCCTTAGTAAATATTACTTAATAAATTATATTATAAATATTAAGTTACATATTAAAAATATGTGAGATTGATAGCTCAATTTTTAAATATTAAAATTAATTATTAACTGTAAGCAAATATATTGATATGAGATGCTGATCCAAATGATTATAAGATATGAATAGATTTTTATAAAAATTGGAAAATCCATTTTAAAAGGAAAGATAATGACTTGTTTAGTTAGATAAAATCACAAACATTGATAAAAAAAGTGGAATAACATTTATTATATAATAAAAAAGCCATACTGTGGAAATTGATGATGAGTGTAAAACTAATTACTCAATTTAATAAAAGATATCAAATGTAGACAATGCAAGTTTATGCCCCACCAAATTCTCGTACTACTAAAGAAGTAAAGGACTTTATTATACAAAATACTTTTGATCAAACAACATTTAAAATTGTAGAAAAGAATGCTTTGATAAATTTATTCATGAACACAAAAATGAAAAAGAGCATTCATAGAAAAAGTTATTGTTTAAGAAATATCCAAACTAGAAAGAGAAGCATCCAAAAATAAAACAGAGATAGATTATATTTCGACTAACAGAAAAACTTTTAAAAAGGACATTATTAGCAATTTAAATGATGTCTTTTATCTCCAACAATAAATTTAAGATATCTAAGACTAAAAAGAGATCAATAAGAAACGAATGGAGAGACAGAACTGCAACTCAGATAAGTGAAACAAAAAAAGCAGCATTTCAACAATACATTTTTAACTGACTTAAGATACTGAATGTACGAAGAAAAAAGACCATATTTAAAAATGGCCCATCTAGAAAAAATAAATAGCTGGAATAATAATATGAAAAAAGTTAACAATGATTTTAAAATATACATATTGAAGTAGTAAGGAAAGATGTAAAAGAGAACTAAAGTTTCAAAAATATAAAATATTTTGGTATTGGAAGAAAAGTGTTTCATCAAAAAGAAAAAAAAATAAGGTAGCATTATTACTAAAAAAAAAAAAAATGTCAATATGAAATGTATGCAAAAATTATACAATATATATATAGTAATTTTAAAAAAAGGCAAAACAAAGTAATGCTTTTAATTATAACAATATATTTTAGGCGCTAAGTTTTGTAAATGATGAGATCAGGAAGCTATTAAATCTATGAAGAATGAAAATGCACAGGAAATGATAGGATCACTATAGACATTGCAAAAGGGTTGATGAAGAAATGATAAAATTGTTATCAATAACAAATATCTACATGATGATGATTATATCAAGCAATTTGTAGAATGTAGTTGAAATATTGATATTTAAGAAATGAGGGGAAAACACTAAAAATTAGACATATTAAACTGCTAACAATTCTACATAAAGTTTTTCTACTAGCATTATAAATTATCTACAGAAATTTTAAGTCTTAAGAAAACCAAACGGACAAGTTAAAATTTAAAATGGTTGCAGCATAGTAAATCTTATTAAACGATTAAGAAAAGTAATAGAAATGACTAATGATTAGTCAAGCATTGTTAGCCGAGAGGTCATCGCACCCGCCTTGCAAGCAAGTAGTTGTTTGCAGATGGATGTGGGTTCACATCCCGGCCGATGCTATGACATATGAGTAAAAAAAAAAAGACTAATGATTATGAGTTTCTACTTATGCACTGGATTTGTTGTTAAAGAAAAGGTGTTTATCCTTATAAAATCTATGGCAATTAATACACTGAAATTTCAATACACAATCGAACCTTAATATGATCAAATTCTAGAAGTGAAAAACTAGTGATTAATTTCCATAGTGATACTAAAAGTATTAATATTCATAATAGTGAATTCATTTCTCAAACCTTTTTACATTTTACAAGAAATATATATATATTTTTTTTATTAAGAAAAATTTATTATACAATACGAACCAATATACACACATTTGTTATTACATGCCAATACAAAATAACATAAATTGATTTATCTTGTTACATATCGTTTTCAAATGTGAATAACACAGTTTTAACGTGTCTATTTCTGTGTATGTAGATGCTTCCCCAGCAGTTTAATTCTGTAGGCTTAGCAATCATTTTCTTTATAGATATAATAAAACTACCATACTTCCTCATTCTTTTTAAATACATATAAATAAAGATATAATAAAAGACAAATGACACCCAAGATGCATTTCGTACTGAACCAGCACTCATCAGTTGGCTTTACTTGAAGTTTTTCCAAGTGGCGTTTACTAAATAATCTGGAGTTATTAAATTGTCTCTTTGTTTGATTTTTCCTACGATTTTTCTAATAATTTGTGGATTAAAATATGAAACTAGAGAAATAAAAATAAATGGAAATTATAATAATAATAATCAAATGACTTTATTGGGAGTTCCTAAGAAATTCGATATTATTTTGCAGATGATATAATTGTTTTTCTAAGTAATGATTCAAAGCTTTAAGAAATGTTATTTAAAAGTTATAATATGAATGCAAGAAAGTAGGATTGAAGACAAATGTTAAAACAACCAAAGTAATTAATGTTCAACAGCTTTCAAAAAAAAAAAAAAAAAATAAAAAATAAAGATTGTAATTGAAAAAAATTATAACTTCATTAGATAGTACATTAATACAAGCTTATTCATATATGTCACATGATCACCATCTCTTATGCTAGCACATAACTGTCATTAAACAGGCAAAACTCTCTATATAGTAGTGCCACCCTGTGCCAACCAGAGTGATCAATGGATGCCAGAAGGCTTATGTATAAATTCCCTATATAGTGTCTACTCATCCAATATCACCAGACTAGCTTCTGGCTTGTGGCCTTCATCAGCGAGGAGCCTTGGACTGCACCTAGATCTTAGGATCTAATGCAACCCTCCAGCAGCCACCTTTTATATCTACTTAACTACAAAACTATGAGAATGAAATTGAAAACACAATAATATTTTCAATCTAAGCTCAATAGCTTATACAGTCATATGGGTCTGAACTCAGTTCAGTATCCATACATTTTGGTGTCTTTTGCTCTTTAACAACCATAGCCACCATTATCCTATTTTAATTTTGTAGTTAAATAGAGATAAAAGGTGGCTGCTGGAGGGTTGCATTAGATCCTAAGATCTACGTGCAAGGCTCTCAGATACAAGGCTCCTCACTGACAAAGGCCACAAGCCAGAAACTAGTTTGGGGATATTGGATGAGTAGGCACTAGATCCGGATTTTATGCACAAGCCTTCTGGCATCCACTGATTACTCTGGTTGGCAAAGGGTAGCACTACTGTATGGAGAGTTTTGCCTGTTTAATATATATAAGTACTACAATATGTGAAAGCAGCAGTATGTGAGGGCATATAAATGTCAGCATTTATAATATTTATAAAAACTAAAAATAATATTTAGGTTAATAAATTTAAAGCATATCAACAATCTTGTAAAATTATTCTACATGTATACAATTACCAAATTTCAACATAAAATAATTCGCCAAACATCTGTTGATAAATGTGAAAAACGTCATTTATTGTAAAATACGTCTCAGACAGATATACTAAGTTTTAACTAGTTGACAATTTAAAGGAACTTTATCAATCTGGAAAGTGTCCAATACTAACAATTTTTTTTGGAAAGATGACTAATTAACGAAAAAAAAAAAAGCTATTTATATTTTATAAAATGATTATCAATCAAAATTTAAGACCATGAATCAGAGCGAAGAGATTATAATTTTTTTTGTTAAACACATCATAGTACGATATGAATTCTACAAGTGTTTAATATACTTGGCTTTCATACCCAATATTTTACTACCTTCATAAAATTCTTAGAATCATTTGTTTTTATTTCTTTCTTAATATTTTAGTAGGAGCCCAAGCACTTCCAAGAGGTGAAGTTTAAAAATATCCCCAGCCCTAGAGTGGTTCTGGCTTTTGCTTTCATTAGAAATATATATATATATATTTTAAGATAATAGTTTTTTTTTAATTAAAATTTATTAGATACAATTGAACATGTTTATCTATACATAGCTATATTCTTTTTACTCTGTTGCAAAGCATTCATTCTGTAGAACTTGCTGTGGTCCAAGACTGGGGTCATTGCCCTCCATCACTCCTCTGGGATGGTGACCTTAGCCCAGGTTTCATGGAAAAAACAATCCAGAGCCAGCAATCTATCTCTGTTCCTGAGCCGCTTGAGTAATTTGATATAGATGTTGCAGACACTGCGATTGACATTTTCAAATATACACTTGCATCTGGATAGCCAGATTGCAAAGGTTAGAATAATGGTGATTCTGATTTTCGAGAATATGCCACTCTTTATAGCCTTTTGAATGACTAAAACTTCTCTAATATTGAGCGACATGCTTTCGTTAATAAAGGATCTGATCGGCTTGAGAAAAGGGCAGAAATACAGGAGGTGATGAATTGTCTCATCTGCTGTGGCACATAGTTGGCATTATTGCACTTATATACCTAACAATCAACTTTTATTTCTTTACATTATTGAAGGCTAATAGAAATTTAAAAAAAAATTAAATTAATGCCAATAGTTGTAATAGAGGCAAAACTCTCCATACAGTATTGCCACCCAGTGCAAGCCAGATTAATCAATGGATGCTAGAAAGATTACTCTGGATTGCACTGGATGGTAATACTGTAGGGAAAGTTTTACCTTTGTTATAACATCTTGTGTAAGTATAGAAACTAGTGATCATGTGATGTTTAGCAGTTTAATACCAATCCTACCAATGGGATGATGATGACTATGGTTATTAAAGAACCAAAATGTATAGATGCTGGACTGTGTTCACATCTATATAACTATACAAGCAAATAAGCTTGAATTGAAAACATTAATGTGTTTTCATTTCAGACTCGTAGCTGTATAGTTAACCAAAAAGATAAAAGGTAGCTGCCGGAGGGTTGCATTAGATCCTAAGATCTAAGTGCAATACTCTCAGATCCAAGACTTGGCACTGATGAAAGCCACATGCTAGAAACTAGTCTGGGGATATTGGATGAGTAGGCACTTAATAGGGATTTTATGCACAAACCCTCTTGCATCCATTGATTATTCTAGCTTGCACTAAGTAGCAATAATGTATGGGGAGTTTTGCCTTTGGTATAACAGCTTATGTAAACTAGAAAATAGTGATCATATGATGTTTAGTGGGCCAATACTTGTACAGATCTGATATTAGGTTAGTTTCTATATATTTTGGTACTCACACAGTTTATGTCAATTGTAGGTTTCTTCTATCATTTGGTACATTAACAATATCATTGATGAAGGCAAAAACTACAACTGATCTGGAAGTGGCCATATTTTTAAAAACAGGATAATATATACCAAAATAATACATTACATGACTTATAAGCTTACATTTGTAATTTATGATAAAAGATTAGTACATTGTACAGGCTTAACACCTGAATTTATATATGTAATATATACGGGATTCGAACTCAAACTTTCACATGACTCACAACTCTCAGTGCCATCTTATATTGCTGACCCACCTGGTCACACACATACATTTTACATCACTTTACTGCTACAACAAGCTACATGTTTCACATTTTGTTTTACTTATTAGAAGATTATCTCATCTACTTATCTGTTTATCTATTACAATGCAGCATTTAAAAATAAATTTTCATTTACATATCAAAATAAATATGTAAAATAGAAAAAGAAATGGGTTGAGTGTGATATTTTTTCAGTGATCAATTGAAAAATAGACTCTATAACTTCAAAGATATTTGGACAAGATGTATGCGATCTAGAAATAAAAACTTGATTATCTTTAACAGTAGACTCATTGTTTTTCAGTAATTTATAATTAAAATTATTACAACATTCAGAGTCACTGTAAAAGAATGATCCATATTGTGAGATATAAAGAAAGTAAAATATCATGGTTTACTTTAGGAATTAATAATGTAAAATTACTAAACATCACATGATCACTTTCTCTTATACTAGTACATAACTGTTATTAAACAGGCAAAACTCTCCATATCGTAGTGCCACACTGTGCCAACCAGATTAATCAATGGATGCCAGAAGGCTTGTGCACAAAATCCATATCTAGTGCCTATTCATACAATATCCTCAGACTAGTTTCTGGCTTGTGGCCTTCGTCAGTGAGGAGCCGTGGATCTGAGAGGACTGCACCTAGATCTTAGGATCTAATGCAACCCTCCAGCAGCCATCTTTACAAGCCTTCGGGCATCATTGATTACTTTGGTTGGCACAGGATGGCACTACCGTATGAAGAGTTTTGCCTGTTTAATGTAAAATTCTTATTAAAAGTAAATTTTTATTAAAGTTTGATGCATCTCTCAATGTTTAATTTCCTTACACGATTTCAAAATATGACTGATATGAGAATTTCAATCTAAATTTTTTCCTTCTACTGTAAAATGGTAACAGGGATATTATTAGAAATTTTTGTTCTGAAATAAGAATTTATTCTAATAACACTTTTGAGAAAACATGCAACAATAATTACAATTGTTTGTATTACATTTAAAAAAAAAAAAAGGGGGGGGGGAGTATTCATTAAAATAGAAAGAATGAAAACAAATTGAATTCATTGTAGATTTGTTAAGTCATAAATCAAAACAAATAACATA
Organism: Epiperipatus broadwayi; assembly: GCA_028023455.1. NCBI lineage: Eukaryota > Metazoa > Onychophora > Udeonychophora > Euonychophora > Peripatidae > Epiperipatus > Epiperipatus broadwayi. The sequence goes on from JAQFVV010006198.1 coordinate 28,611,267, forward strand.
TTTAGTTATTTAAATATACCTTAAATCTAATTTATTTTAATAATACCTGCAAGTTATTACAATATAGATGAATGTAATTGTTTTCTCTTTTCTGTATAAGACTAATTTAAAATAAATTAAACTAGAAAAGTTTATACAGCACTTTAAAGGTATGGGCATGTGGATGTTTTCAAATACCTTAAGTATCTCAACCATAGCTTTTTGCAACGATTATGATACTTAAGGTATTGTGAGCATGCGCGTATTTTTAAAGTGCTGTATGCCTTTTCTAGTTTAAATGTTTTAACATTTATTTAAAATTACAATATATGTATACAACAATGGCATAGTAATAGCAAACTCTTATCGATGATGTATGTGCTAATGATATCCTTCAGTCATTATTCGGCTTTTGGGTAGATTTAAATCAGTAATCCGTAATGAAATAATAAAATCAATGATGTTATAAATTACATATTACAATTATTATTTTTTTGTAATAATATATTGTTATTTACTATTATTATTAATTAAAAAAAACTGCATCATTATGAATCGTAAAAAAGATGAAATATTTTTAATATAATAGTTTTTTTTTTCAATATATCAAATGCGTTGACTGGGAAGCGAATCCGGGCCAGTTGCTTGGAAGGCAGCTATGCTAACCACTAGGCCATCAACGCTCGACATACTATTCTTTTTTTGAAAATAATATTTTATTTAAAATAATTTATAAAACTGATGGTTTATAATGAGCTACTGCTAAACATACATATCTTTTTTTCTCACGTGTCATAGCATCAACAGGGAAGCAAACCCGTTAATCCAGGACAACTGCTTGTAAAGCAGCTGTCGCTGATCTCTCGACCATCATTATCTTTTTTTTAATAATGAAAACTCAATAAAAATAAATTGCAACAAGTAATAAAATTCAATGTGTACTTATCAAAAACACTCTAAAAGATTTTTCTATAGAAGATTCACCACTTCATATATATATATGTATATGCCTTCTATCCAAAAGCAGATTTGTAAGATAAACAAAACATTCTAGGAGCAATTAGCACCACTTGATATTCCTACTCATTTTTGCTCTTGCTTGATATCCTCTAAACACAACTTATTCTACAGTTCTTAAAGCCACCATCACAAAATTACTAATAACTTATATTAACTACAAATAACAAAGGAATTCCCACATTTATTAATAAAATTTTCATTATTACAATTAGACACATTCATATATACGCATCCATATATATAATGATTAAAAAACAACATTTAAATTAAAAAAAATAAATAAAATCTTAAATCCAATATTTTTGTTATTATAAAATATAAATCACTATTTAACACTATGACTATTGTATAAACAGGGAAACATTAAAATAATGTAAAACATTATTGCCAAGCGCTTTCAACTCATTTGAGTCCTTATCAAAACTGTATAAAAATCGTTTTACTCTACTAAGCAATAAACTCAAACATTTCATTACATCGGCCAGAAATAACTAATCGGAAAACAAGTTAATGTTGAAAGTGCTCGGCAATATTTTTTTTATATTATTTTAATGTTTCTCTGTTTTATACAATGGTCATATTATTAGATTAAGAAAAAAAACATATTATAACATATGAACTTGTAAATACAGACTTTCAACATATAAAACGGGAAAGAAAAGAAAACAATGGGGGAAAATGAGAAAAGAAAATATAATAAAACACAAATTCATTAAACAGTGCTTTTTAATGAAATCATTATTGATACCAAAAAATATCCAGAACAATAGGTAAAATGATTCAACCAAAATTAAACAAGCGCGTTATTCATTAAAGAAAAAAGTAATTATTTCTAATAGTTACGATATCATACTTTACGTAAATGTAAACAAAATAAGAATAAAAAAGCTTATTAACAAGTGTTCTACAAATTATAGTAACAATAATAATGATTGTATATACCATATGCTGCTCAAAGAAAGTCCGTGCAGTTAAGAAATAATTACATTAATATATCATCATATTAGTAAATTATTATTTATCATTCTCTTAATAATACTAAAAAATAATACATCTTTTTTTTTATAACAGAATTTTTTCACCAAATTTAAATTAGAGCATTAGTGACAGTAAAGATGACCAAAACAAAGGATGAAGCTTTTAATGTTTAACAATATACATACGTCAACTCAATTCTAACACAACATCTAATTTAACATTTAACAATTGAAACTTGTAGGGAAACTAAAATAGTTCATTACTAAAAGCCATAAAAGAAAAAAGCATATTAATACAAACTAAATTGAACACTATGATTCTATAATCTAAAATCCTAACTATCCTGCAAATATTACTTGACCAGTCCGCTCATACGATCATAATATAAAGCTGATATTTTATAATTTCCCTTTTCTTTTTGCATATCAATTTTATTATTATATATGAGGGGGGATCCAAAAATAACTTGAATCATTTTCTGGTTTGCAGGCCTGTTATAGTATATACTTTTGCTGTTATATACTTCTTGCAGGAACCCTTCTGCATCAATCTTCCAAATGTCATCGCCATGTAAAATCATGGGACATGTAGCATATTTTTTTGTAAAGTGCATTTTGAGTATTTGCCAATTTTTTTTTATAATGGCTGAAATGTTCAAACAATGTAAAATTCTGTTTTTGTTTACAGAAAATAGCAAGGAATCTCTAGTTTAGTAAATGATTAATAATAATCATTATTATATTTATCTGAGGTGGATGGTGTCAAAGATGTGAGTGGAGTGAGTTTGATAGGTGTAAATAAAATGTAACAATCATAAACAAGCTGATCTCATAAAAACCCAAAGGCAGTAGTACTGGCAGCTACTTGGCATAAGGTTCCTGTACATATGCATGGTGAACAGCACCACCTAGCGGCTGAAACTTGAATATTTCTGTGGTTGACATGGAAGCAGAGCCTCTTGCAGCCACATGGGGCATAAGTTGAAAGTACCAACAGAAGTTTATGAGTGTTTTAATTAAATGTTAAATTTATTGTATCCCTAAAAATTACTGCAATTGAAGTCCATAATCAAAACAATGCTGATTTTTTTTGACACAAATGACATTTTTCTCTCAAATTTAGTTCATAATGGCCAAACATTTTATCTGCAAGTTCTGAAACATTTACATGATGTGGTAAAACAAACTTTCCACTTTGTGGTAAAAAAAAACAGTGCAAGTTCCACTCCAACAAACTGTCATCTCTTAAAGTCTTGAGTGTGAAGCACTTTTTAATTAAATTCAGTAGGACCCAGCTTATCTATCAGCCATATTCGCTCGATCTTGTTTCATGCAATTTTTTTAAAATCTCTCCAATGAAAATATGTCTTAATTTTTTTTTTTGGCAGACTTAGAACTGGGATAGGAAATGACAAAAGAATGAAAATGAATTGCTTTGCAAGCATTTCCAGACTACTTCAAAAAGAAACAGATTTAGACTGGTGCATTGTGTTAAATAGACTATACTTTTTAAAGCGATTCAATTTGAAACATCTAAAAATAAATATAACAATTTTTTTATTACAAAATTATGTTATTCTTGGGTTCACTCTTGTATTTGAGGAAATGAAACCTTTGTAGCAACTATGTAGTTTGAATTTTTCTAGGAATAGCAGTTAATTTTTTTAATGAAATTAAAATATTAATTTTTACAAGATTAAATTTATTTTTAAATAAATTTCATTTCATTTCAGAACTTTTTAAAATCAGCCCCCCCCCCCCAATACACACATGACTTGTTAATAGACAGAAAATAATCCCATTATTCTAAAGGCAAACATGGGTTTACATTTTTCAGTTTGAGATAGACAAAGTCAGATTTACACAGAGACAAAGTTAGGAAATTGCTGAGAGATGCTGACCCATTGGGGTATTATATTTATATAAATTAAAATTCAAAAAATGAATGCACAAATCACTGAAAACAGTCCCCCTGCTGTTTATTAAGGGTTATCACTATTGCAATAAGTATATACAATATTAATATTGCAAAATTATTCATTGTAGACAACAATCTATTGACTAATAATAATTTGTTTGATATACTCCTTTCTCTTAATCTCATTATAACAAAAATATTGCACGTAAAATGTTTCCCACTTCAGTGCTAGTAAAGTCAGCATTTTCTGACAAAAATATCACAAATTGAAAAAACTTTATCCACTGAACAGTTTGATATCAATGGTTATGATTATCTGTTTCCTTTTATAATTGAAAGTTTAAAATAATTGCTAAATCAGTACAATATATCAAAAGTATCACTGAGAATTATATTTTTTAAAAACTTCATTTTATATGACTATATATGTTCACATTTTGATCCATCTAATAAACACGAAAATTAGATTGAAGTTGTTTTTTCCTCATTTGTCATAGCATCAGCGGGGAAGCAAACTCGCTAATCGGGACCACTGCTTGTAAAGCAGCTGTTGCTGACCCCTCGACCACTAATGCTTGATATGAAGTTTATTTTTCTCCAATATTTGAGTAAAGTATAAAATCACTCTACTAAGAAAAGGTAATTCTCATCAATGATAAAAAATGTACATTTCTTTAAAAAACCTTTTTATTTATATAAATATACTTAAAAAAAAAGAAGCGTTAAAAATAATTTTTCATCAGCTGTCATGATATTTTTAATATTATGTGATCAAAATAAAGCAAGTAATGTTTTTGTTTAGAAATGAGTGTCACACACTTTTATTTTGGTTCCATAATATCAAGAATATGATTAAAACTGATGAAAAACTATTTTTTATTTTTTGATGCAAGTATGTAAATAAAAGTTTTTTAAAAACTATTTTTTATTTTATATTGTTTATTTTGAAGTAATTTCAGAAATTAGGACTGAAGTAAGTTTAGATAAAATTTAATACTGTTAAATAGCAATGTAAAAAAGCATTAATCCCACATAAAATAAAAAATTAACTTTTTTTCTAAAATTGTTTGGAAACTCTAAAAAAATATATATTGCCACTGAGAATACTTATGAATGCAAAGTTTTTACTACATTGGAAAATGAGTGAAAACTGAATAACAAGATTTAGTCAGGCAGACAAGTAAAAAGAAACAGAGGTTAAATAAGAACATATAAAAAGGCTAAGAAGCCTTAATTTCACACTAGATATTACTTAATTGAATTGTCTAAATGCAGGCCTACATGCCAAAAAATTGAGAAAATCACACATACCTCATTCTGATAATTTTATCCCAAAAAAAATCTAAAGATGTCAGAATAAAAAAAAAGATAATTTGAAAAAATTAAGCCCCACTTTGATATGTGTCCTCTTTGTAATATTATTTTTACATGCTTTGTGAGATTACTTCAAGAAAATTTTCCAAATGACTAAAATATTGACCCCCCCCCCAAAGTTTATTAAGATTCTGTTATTTTTGTACAATAATTGTGTAATAATTATTAAAAAAATCAAAACTATACATGATAGCACATTTATTTTGTATGTATATTAGACTTGCTTTTTAAATTGATCATAATACATCATCATTGACTATCCGTCAGAACAAATATGCTGCAATATTATAAAAATTATAATATTTTAAAGCATAATTTGATATATTTATCAGATATTGACAATTATTTATTCATATTTTAAAAACAAATAAAAAGATTTCATTAGTTTTAGAACTCAATCTGCTTCTTATGATCATTGGATAATGAAACAGTTCTTTGTTTTTCTTACAATCTTATTTTTTCAATATTTGCAAAGTTCAAATATGATTTTTTGGAATTTATTTTGTTTGTAAATGTATATTACTATTTAATCAAGTAAAATGATTAAATATTACAAATCTTTTTACCAGGGAAAACAATAAATTTGTCATTAGTGTAGTAGGGTTTAAGTGATGCAATAAATGCTTTTTTCTTGTATGTCAAATGCATTGACCGGGAAGCGAACCTGGGCTAGCTGCCATGTCAACCACTAGACCACCAACGCTTGACAATAAATGCTTTTATTAAAAAAATGCACAATTGCAAACTATATATTTTTTTGTTTTATAGATATACAATCTACTCATACAAATAATTTTTTCTTATTCATTATTAAAAAAAAAAATATTTTACTTATTTAGTTGGTTTAGAAGTAAGAATATACAAATATTTTCTGTTTATGGACCCAAATGAAGCAAACTCAGCTTAGAAACAGATTTTAAATTACTTTCTCAATTAAACATTAAGCTCAAATTAAAGAAAATGATAATATAACATTGCATTATTTGATAAAGATTATTATTATTGAGGGACAATATAAAATAAACACATGAATAATTAATTGATCAAAGGTTATTTTTCATTAAACTGTTAAGCAACAAAAAGATTGTGCGCATTAAATAAATTTTTATATAATTTAAAAATAATTTCCTGCATTATGGAAGTTTATTTAATTTAAATTTTGAATGTTTTAAAATATAACAATTAAATTTGCTATCTAAATAGTAAAACAAACTTTTAATAGATCTCTAAAGAACAAGCCCCTTCCCCTCCCCTTAAAGCCCAGTATGATAAGGAAGAGTGAAGGTGTGTTGAATTACATTTATTACTAACAATTTGTTTAAATATTTATACGAATATTTTTTCTTTAAAAACGATTGTGATTAATATTTAAAAAAGAAAAGAATTTTAATGTATTCACAATGACAATGAAAAAGATCCTCAAATTTATCTTTTATTTTTTAAATGTAGTTTTTAAAATATAACTTTATTATGAATATTTATAATGTGATTTTTTAAAAAAAGTTAAATTAATCACTACAAAAGTTTGAGAATGGAAACAAAATTAAGAATATTGTAAAGGATAAAATTGATAGTATGGCCTCCTTGAATCTGACAAAAATATATAGTTCTATTGATAGATTGCATTCCATAAAGATTACTGAACAAGCATTAAGGAGTTCACCAATACATTACACAAAATTTGTTATTGATTTGTTGAAATTTATTGAAGATAACATTGTTGCTTCTTTTGAAGATAGATGTTATAAACTGTCTAAAAGTTGGCCTATGGATCTGCCTATAGTTGCACAAGTTTGCAATTTTATTTTGTCTATGTATAAGGATAAGACTTTAAATAATTGCAATTTTAAAGATATTAAAATTTACATAAGATATGTTGATCATGTTTTTGTTTACATAGCAATAATATAAATTGTCTTGTAGATGAACTATTGAAAAAGAACAGAATATAGCTATCAAATATCTTGATTTATATATTACATTACAAGAGATGATGGTTTATTAAATTATACAATGGTAATCAAACCATTGCAAAAAAGAGCCATATACACAGTAAGTCAACAGTACCAATTATACATAAAATGGCAAATTTTGCACTTTTTTTAATAATTCATAATAATAACATGAAAGGCTAAAATCTTAGACAGATGTGCTTTAAAAATGCTTATGTGATAGCTAATCAGATATCACATAAGCATTTTAAAGCACATCTGTTGAAGGTTTTAGTCTTTCACATTATTATTATATCATCTGCTTGCACTTAATAAATTTAATATATTTACATTTAACAGTTTGATAGCTAAGTTCGAGTTAACTCAAGATTCCACATTTAATAGTATATTTTCTTTATTTTTAACATTAAAATTACAATTTTGCATTTTTTTTAAAGGTTAAAAAAAGTTCCGTAAGATGCTGCCCTCTCTTGAATTATTTTACAAGTAAAAAAATCAATAAAACTGTCATTAAAGGTCTAACAAAAGAAATAGGTGGTCTTTTCTTGAATCTTATTGGCTGTTACATTTTGACAACAAAGAAAATGGTTGTCAATAACTGAAGAGTTATGATTTCTTTTTGTTTCATTTTGAAAATGATAAACGAATGTTTTAGACCATTTTAAAAGTATTTTTTAACAAATTATAAATTATTTCGATAAAATATGCTAAAAATAAAATTATTTTAGAAAAATAGTTAAGAGTTTAGCAAAAATTATTTATTTTTCAGCACTATAAAATTGACAAAAAATTACTGACATCACAACAATATCAGCAACACTTTTTGGTTGGTGAAACATTCGTTTTAAGATTTGCCATTATCGAATATTTTTATAATTATAAATAAAAATTTATTTTTGAAAAAACTTTTGTTCACTTTCTTAAGTTGACAAATTATTAATATACTTTTTACAAACAAAACTAAAGTGAATATAATATTAAGAGATGAATATATTTTGATGGTTGAATTTGTGAGTTGACCAATTAGAAGTTTAAAGTTTTATCTCACTCGGCCAATAAAATTAATCACCAGTGAATAAGTTAATAATGAAAAATTGTCATTATGAAAGTGATAAATCACAAAATATTGAAACATTTACAAAAAAACTGATTGAAATTGGCTATAATAATAATCAAATTTATTGCCCTTTATATTAATTTAAAAATAAATATACTACTTTAAAGGAGCTGAAAGTTAATGATAAAAAATGGATTTCCATTCCATATATTTCAAATGCTCATGCTAATTTTTAAAAAAAAATATATATATATAAGATTTATTTAATGTTTCACTTTGTATTCCACATAATATTAATAGATTGGTAAATAATTTTAAAAATAGTATACCTTTTAAACAAATAAGAAATATTATTATCAAATTTTATGTAAGTGTATGACTTCATACATAGGTGAATAAAGATGTATCTTGAGAAAAGATTAAAAGAGCACAAATGTATAAAAATAAGAGTAATATTTGATAAAGTTTACAAGCACTGTGTTTTAGACTGTAAAAAACTAAAGAATGTAATCATCCTTTCTTTACAAGCACCATTAAACAGAGGTGTTCAGACTACAAGTCTTTCCCCAGTAAACTTAAACATTTCAGAAATGCTAATAAGAATATTAAAAGTAACAAATGGGTTTAAAATAAATGATTTATAAATTCATGCTCTCACTTCTAGACACTTAAGATTGGCTCATATCATTACATTTGGGTTCGGAAATAAGACAGCTGCTCTTTTTTTCTTAATGTCTCTCATCTTGTGGCTGGAGTGAGAATATCCTTGCAGATTGAACACCTCTATTTCATGGACCTTGTGAGTTTATTACAAAAATAAGAGTAATATTAATTTAACAACAGCTTTTTGATCATGAAAAAACATACAAGTTTACCTACAATTTTAATCTTAAAAATGCTAAGATTTTTCATGAGGGCAGAAACCATAAAACAAAAATTAAGAAGGCAATTTTCATAATAGAAATGGAACATCTATAATCAATTGATCATCTGCTAACCTTAAGATTCGGGAATCTTGGGATATAACTTGATGACCTTGATTTCAGCCATATTTAAATTTAAATGACAGCCAAAGAAGATTATGAGATTAACTGAAAGCACTTGTGGTTTATTATAATATTTATAAATATATTATCACCACTATATTCATTATATAAATATAAGCAATAAATCATGCATAAGCCTACATATGTGTTGATGAAGAATAATTAGTTGTTAAATATAGATATTATTATAGTCAATGCATTTTTAATGTAGTGTATCATAATCTCGATCTTTTGTGATACAATTTGATTCCAAAAATATAATATACCAACAAAAAATAATTAAGTAAAAAATGGAATAATAATTTATTAAGGTAATAAACCTTTAAGCATGTGCACTTGAATATGCAAAGGTAGGGACCTCTACAGGTCTTAACCACAAGCTTAGGCCTTAGTAAATATTACTTAACGTAATCAATATGCGTTAAATAAATTTATAATATTTAAACATAATCAAACTGTTGCACATGCGCTTTAGATTTTAAACATAAAATGAATGAATACTAACACTTCAACCACATGATAAAGTCTTTGGAAAAGATAGAATGGCCATCTATCTTTTCGAACCCAAACGCTTTTGTATGGGTAAATATACAAAAGCATTTGGGTTCAAAAAGATAGATGGCCATTCTATCTTTTCCAAAGACTTTATCATGATTTTCAAACACTTAAGATTCACCCATACAAAAGCGTTTGGGTTCGAAAAGATAGATGGCCATTCTATCTTTTCCAAAGACTTTATCATGTGGTTGAAGTGTTAGTATTCATTCATTTTATATTTAAAATCTAAAGCACATGTGCAACAGTTTGATGCTGTTTAAATACTATTGTTTATAAAAAACATTGCGCTATATAAAATAATTGACTTATTTACATACATTTAATTTCAAATAAGAATGACATATCGTAAATTCTAATAAATTTCACCAGCGTCATTCATTCAAGCATGTAAAAGTAATTTAAAGTGATTATTTAATAACTTCACGCTTTCACTTTCAAACACTTAAGATTCACCCATACAAAAGCGTTTGGGTTCGAAAAGATAGATGGCCATTCTATCTTTTCCAAAGACTTTATCATGTGGCCGAAGTGTTAGTATTCATTCATTTTATATTTAAAATCTAAAGCGCATGTGCAACAGTTTGATGCTGTTTAAATATTATTGTTTATAAAAAACATCGCGCTATATAAAATAATTTATGAAAAGATAATACTGTAATAAGTTAAGAAAAAGAAAACACCTGACTGACTGAATACAATTAATTAAATACATTAAAATAGCAGAATGAATAATTTAAGAGATGATTCAGAATGGCACTCATAGATACGTATGAAAATTATAATTTAAAAATTTGTAATTTTTTTATTTAATGTTTTCCATACTATCAATGGTAAGTCCAAAAGACTAAAAGTTTAAAAGCTTTTAATTTAAACAAAAATAATAAAAAACGTAAAACAATATAAGCCATTAATGATTTCAAAATAATGTTGTTGTTTTTTTTTTTGTTTAAGCTTAAAGGAATTTATTATTATTTAAATATAAAAAGTTACCATTAATTATTTTTCTTTTACTATTAAAATAAATCCATTTTGTTAAATGATTATCATCCATTAGTTGTTTTTCTTCAGTATTTAAATATTCATTCTCCTCACCCTTTATTAATACATTGTTTATTCCAAATGCTTTTGAAATAACTATTTTTCCAAGATTCGGGTATTAATATATGAATCATTTTTAGCAATTATAAAATTCAATTTTATTATCAATATAAAGTTGTAAATTTCTTAAGCGTTACTATTTTAGAATTATTCTTGTAATACAAATTTAATTTTAATCTTTGCGCGTTTGGTTAATAATGGTTAATAAATCCGTAATTCAATACTAGCGCTATAAACGCATACACACAAAACTAATATTTAATATCTTATTAAACCATGAACCGAGCGCTTTTGAGAATCATGGCTCTCATAATCATAGCTCTTTGTGAAGTAATTGATTGTTTAATGTTATGCAAATTTATGCAAAGTTCAAGTATTCCATTTCCTGGATAGAGAATAACACGTTTCCTTTCTGTTAATGACGTTGCTGTCTATTGCGATGAAGGTTATTAATTCAATATAAAAGCTTAAAAGCAGAAAGGGTACAAATAATGAAGTTATGGAAGAATAAATATGAACAAAGTGATTGTACAGAAAGTGGGTTATTGGTTTTTATGCTGGGTTTGGGAAAAGATAAGAGGGATTTAGATATGAAGGCCATGGAGTTGACAAAGATTATGTTGTGGAAATGGGATGGAGCAGATTATGGGAAAACTTAGTGTGGGGAATGGAGAGAGAAGGTAAAGTGGCTAATAGGTTTCTCTGGGCATAGTGGCTGAAAAAATCCTGACTCCATATAAGAAGTCACAGCACAACATGTCACATCAGCAGACCTCTTTTAATAAAATTAGTACCGGTATTTGCAAATCAGATATCAATAGGTAAGAAGCGAAAATCAGGTTATATCATCTTCTCAAATATAGATAATTAAAAATGCTCCAGTAAATAATTAATCATTAAACATCCAATAAGTAAAAATATATATTTTCCACTAATTTATTACGTTTTAATATGTTTATGTATCTATAATTTGTTAAGTTATTTTTGATGGACAGTTAAAAATTAATTAAAAGAATAAGTTATAGATGTATGAATATATTTAAGACATGACACAACACCGATAATAATAATATTATATATCACACATATAAACTAGATAGTCATCCTATCACAATGGAAAAGTGTTGAATTTATTAATTTGGCTTGGTAAATAATAGTCTTAATAAATGTCTCATATTTTCATGATCTAACCTGCTTATTTCATGTTTCTAGCAAATCATTTAGCCATCTATAGGATAATTATATCCAATCACATCATTCAGGATTATAATTTATGCCCTACATGACACAATGATAATTTTGTACTGTATTATTCAAGAAGAGCATAAAATTAACTAAAAAATAGTTGAGTCCAAAAGTTCCATTCAATTAATCTAATTAATAATTTTTTATTTTATTTATTCGACTGAGAATTGATTCAAGAGCCTTTAATTCCAGAATCTGCCACTGTGTTAAATTGCACGATGCAGACCATGTGCATGATGGGAGGTATTATCAATGAACTGCAATTGAAAACTTGTAATATTGACATTATAGATCTAATCAAATATTATGGTTTTGCTATCAAAAGTAAAAGCAATATTACCTTAATGTTGTTGAGTTTAAAGTTTCTTTTAATATCTCACATCATTTCATATTTATAATATGGGAAACTCTTAAACGTCACTTTGTAATATCATCTACACCTGTTGTTGTTGTTAATTTAAATCTAAAGCCTTTTTAACTTTATTTAAAAATGTCAAAAGAAAAAAATCAATATACAATCATTACGGTTAATTTTGTTAGTATTTTACACAAGCTTCTGCTAGGAACCAACAGGTAAAATACTTATTATTAAAACAATACTATTTGCAAATTACAAACTGTGTTGGAATACTTTTAAACAATGAAATTAACATATGTTGCACTGATTATTTAATTTCACTGCTTTAGATGCAGTAGTTTATGCACACTTCAGGCCAGTGCAACAGTAATGAAGAATAGTAAGAGGGTACAATGTTTATGGGCATCAGCGATGTACAAATTCTGAGTTTTCAATGAATATATTCATTTTTAATTTCCAGAATATCACAAACAGACTGAAGAATTTTCTTTCAGGTAAACAGGTAAAAACCAATCCAGCCGATAGCAGTGAGTAAGTTTTAGTTAGGAAAAAAAGAAACTCATATTAATCCGAATTGTTCAGATGAGTATCAATACACTGAGTATAAAAAATATGATGGTAATATGATACAGCTTTCTCTGTTGATAAAAACAGTAACATTCTTCTAGGAATGCTTAAACTATCATTATCTTTATATTAAATATATACAATGCTAGACTATATATACTCCACCCACACATATTTTGAAGTATATTATTATTATTATATCAAATGATAAAAGAGCTATAAAAACACATTATTTTATTAACTGCCATCTAACTTTTTTTAAAGCATTGCCAAAGTAATAAATAATTATTTATTTTAACTCTTATATAGTATCTTATATGTAGTTTAAAACAAAAAAATATTTACATAGAGCAAAAAAAAATAACTATTTACTGATTACTTACTATATCAGTTTCTTTCCCCACTTATTTTTTTTACAATATTTAAATTTTATTAATTAATCTAATATTTTGATTATTAAACAATATTCTTCAAAGTTTTAAACAAAAAATTATGTATTGTTATTAATAAAATATTGATTAATTTTATATAAATTTAATTCTATTATATGTTGAATTAAATAATTAATCCTATCTTTTGCTTAATTACAATCTTGATTATTGTAATAAACTAATAATCAGCATTAAGCTAATGCACATGCGCTTTGTGGATTTTAACAATAAATGAATACTCTCATTTCTCAAATACAAGATAAAGTCTTTGTGAAAGAATAGAATGAATCCACATATTCTTTCAACCGAAATGTTTAAGTATGGACAAATCTTAAGTGTTTGGAAATGAGAGCGTGAAGATATTAAACAATCACTTTAAATTATTTTTACTATGCCTGAATGAATGACGCCTGTGAAATTTACTAGAATTTACGATACGTCATTCTTAAATGAGATATTTATTTTATATAGCACTATGTTTTTGAATTACTATTATCTGATCAGTTGAAAATATTACTAATTTCTAGTAAAACATAATCCCCTTTCTGAACAGATAATTTACAAAATATTTTGATCTTAGTAATTATTTGTACAATCACAATTAATTCTTTTCCCTAAATAACTTTATAATCCTTAGGTTATTTTTACATATTTAAAGCTATAATTTAGTTTCTTTGTTTTCATAATCCATTGGAATTTCCTTTTAATCAAAAGAATAGATAAATCTTTTAAAATAGTAACTCTAAAAATTCCTACATTACAATAGGCTTTAATCAGACTTTTGATTTATTAAAAAAAAAACTTTACTTTTATCTATTAAACAAACATTTTTTTAATTTTTAACAAATATATACATAATTTTTTTTCTTGAATATTATTTTAAAATGTTTTATGTAACACTGATACACGTACGTGTCACAATAATAACAAATATAATTTCCATAAGAAATTTCAGCATTTATTATTAAATTTATGGGTACAAGTGTATATTTAAGAAAATGAAGAAAACATATTGCAATAAAAAATGTTTATTAAATAAAATAAAGCAAAAAATAGTCACTGAAAAAATATTAAACAAAGTGAAAGGTAGTTCACAGTAATAAGTGTTTTAAGGGAATGCAATCCCTTATCAAATTCGAAGGAAAGTATCAGTCAAAAATCATTTCATTTGGGAAATACTGAAAAACACATATGTCATAAAATACACATAAGCCAAAGCATGTATTTTAAAAAATTCAGTCACCTATAATTTTGATAAATTATTTTTAATAAATGTGACAGTAGGGATCCCTACAAATCTAAACACAAGATTAATGACTTTAAAAGATAAGAGTGGCCACTTTTATCTTCAACCTAATTTCTAAATATATAGGTGAATATAAAGCATTTTGATTTGAGAGCATGAAGCTATTAACTACTTCACTGATTAAGTCCACAATTTCTTTGCAAACTAACATACACAAAATCTTTCGATTTACGAGTCAGTATGAAGTTATTATAATTAGAAATCTTTTAAAACAATTTAAAGTTGTAATTAATAATTTGTAAAGCGCATACTCATTATGTAAGTAATATATATTAAGGCTATAACCTTAAGACTATGCGCCCAAAATGTGACAGTAGGGACCTCAACAAATCTAAACACAAGATTAATGACTTTAAAAGACAAGAGTGGCCACTCTTATCTTCGACCTAATTTCTAAATATATAGGTGAATCTAAAGCATTTTGATTTAAAAGTGTGACGCTATTAAGATTTCGTGTATGTTAGTTGTATAGAAATTGTAAACTTAATCAGCAATGTAGTTAATAGCTTCACCTCTCAAATCAAAATGCTTTAGGTTCATCTATATATTTAAAAATTAGGTTGAAGATAAGAGTGGCCACTTTTATCTTTTAAAGTTGTTAAGATTCATAGAGGTCCCTATTGTTGCATTTTAGGTGCATAATCTTAATATATATTACGTACGTAATGAGTATGCACTTTACAAATTATAAATTATTTTTATATTATGTCAATGAATGCTGTGAAAATATTGAAAACTGCCACCATTTTTATACAGCCTTAAATTGTACTCTTCACTTTTATTATTTATATTAAAATATTGACCAAAAATATTAATCAAGAGCTTTTTTGTTGCTTTGTGCACATGAACTCACCATCATCTTTCAATTTCATATTTTTATTTACTAAACTTGCAGTTGTGAATGATTTTATTTTTCTAATTTTATTTCTTATGGATTTGCTTTTGCATTCATTCTTGCATTTGATTGGATAAGATATTGCTTTCTTTTAAAACAATATTACTATGAACTGATCTTTAGCTTTGTATTATACACTCTTATACTTTATTTTATTTAATACATATTTTGTTTACAAACTGATAATCTTTTATTTTCTTCAATTTAATACACACTTTTTTTTATTGCAAAGTACAGTATATTTTACATGTGTCAAAGCAATGGCGGGGAAGCGAAGCCGCAAACCCAGGACAACTGCTTGTAAGGCATCTGTGCTGACCACTCGACCACCAACGCTTGACAACGGTATATTTTAGGCATTTTATTTAATTTACACTTGTATAAATAAATTCAATAATAAACACTGACATTTTTTACAGATTTGTATTTCTGAGTACATTTTATCTATTACAGATATATTTATTTGTTAAATAATTGATACTGTTTTGTTAAATAAATTATTTTTATTGAAAAATATATAATTCGTTTGTATTTTATTTAATAAAGTCTTCTAGTCATAAATTTAAGAATAAATGCAAATATTTTATTTTTTATTAATTTTACTTTTGTTCAAAATTAAATCTTACAGTTTTATCAAGTAGGAAAACCAGTTATTATAGGAGTGTTGCTGTGTTTTATACTATATAAACAAGTAGGAGTTTATGTAAAATAAGAATAAAAAAGTAATATTTTAACAATAACCCAATGAATAATGAAGAAGATTGTTGTTTTTTTTTTATTAAGGAAAATACACATACAATTATAATATAAATCTTGTTGGTATATATTTGTTTAGATTTGTTACACCTATTATAACAATCATTACTAAATAATTTTCCAAATTAGAAAATATACCCGTTTGATACATTAGTTATTATTACGACAAATTACTTTCATGATCAGAGCAAGAATCTCATTGTTCAAACTTGGTCTACAATTATTATGTAACTAGTTTTATATCAGAACAACTGGCTCTTCATTCAGTGACTTAGCCAGTGATCATTGTGCAGTCAATATTTTGATTGGAAGTGATCCTTTGTCATTCTCCATCTAATTGGACCATTTATTTTTTAACCCTGAATTAATTTTTAATTAGCATACCTGAAGATAGGCTCTTCATCCAGTGGCCTAAGTTGGCCCCAAGTGTTCCCAAAGAGCTTTCCCGGCATTAATAAGTGATCCCTGAACATAGTCCTTCGAATAAATTTTTTACATACCTCCCATGGTTCTTTACTTCCTTGCTTAAAAACAAAATAATTCCTAGTTAACCACATGGCATAAAGCAGGAACATTCCCATTCTAACTGCAGCAAAAACACCATTCGTTATAGCATCTTTGATTCTTACAATTTTCATATTAGCTGGCAGTACTCTGGTTATGATATTTTGTCTAGCAGGACTCAAAAATGGGCAAGCAGTAATTTCATCCACTACTTTACATAAACTACATAGTGTTCTATTTTAGAGAAATTTCTATGATTTACCAAAAAATGATTCATTGGCAAGGCTTTCAAATTGAATTTTATAATAAAGTCAATATGTTTGGCTTCCAAGTAGCAAAATTTTAATTTGATGATTAGTAATCTGGTAGATAAATCAAGCTCAGTAGTTAATTCACTAATGTTTGCATGCATGTATTTGTAAACTTGCCAGTAAGTGTTAGTATTGTCAATAATTGATGCCGTAACTTTGAAGAATTTGTTGGCATATGCTAGCAGCTCCATGGCCCACTTACTTTGTATAAGGTGGTGCCGTGTCAGTAGGTTCAATCTCATCCTATAATGAGTCCACTGGAAATCTTGCATTAATCGCCTTAAGCATTGATAGGGATTTCTGAATGAAAAAGGTGTTAAGATCAAAGATTGTTAAATAAAAGATACATCAGATTAATTAATAGCATTTGAACATTAAAAAATTAAATGTAAAAAGATGACTTAATAAATAATATGCCATGTTAATAAAAAAAAAGAGAATTATTTTTAATAATAAAATTGGTTATTTATTGAAGTAACATTACAAATTTTACTATTATCTGTATGCATTTGCACAATTTCAATACTGAAAAAAAATATTTTGTTAAAATGGTAATTATTAAAAATTCATGTATATAAAGGGAGTGGAGAAGTAATTTGTATAAATCAAATTCCAGTAATGTATATTGATTATTTCACTATTTATTATCAGTGACAAAATGATTGCAGGATAAAATAGAAAATCTTTCATCCTTAACAAATCAAAAACTCATGTTTGGTATTTATTAACTGTTTTTGTTCTCATCTAACTGACTGAGAGAAGGTTGGATTTCAAATGCTCACCATTTGAAATTACTTCATAGCCCCCCCCCCACCTCAAAAACTTAAAATTATAAAATAAAAAAATAAACGTTTATGTATATTATAAAACATACTATATAAGGCTTAAAATACACAACCACAAAAAAAAAAAAAAAAATGTTGAAAAATACGAATGAATATAATATATAAATATATTTTACATATCCAGTATATCTAAAAAAACTTCCAACGGGCTAATAAATTTAATGACTGTAGTCCAAAATTTTATATTGTTAAATAAAAAATTTAATATATATATGTAAGTAATATTTATTAAGGCTGTAGCCTCAAGAACATGCGTATAAAAATGCGATAGTAGGGACCTCTACAGGTCTTAAACCACAAGCTTTGTTTTAAAATAAATTATTTATACAACTTTTTGGAAAATGATTTATAGGAATCATTTTTCATAGGATATATAAGTCAGATTAAATATATGTACAGCTAATTTTCTTTTTTTAAAAATTTTATTATTATCATCATCATCATCATTACAAAAAATAATTCATTTTTTTAACATTAGCCAAATTTAATTCAAAATTACATTAAAATTTTACATAAATCTAATACATCTTAAAAACAGAAAAAAACCCCCATTTCTTTATTTATAATATGTATATTTGGAGAATGATGTAAGATCAAAACATTCTTTACTGAAATTTAAGTACTTACAGAATTTGTAAGTTCTCAAAAATTCAGAAGCTATTCGTAAGTAACTGGCCCAAAGCCAACTAAAAGAGCCACCCAATAGTGCTTGGTAATTTCTTACCCTAAGAATAAAGTTAAGAAACAAAAGTCACACAGACACCAATTATTACCAAAAGCTTCAGGTAATTAACTAGATGATTAGTTTGCATTTATTCACATCAAAGAAATGTTGGATTTCTTTTTGCCTCATAGTGGTCTCTTTAAGGCTGTTATCTAACATTAGCTACATATGTTTAATCTCTCTTTCAGATAACAAGTACAACAATCTGCCATTCTTATAACACAATTTAATCTAATAGTTGCATTGAGAAACATATATAAAATAATCAAGTCTCAGTTAAAACAAATCAGTTTGGTTCTTTCAATTGAAATATAAAAAATAATTAAATGACTAGTTAGTTTCTCAGGAGTCATATGCCATTTGAATGCAAGTGATATCTTAGTTTTGATTCAGAAATCTTTAACTCTCAAATCTGATACTCTATCATCCTGCTAAATTACACGCAAAAAAAAAAATAATTGCACTCTATCAACCATTTGGATGCTTGACTGTCATCCGACTACTGAGACACTAATCAAAAGGTCATAAGAAAGGGTATAATGGCATCAATTTTCCATTAACAATTTAATAAATAAGTTCATTAGTTTTATTATTAGAAACTTAGATCTGGCAAATATCAAATCAGTTCATAAAAATTAATCATGTGAGGTGATAAAAAAGGATTAAACATTGTAAACAAAACTAAACACAAGATTACGATTGATTCAGATTTATCTCTAGAAACTCAGGACGGTCACTTTAAATATATATTACATTGTGATAACATCTTTACAGACAAAGAGACTATGATTAGGGAGTAACAAAACTCTGAAAGCACTTAGTCTGCAGAAATTATGATATAGAAAGATTACAGAAATTATTATATAGAAAAGTTTCACTGCAATGCATCAGCATATTATTAATTACAAAAGACTGCTAGCTAAATTACTGAGTTTCCCCCAAAATAAGACAGTTTATTATATTAATTTTTGCTCCAAAAATCATGTAAAGCTTTTTTGCAGAGAATATCTTATTTTTTCATGTACAAAAATCCACATTTATTCAAATATAAAAATGTACATTTATTCAAGTATTTCTCTTTACAGAAAACTATAAGATTCTTGCACTGAGAGCATTCCCCCATCACAATTCTTTTCTCATACTCACTAGAATAGTTCTTTCTTTTTGCATTCATCTTATTTGGTGATTAGAATATTATTCCATCTAAATTTACCATTAAATCAAGTGTTAATTAAGACTTGTGAGGCAGGAGTGGTAACAAAAATGATTACAGTTAAGAATAGTTTATCCAGACAAAAGCAATAAAAAAATGCAAGCATGACATTTCAAAAATGTTTTTTCATTTACATGAGCACATTATGTCTTTCATTACAACATACAGTGTACTGAATTACAATGTTTCATATATGGCACAACAACATCTATCCATTATCAAGTATGCAAATTGTAAAAATTTTCAAAATTACTTGTAATAGTCCTGCTTGGGTATTCTTTTTAAAAAGATTTCCGTAGGAGATTGATGATTTAACTTAATCCTGCTATTTTTCACTATGATATTATATTGCTCCAGCAATGAAGAAATTGAATTTGCATTATTCGTCAATTACTGAGAAATTTTATGAACCTTTTTTGCTTCCAAATTTTAAAATTCATGTATTTTTTTTCTAATATTTTAATTTCAAAAAAATGCTTATGATGTAAGGACAATAAAAAAAACAGTAATTTAAAAGTATGGTAAGGTTCACAATGATGAACAGTTATTGTATTCTTGGTGATCTCAAAGTTGTGAGATAACTTCAAGAAAAGATTACGACGGCCTAAAAATTTGATTTTTTGGAAAGTTTATTATTTTTGTATAGTAATTTTGTGATAATTATTAGAAATTAAAAACATATGTTATTAAATACTTATTTTCTACAGAAATGTTTTATTTTTAAATATAAAACTTTATATTCTTCTGAGTAATGTTACTATGAAGATGATGATCATGTGAAATAACAATGTCTACAAATGTCATCACAAAACAGTCTATTATAACATTTAGCGATATAAAAATTACAATTTTTTTTAAAAACTTTTCAAGCATAAATTGATTTATTTATTAGATATTAAAAATAATTCTTTCAGATTTTTAAAACAAACATCAAACAAAATAGATTTCATTCATTTTGCAAATTGAATCTGCTACTCCTGAAGTTTGCTGCTAAAACAGCACTTCATTTTGATTAAAATTTAATTTTTAAAATAATTCCAAAAATCAAATGTAATTTTTTTAAATATATTTAATTTCTAAACAAAAATATTTATCAAATAAGGTCAAATTTATTATATTCTGATAAATAATAATAGTTTAATATTAAAGTGGAAGTTGTAAGCTTAAAGCAAGTAAGAACAAATAAATCTGTCACAATACAGGAGAGTTAAGTTAAACTTTGATTATCAAAATCACTTGTTATTAGTCTTTCAGGTTAAAAAAAATGTTTAAGAAATCAAACTAATTTTTCTTTTATCCCGAATATTTAAAAACTACCGTGCTGAAACTCTACATTTGTCTAACATACTCATGGAAAAATACGAAAGAACCATATAAATTATATTAGCATTTATTTAAAACATTAATGTCAATAAGATTGTTTATTTAAACATTCATTACTTTGTAATTCAATAAGTCTACCCTATGTTTCAATGGGCAAACAAAAGTTATCTATCAGGCTGCTGATCTTAACTAGGTTTTATATTATAAATATCCTCAAAAATCATGTTAAGGTTGTCAAGTATTGGTGGTTGAGAGGTCAGCGACAGCTGCTTTACAAGCAGTTGTCCTGGGTTAGTGGGTTCGCTTCCGGGCAGATGCTATGGCACATGAGAAAATCATGCTAGGGTTTATTTTTTGATTAGGTTTTATTTTCAGATAAACAGGGTAGTTGACTTCATCACCATTTAGTACGGGGGGGGGGGAGGGGGTGACTAAGAATATATATACCAAACAACAAGTTAATTCATTTAAATTAAGCTAATCTAATAATTTTAGTATATCATTTGAATAAGTTCTTCTGTTACTTTTTGTATGATGCTCGTCAGAAATACATTTTTTCCCCAGATCTACTTAAGAGTCCTCTTTTGTTAAAATTAAGAACTAACACTTTTATTATTATTATAATGTAAAAATACATATACTAGACTATTAATAAAATACAAAATATTATAAATTCATATAATGTAAATTAATTAATGATAGACACATAAACCAATTATATATATATTATCACTTTATAGCTAACATCATAATAAACAAACACAACAGAATTAAACTATATAATTATTTATATAAACAGTAAGCTTACAAACTAATTTTATGCAAACGTGAATGTATGTATATACATGTACATCTAGAGCTAACTTAAAAAGCTAGTTTTTAAATGAATACAAAGTTTAAAAGAAGACTAGTGTGATTATCTGATTAAAAAAGCCATGTCTTGCAGGTGATAAAATTTAATTGCTGGCTGACAGGATATTTTGCATCAATTAGTCTAGAACAAATACTACAAAAGATTGGATAATGTTACTAAAAATATATATGTATTTTCTGCCATGTGCCATATTACTTAATTATTATTATTCTATAATTATTTTTATTGTAATAAAAAATTTGATACTACATGTTACTAAAAAGTAAAAAGTCTAATATTTACAGCATTTTCAATAACATACTGCTCATAAATTATCCCCTCTCAAGTACACACAATACCACGGTTTGTGCCACCAGCTCAGAAAGAGAGACAGATCACGTGACTATACCACCTGCCAACTTTGTCTGCGCTGAATATGCCCTGCAGGAGTTGATTCTTTTAACTTAAGGAAAAACGGGAGAAGGCAAAGATAAAATAATAATAATAATTAAAATTGTGATATATTAAAATGATTTTAATTTAAATTAAATTGTTATATTTTAAATTGTATTTCTTATAAATTTTCATTGGGCTTTTTAATTTAATAATTTTAAAATGTGTATTAATTTTATTATCATAACAAGTATTTTACTGTGTTTCTACATAGTAATTTAGGAATAAAATAACTCTTTATTAGAATTTTATAAAGTTATTTTATTTTTTAATGCTGGTAATTAGGGTGTTTTCCAGTTTTTAAATTATACTTTGTTAAGAATAAAATGAATAATATATGTATGCGAACATATGAAATGTAATTTTAATAAGTTAACCTTTAACTATATGAAACACAAATAATACATTTATTCTTTTAAATAAAAACATGAATGACATTCACACATGTATAAAAAATAAACTTTTTATGTTTCAAAAGGGGTTTTATTAAAGAAATTTACAAATACATAGAAGAATTTTTATTTTAAGTAAAAACTATAGAAATCAAAGACAATTAAGATTTCCCTATATAATATACGACTATACGTAGACAAAAATTGTTTCACAACAATATAGGATAATACTCTCTATAAAGTTATAAATTTTAATGGTACTGTGGTATTAGAGCTGCGACATAAAGAATTATAATCGTTTAATCATTAAATTAATTAGGTTATTAAATCAAAAACATATTTTAAAATCTACTTTAAAAAAAACAAAACAATTTAACAAAAAAAAATAATACGAAAAGCATTAATGTGAAGAATAGTTACAATGCGTGTTTAAATCAAACTGAGTGTGTGTTTGCACGTGCATATTCTGCATAATCTATTTTAATACATGGTACAAGCTTACACCTGCATTTATATATGTAATATATGCGTGATTCGAACTCAGACTTTCACATGACCTACAACTCTCAGTGCCATCTTATATTGCTGACTCACCTAATCACACACATGTTGAAAAGATAAATAATCACGAATATATGTATTTCGTGCTAAATGAGCACTCATCAGTTGGTTCAGATTACCATCTCTACACACATATATACAATTAGTACTCAGCTATATATTAAGATAATCAATCTTTATACTTTAATGAATACTGGCTTAGCACGAAATACGGATATTGTTGATTATTTATCTTTTCAACATGTGTGTGATCAGGTGAGTCAGCAATATAAGATAGCACTGAGAGTTGTAGGTCGTGTGAAAGTCTGAGTTCGAATCCCGCATATATTACATATAAAGATAAATGTTAAAAAGACTAAAGTAATGTTTAACAGATTTTCTCAAAATATGAAAATAAAGATTGATTATGATGAATTAGAAGAAGTTAACAGTTACAAATACCTTGGTCAGATTATTAATACAGATGGATACATATGGATGAAATTAATCATAGAATTAACTTGGTTGGAGTGCTTTTGGTAGAAATAACTTGATACTAAAAGCAAATATGCCTATGTGTTTGAAAAGAAAGGTTTTTAATAAATGTGTTTTGCCAGTTCTTATTTATGGATCTGAGACTTGGACACTTAATAGAAGAGTAATACAGAGACTTCAAACCACTCAAAGAAGTATAGAGAGATGCATGTTGGGAGTAACAAGAAGAGATCAAAAATGCAATGTATGGGTAAGAGAACAAACAGGTGTTACTGATCTCCTTGAAAAAATTAAAAGACTGAAGTGGAGTTGGGCTGGAGATATTGCTAGAAGAGATGATAATAGATGGACAATTGAAATTTTAAACTGGATTCCAGAGACTACATGTAAGATGGATGGATGAAATAAGAAAGTGTGCAGGGGTGATGTGGAGAAGAGAAGCTAAAGATCAAAAAAGATGAATTGAACTTGGAGAGACCTTCATCCTGCAGTGGATTGATAATGGTTGATGATGATGAAGCTTGTACAATGTATTAAAATAGATTATGCAGAATATGCATGTGCAAACACATACTCAATTTGATTTAAACATGCATTTTAACTATTTTTCACATTAATGCTTTTCGTATTTTTTTTTGTTAAATTGTTTTTTTTTTTTAATGTAGATTTTAAAATATGCTTTTGATTTAATAACCTAATTAATTTAATGATTAAACGATTGTAATTCTTCATGTCGCAGCTCTAATATCACAGTACCATTTTAATTAATAAGTACTGAAGTATTAAGTACAATAATATATAAGTTTGATGTAACTAGAAATAGCAGTAACGTAAGTAACAATGTAGGTTTAGTTTTAACAATGATTTTAGTTTATATATTAGAGTGTAACCAAGTTATAATAATGATTGTTTATCATTATGTAGTTAATTAATAATGATATTTATGCTAAGTTTACTGTAGAGTAAGTTATCATGATTGTATCTATATCAGTGATGATGGTTATTGGGATGTCATGGGGTTCTAAGTTGTACTCAAGTTGTAATAGTTTTGATTAGCAAGTATTACTATATCAGTGATGTTAGTTATTGGGATGTAATGGGGTTCTAAGTTGTACTCAAGTTATGATTGTTTTGATTACCGAGTATTAAGCTGCAATGAAAAATGTGTTTCACTACAACTATTTATAATTTTAACTAATAACATTATTAGCTAAAAGGATAATTGGTAATACTACCTTCAAGATTCTAGTTCAAACCATATGATAGGTCATTTGTCCAAAAGTTGATTACAATAAAAATATATCTAGACAATGCTTTCAAAATATACTACTACTCTTTTTGAATAGAATTGCAAAATAAATGTGAAATATGTAGATTTAGATTCACTAATGCCAAAATATATATACATATTAAGTTCTCCATTCAAAGGGAGATGAAGACTAACCTACTAATAGAGAGTTGCGACCATAAAGCAAACATTCAACACTGTAGGTTCACTTTGCTTGTTATCCTCAGCGTAGTATATCTATTTACACTAAGTTCTTTGCCTGAAGGCAAATAAAGTCAAGCATTGTTAGCCGAGAGGTCATCGCAGCCACCTTGCAAGCAAGTAGTTGGTTGCAGATGGTTGTGGGTTCGCCTCCCGGCCGATGCTATGACATATGAAAAAAAATAAGATACTACAACTAAGTGACAATTCTTGATCATCAACGATGGAACTTTGCCATAGGTTGTCACACTGTTAACATAATTTGTTCTAGAATATCGATTTTAGATCATTATAACTTTTAATGAGTATACAAATATTTAAAACATAGTTATAAAACAAACAGTAAATATTCCATAAACAAGTAAAAACACACTGATTTTTTTAAAAAAACCCCTAAATTATGTAGATAGAAAAAAAAAAACACTTTTTGCTAAAAGATTTATTAAATATTTAATCAAAAATTATTTATTAATTATCAGAATGGATTAAAACCCTTCTGTAAAAAAGATCACCTTTATTCAAAAAAGACTATCTCTTGAATGTTTTTGGTAACAAAGTGTGATTTAAATGAGACAAATATAAAATTTGCATCTATAAAGCATGGGAAATTTTATTTTAAAATTCTGGTCATCATATCATTAAGATTTATATATAATAGTAGTATATATATACCTACAACATCAAAATCTGAGTTCAAATCTAACTGGGTAAATCTCAAAAACTTTTCCAGATTTCGGTCATGTTTAAAATTTTTCTTCCAGGACGTCAACTCAGATAATAATCCAATATTAGTTAGTAAATGGGGAACTAGCTACTCTTAAGAATAAAAGAAGAATAGAAAAGGTTTAAATCCTCATCAGTCTTTGCCCTACAATGGGCTATTTTAAATTAAATATTATATATATTAGTCATGAATGCTGTAATATTATGTGTGAGACATTTGGCTAATGTTCTAAAATTGAAAAATAAATTGTACTTATTTATTTATCATAATATGAATTTAATAAAAATTAAAAAAATATAAGCATTTAAATAAAGAGAGCACCATTATATATGAAAAACAAAAATTTGGATATAAAAGAAATGACTATACCACTTATTCAATTATAAATACATTACAGAAAGTATTTGAATTTAAACTAATGATTTTGGGTTCCAAACACTTTCTGATAAGGCAAATACATGTAAGTACATGAATCTTTCAATCTCCAAGAAAGATTAATTAAATTTAACAGTGAATCATTATCCATGACAGATTAAAATTTACCACTAGAATATTCATAACTACATCATAAACTTTACCAAGTTCTTTATATCCTTAAAATGCTTAACAAATTGACATTTGAATGCTTTTCAATAAATTTGCATTGATATTAAACCACTAAACATCACATGATCACCATCTCTATACTAGCACATAATTGTTGTCTAGGTGCAGTGCTCTCAGATCCAAGGCTCCTCACTGATGATGGCCAAAAGCCAGAAACTAGTCTGGGGATATTGGATGAGTAGGCACTAGATAGGGATTTTATGCACAAGCCTTCTGGCATCCATTCATTACTCTGTTTGGCACAGGGTGGCACTACTGTATGGAGAGTTTTGCCTTAATTTGCATTGATATTATCATTCACACATGTGATTACTTCTTATTGTGCCTAATTTTTTTTGCAGATTATTGAGTCAGTTAATCCCACAAAAACTCAGGAGATCTTAAATCCATGCTATTGAGTCTCATATTTAGATCTAATAATTTTCTCTCTGTGTGTAAAATTATCTATTGACGGCTTAAAATCCATCTTACATTATAATGCAATATTAATATCTGAAAAGAAAAATTAACTTATGAGAAAGAGTAATTTATAAAGATTATTTTCTTTCTCATTCTCATACATTAATTTTAAAGCAAACTTTTTTTTACCATACTATTCAATAATAAAATATAAAAAACCTGATCCATTTTGATGATGTCAACATCTTGGATACAAACATTCATTATTAGCATATTTCAATGAACATGTTATTATGAGTAATTAAAAATTTGTTATATGTAGAATTATTATAACATAATTCTAGATTTAAGTTTATTGTTTTATTCTCTTTTTCAAATTTTATCAATTCCCAACTTCAAAATCTTATGTTGTTTACCATAGTAATGGACTTCAAACAAAATAGTTCATACTAAACAAAGAAACACATGATTTTTGTATTAGGGGTGTACTATCTGATAATATTGTATGGTTATGTATACTTGTATATATTTCAAACATGTAAATACAACTATTATATTTGTTTGTAATAACTCATCAGATAGGATTTCAAATAAATTCCCCTACTGTTAACACTCTAAAAAATTAATGTATGCAGAAAATGCATTTGAATATGGATTATGCAAATGTGCATTAATTATGCAGATTATTCAAGGTGCAATACAGAAGTGAACAACATGAAAGATGGAAATACACTCAGAGAAATGGTGAAGTAAGAAATGACTGTGGGAAGAATCTATATAGATAAAGATTAATACAAATTAAATATATATTGTGTGTGTATATATATATATATGTTGGACTTTAGTCGAATTTAACTTGAAAAGGTCTATTTTTTAATAGATGAAACCATGGTTGTAGAAGAATTTTAGTACAATTTTGAATTTTTGGCTAGTATTGCAATGTTACATAGATTTCTATTTTATAGATCAAGAAATATGCTGAGTATTACATACAGGGAAATACAGATGTATTAAATCTAACTTAATGTTTGATGAAATGTATTTACTACAAGGAGATTTGTAACAGCGTTTAAAATATATTTACTTGTGCCAAGTTAATAAACTTATCTTTGTTAACTGATAATGCCAATCAATATTACCTTTGTATATAGCAAGGAGCAATAATTCACTCTATTTACCCTACTACAAAATCATCAATACCAAGTGTAGGTGTCACATTCAAACAGACTAGATTTTGATTACTGGTATTCAATAATTATTTTAATATATAATCCAAATTACTGATCTGAAACTCAAGCAATGGAATTCAAACCTACGTGTTTGTACAGCTATATAGACCAGCACCAATATATTTATTTCTAGTGATCTCAATTATATGGTAACTTGTAGATATCTATGACTCTTGGGTTCTGAAGTGAAAGGAATAAATTGCTTCTCTAATATATCTAAATCAATCTCAGCTAAAAAAATTTTTTTCACAAGCTCATTTCGCTCTGAGTGAAATTCCACTTTCCACTTGAATGCTCAAACATCACATGTCTTGGGAAAACGACGGTGTGATTATTATCTAAGTTTAAACTAACAATGTGCGAATGGTAACCTTGAGTCACAAGGAAAGCTTTATTTACTTTTTAAAGAGTTAATCAGATGTCAATTTATTTATTTTTTTAAAATATCTTTAAAATAAAATTCCAACTTAAACAATGAATCAATTATTCAAGAATGTATACATATATATTCGTGTTGAATTTCCAGTGAAAAGATCTTAATTGCTTGCATTTTTTCATCTTTTTAAAACAGACAACTGATTAAATTCTCTTTAAATGCTAAAGGGAGTTTTAAACAGTTAGCAATTTTATTTTCAATGCCTATTTAGTTTTAGTATATAAATATAAAGTTTAATTACAAGTAAGTTGTCTATAGTGAACTTAGTGTAATTAAATATCCCTAAAATTATAAGATATTTGGTATATAGGCAATTTTGCATTATAAAGAAAAAATAAAAACCATTAATTAAAATAAACAAACTTATTAATTTTAACTAAACCAAGATTTTTTTATTTTATTTAGTGACTATTGATCCGAGAATCTAATTTGTCATTCATCACTGGGCTAAACTATATAGTGTACTGGGCTAAAGTATATAGTTTATCTTTTTTTAAGGACAATTATTTTATAAATAATGACAGAGAACTGATAATGGTTTAAAAATAGATTAAAAAAAAATCCAATCAACAATTTTTTGGCAGTTTGCAGGGGCTTCAAAAATAGGGATCCCATCTTCCCCCTGTGTAAAAAAGATGAAGAGTTTATAGTGCACCTATTTGAACAATGTGAAATTACACGGCTCACAATACAATCAATCTACAGTGTCAAACAACCTCTGATGAGCCTACACAAACACACGTTTACAAATGGTGATTTTGCAATAGTGAGAAGTGTCACATTCCTTATGTATAGTATCTGGCTGACTAGATGTGAAACAATATTCAACGTGATCAATATACCACTGCCCCAGATCTTCCTTAAGAAACTCATCAAAATAAGAAACAGGGACCATCGCATAGCACCACAAGTAACATAGAGGACAACATGGGGGATCTAATCAATAAGAGCACATGACCTTTGAAGAAATAAAAAGCAAAAACAAATACAAACATCTTCCTGATGGATAGTCAAGTCATCGTCGGATACACAAAACTTTTGGGACACAAGTGCACGATTCTACACAAGAAAAGGACTTATAAGATGGAGTGCATTATCTGATAAAGTAATTGATTAAACAAATTGTAAACATACATTTACATAGTTTAAATAAATGTTGGAGAAAAAACAACAACTTGTTAATACCAATAATTTTTATTAGTCATTTATTAGATGAGAGATTATCCACTTAAGGCATAATATTTCTGTAGTGCAATTTTTACACCACTCTCATGGAAGGTAGGGACTGGTTTATATATCTTTTAATACATTGCATGAGAATAGTGTAGTGAAAATTACATTACAGAAATATTATTTATTAAGCGGATAATCTCTAATCCAATGAATGACTATTAAAATTATTAATATACTTCCATCAAGTGATTTGTGTCAATGTTGTGTAAGTTTGACACTTATGAGTTAAACTGTAGTATTACCAAAATCACACTTTTCTTTATGTTTGCCGTAATATCATATAAATATAATTTATATTTATTAAACTGTAGTAATTGATTCCATATATATTATAACCAATATGACAGAGTTTACAGATGTTGCTTTAATGAGAATATTTTTCGTTATTATCTATAACAAAATATCAAAAGTCATGTGGTTTTAAAATGTTAAAAAAAATGTAAATATAAAATGTATTATTACTTTATTCTTTTAAAAATAAAGAATATTTTTCTTTTTAAAACAAAAATGTTGTCATGGTAACCAACAGAAGCTTTCAAAACCCATCGGCTTTTCAAAAAACCAGGAAGAGAATTGTAATGCACTTTGCTGTGATATCTTGTACTATCAAGAAGTCAATGAAATTTTGTAAAGATTTTTAGTATATAACATGCATTTTATGGAGTAGAGAATCCAGGATGCTTTCTATGACTTTGCCCATAGTGTAGCTGAATACAGAGCTGTAGACAAACAATATGCCTTACACATTTAATCTTGATTCTGCCAATCTATTCATCATTATTGAACGCTGAAAAAATATTTTGACAGTTATTTGTTATAAAAAAAAAAACTAGTCATCCTATGAAAATGCATTTTTATAATCAACCCGTGAATCTACTTATTTTAAAATGCTCAGAAGAAAACTGCAATGGAAACTTTCAAAAGAAAACTGCCTCGGGAAGAACCAAAGGAAGCTAAAGTCTTATATCGCCACAAAATATACACGTCAGCTTACAAAAACATCAAAGTAAATCAACTGAACTTTCTATAGTTATCCTCAAAGATATAAGTTACAAAGATTTTTTCTCTCTCACTCATGATTACCATTTTTTGATTAAAATTCTTGTTTTTATTAATAATTTTATTGTTTCTCTCACACAATTTTTTCAATCTCTCATTTATACAACATGCTCTATTTAACATATACTTATTGTCAAATCTTGGTAATAATCCAACTATTCCTACTCTTCCTTTAATCTTACTCAAATTCAGTTCTGTGTACTCACCCGCAAGTCTCACCAATGGCTCTGAAAAAATATTTCTCATAATATCCACATCTCTACTTCCATGTTTCTTTACCTTACTAGCTCCAGGCTGACATATTCTTACATATCTGTTTCTATTTTCCCTTGCAATTATATCTCCACATTCTCTGGTTAATGAATCTCCTATCAATAGTGAATCATAGTTTACTTTCCATACTTCATTCTAACATTTTCTTCCACTTTCTAGACTTCCTTATCTACTTCTTCCTTATCATTCCTATTCAGTAATTCCTTTATCTGCTCACACTTCATCATTAATGATTTTAATTTTGCTTCTACATCCTTTACCAATGCAACTATCCAGAAGTGCTCTCAGATACAGTACTCCTCACTGATGAACTAAGTTAGAAGCTAGTCTGGGGATATTGGATGAGTAGGCAATAGATAGGGATTTATGCACAAACCTTCTTGCATCCATTGATTACTCTGACTTGCACTAGTGGGGCTACTGTATGGAGAGTCTAGCCTCTGTGTAAATAGCTTGGGTAAGCATAAGATATGGTGATCATGTGATGTTTAGTGGACTTGTATTAAGATTTTTTGAATTAAAGTTAATGCCATCTCTAGTATTCAAATATCACATGACTTCTTGAGCGAATTTTGTTATTTATAATTAATACATTGTACAGGCTTAAACCTGCATTTATATATGTAATATGTGCAGGGTTTGAACTCAGACTTTCACATGACACCACTTTCAGTGCCATCTCATATTGCTGACCCACCTGTATCACACACATGTTGAAAAGATAAATAATCACCAATATACATATTTCATGCTAAACCAGCAATCATCAGTTGGTCTAGACTACTATCCTCACACATATATACAATCAGTGCTCAGCTTTATATTAAGATAGCCAATCTTTATACTTTAATGGACAGGCTTCAAACTATTCCAACTCATAACTCTTTAGCCTTCCATTTCATTAAAAATCTGATGATGGAACGTTCAAAGCCCTCATTAGTGCCAAGGTTGTCATCCTACCCATGTTGACATATTAGTCATTCTGACCCCTCTTGTACAGGAGAATAACCCATTTATACATACATATGCGAGGGAAGGGCAGACCTTTTACACACTATTTATATAAGTTAATACATTGTACAGGCTTAAACATAACAAGGGCTTTGAATGTTCCATCATCAGATTTTTAATGAAATGGAAGGCTCTTTTAAAGAGTTGTGAGTTGGAATAGTTTGAAGCCTGTCCATTAAAGTATAAAGATTGGCTATCTTAATATAAAGCTGAGTACTGATTGTATATATGTGTGGAGATAGTAATCCGGACCACGGATGATTGCTGGTTTAGCATGAAATACGTATATTGGTGATTATTTATCTTTTCAACATGTGTGTGATCAGGTGGGTCAGCAATATGAGATGGGACTGAAAGTGGTGGGTCGTGTGAAAGTCTGTGTTCAAACCCCGCATATGTTATTTATAATGAAATGACCAATTAAAAATATATTTGATAATTTTTAAAAAACAAATTAAAACTTTTTTTGTATTTGATAAAAAAAATATTCATAATTATTTATGAACAAAAATGATTTTTTTGAACATTGAACAGGTGGTATGCAAAGAGGATTTTATAAATTTTGCTAAAAAGTCTTGAGAAATTATTAATTATATATATAAGTGAGTGCATGAAATAAAAGTAATAATTTCTCAATTTAAATCATTATTTAAATTATTGTAAAACTAAATGCATAAAAAAAAATTTGCTGCAAAACAAAGCCATTTCCAGGATTCCTTCATAAAAAAACAGCAAGACGCAGAAAAGTTTATTCATTAAGCTACTTAATTACTAATTAATATATTTTTTGTATTTCTCATTCTTTGATTGCCATTGTTTTATTGTCTTGTTTAATTAGCATAGTTAGATACCTATCAATCAATTAATAGATAGTTTGCTGATGTTGATTAAAAACTGCACCAATTTGAAAATTTTCGGCTATCATAGGATGGAATGGGCATGCAAAAGTACTAACGTATACCAGGAAATATTAAATTTAATATTGAACATATATCTCAATTTATTAACATTCAAAGCCAATTATTATTTAAGATTTATCAACTATATATATATATATCAACAAAAACCAGTCAATACTTAGGCAATCCCAATATCAATAACAATCAATAATTTCAAACTGTTGTCAAGGCTATCTCATTTTAATGATATATATACAAATTAGTAACTAATGAGGTTAGTAATCTTATAATAACAGGTATATATTTCTTACCTAAAGATATATTGTAGCTATAGATTATAAAAGACCCAGAAAGAGACCACATATGAGAGGGATGGATGAAATAAGAAAGTCTGCAGGGGTGATGTGGAAAAGAGAAGCTAAAGATAGGAAAAGATGGATTGAACTTGGAGAGACCTTCACCCTGCAGTGGATTGATAATGGTTGATGATGATGATGATTGCAGCTATAAACATCAATGATACTAATATTAAATAATTATACACAGGAAAAAATCATGATCTACATTTCAAAGGGAAGCCCAGTTCTTTTGTAAAATTGCTGTTTTACTTAAGTAACATAGATATGCCCCCCAATATAGAAGCAAAACTTAAAAATAAAATTGAGAGCATAATCAATTCATTCCTCATACAGCATATTTATCACTACACTTTTATCCTGAATAGTAATTACAATTGGTTACCCAAAATGCTTTGTAAACCAAAATCTCACATAAAATAATTAGTTCTTATAGAGAAAAAAAAATCTATTATCTTAAATTCAAAATATATAAAAACCTTATTTAAACTAATACACTATAGAGGCTTACACCCACCTGCACATATGTAATGTAATATATGAGGGATCCAAACTCAGACTTTCACACTGCCCTCAGCTCTCCATGCCATCTCATATTGCTGACCCACCTGATCACACACATGTTGAAAAGATAAATAATCACCAATATACATATTTCATATTAAACCAGCAATCATCAGTTGGTCCAGATTACCATCTCCACACATAAATACAATCAGCGCTCAGCTTTATATTAAGATAGCCAATCTTCATACTTTAATGGACAGGCTTCAAACTACTCCAACCCACAACTCTTCAGCCATCCATTTCATTGAAAATCTGATGATGGAACATTGAAAAAAGTGTTAAACAATGAATAAATATTTTATTAAGTTTTCTGTACTATGCTTGTAAACTATTATTCTAAACTAGAATTTAATAAATTAAACTTGATTTTGTATTACTACGTGTTTTCAAATGAAAACAATTCTAAAAATAAATATTTGAACTTTGAAAATACTGAAAAAATGGTTTTGTAGTGATACCAAAAATGCGTTCAGAAAATGAATGAAATCTTTTTTAATTAGAATTTATATGTAAAATGTGAACAAGTGAATTTTCATCTCTGATAAAGCTATCAAATACTGTTTTAAAATATTAAAATTGCTTTCTAATTTTTAGAATATCTCAAATTATCCTAATACATAGACTGCAATGACATATAAACTATTATTTTTGAAAATTGGGGTGATCAGAATGTTGTGATTTTTTAAGTTAATGTTATGCTATAAGTTATTATCTCCTATTCTTAAAAATAAAACATATACTTATAAAATAGTAGTGTAATAATGTAAACTTTTGATTTTTAATACTTATGCATTTGTTGTGCAAAAACAATTATGAATCTTCATAAATTTTGAAAAACACAATTTTTTAGTTATTTTAAAATTTATCTCAAAGTAATCTTGCAAACAGTATTGAAACAAATTACACAAAGACTACACCCATCAAAAAAGTGGTGGTGGAATTAAACTATTTTGACTTTGCCACAACTTGATTATACTGGCTGCTTAGGTTTTTTTCTTCAACTAATAAGTCACAATACAAAACTCTGCAACTTCACAAATTTAACAAAAAAAAAAAAAATCAATGAAATGTCTCAATGGATGGAAACTTGAATTTAATGCAATTTAAAGTGATTTTTCTATGTAAAGGCTATTGTGCAGAAGTTTCGAAGAGTTAGGCATATTAAAAAAATGTTATCCTGTGAGTAAATGCTATAAAAACATTTCAGCCTTTTTCTCATCTGTCATAGCATCAGCCAGGAAGTGAACCCGCTAGCCCAGGACAACTGCTTGTAAAGCATCTGTCGCTGACCTCTCGACCACCAATGCATTTCAGCCTTATTACTGTTAATTTTATTAAATAATTTGTTCTCAGTGTAAATTAAATAAAAATGTCTGACTGTCTTTCTATTTCTTACAGGATTGGCTCTTTCACTTACTGTGAGTGCCACAATGGATATTAGATAAATAGCATCATATCCAAATATCCAGTTTAATTTCTATTTGCTCAGAATAGGTTGCACTCATTTATCCAACAGCTAGTCATCTTATATTATCCAATGCAGTAATATAAGCTTCAGACACCTTAAATTTTGAAATCAAACCAATTTATTTGTTTAGTTATACAGATTTAAAATAAATCTAGCAACTAAATATTTTAAGGATATCAATTACGTAGACACATTTTATTCTTTGGCAAAGAATGATATACATTAAATAAAGTTTTCCTTAATTTAGAATCAATATTTTATTTACACTATCACAATATCTTTCTGAAAACACAATACAAATTTATCATAAACTAAAATAAAGAATAGAAGCAATCAGTATTTAAATAAATAATTTTTTTCTGCCATTCTTTATATACAAAAAACTACTTTTTTCCTCTCCAGTCTTGCATTGTTAGCCGAGAGGTATCGCAGCCGCCATGCAAGCAAGTAGTTGGTTGCAGACGGGGTGTGGGTTCGCGTCCCGGCAGATGCTATGACATATGAAAAAAAAAAAAAATTTCAAATTATGTAAATTTAAGTTTACACGTATATATATAGATTGGTAGGGTCCAATAAAAATGAGATCCCTTGAGTAATGAAATCTACACCATATTTATAATCATGTTTTTTTTTTTTTACTGACAGTGCAATACCATTCATCTGACCAGCACAATTTGAGAATTTTATCCTCTAGCTAAAACAGCCAAATACTCATTTTATTAAATGATCATTATGGGTTAACTATGGGCTACCTATTTGAAAGAAAAATCATAAATCTTAAATTTTTTTAAAACTCCTGATTAAAGGAACAGCAGATGGACATGATAACCCTTGTGCTGTGAAGTACTAATAATAGCAAACCCTCAATATAACAGTCCAAGCCCTAATTAATCAATGGCTGCAAAAAGGTTTGTACATAAAATCTCTATCTACTGTGTATTCATCCAATATTCCCAGATTAGTTTTTATCTTGTTGATTCCTCAGTGTAGAGCCTTGGATATGAGAGCACTGCACCTACATCTTAGGGTCTAATGAACTCTCCAGCAGCCATATTTCACCTCTATAG
This sequence comes from Epiperipatus broadwayi, assembly GCA_028023455.1. Lineage (NCBI taxonomy): Eukaryota > Metazoa > Onychophora > Udeonychophora > Euonychophora > Peripatidae > Epiperipatus > Epiperipatus broadwayi. The sequence goes on from JAQFVV010006198.1 coordinate 28,648,273, forward strand.
TTAATTATAAAGCTATAAGCCCATGATGAAAATACAATAATTTTTTCAATCCAAGATCGTTCACTTGTTAGCCATATAGATCTGAACCCAGTTTAGTATCTGTACATATTGCTGTCTTTGTTTTTTTTTAAAAAAACACATCCATCCTGATGAAAGCCAAAAGCTAGAAACTAGTCTGGGGATATTATATGATCAGTCACTAAACAGGAATTTTATCCACAAATCTACCCTTTGATTACTATAGCTTGCACTACTCTATGGAGTGGTTGCTATTGTTTTAACAGCTTATGTAAGAATAAAAAAATGGTGATCATGTGATGTTTTGGTGATTTCACACAAATCCAGCCCATAGGATGATGATGACTGGTTTCTAAAAAAAATCAAAAGACACCAAAATATATAGATACTAAAATGAATTCAGATCTATATGATTATACAAGTGAATGATCTTGAATTAAAAACATTATTGGGTTTTCATCTTGGGCTCATGGTTTTATAGTTAACTAAATAGGAAATAGGAGGATTGCATTAGATCCTAAGATCTAAGTAGTACTTTTAGATCCAAGGCTTTCATCGATGAAAGCCACAAGCTAGAAACTAGTCTGGGGATATTGGATGAGTGGTCACTACATAGGGATTTTATGCACAAACCTTCTTGCATCCGTTGATTACTAAGACTGCACTGGGTGGTACTACTGTATGGAGAATTTGCTACTGTTTTAACAACTTATGTAAGTATAAGAAATTATGATCATGTGATGTTTTGGTGTTTTTTTTGCCCTACTCTTTCTAGCACTGAAAAAAATATTTGTATAAATTATAGGAAATAACTAAAAAAGTTTATTTTTTGATCTAGTCGAATAATAAGAATTAATACACAGAAAGACAAAAAAAAAAAACTATGGTAATGTAAAAAAGATATTACAGTTTTATTGATTTATGAAGCTAAATTTATTATTTTTTAAATTTTTTCACTTTGTGAAAAGTCTCAAGGTATGGTCATTATATCAACTTGTAATGCTTTAAGATAAAGTTCAAATCTAAAGAAATGTATATATTGAAGTAATTAAGTATTTCTCAAACAGGTTAAGATTCTTTTTAGATAGTCAGTTGGCCAGCTTCCAATATAGGCTAGTAAATGGATATTAATCATTTTTAACAAATGTCAGGATAATCTGTACTGAGTTTTTTTTTTCCATATGTCAAACCATCGGCCGGGAAGCGAACCCGGGTAAACTGTTTGTAAGGCAGCTATGCTGACCACTCGGCCACCAACGCTTGACTAATCTGTATTGTGTTGATGATTATCCCTGCATTGATAATAAAGTATCATATTACTAAGATATGATAACATCTGCACTATTGGTAAAGGGAAAATATATATCTATTGTTTAGGAGACCATGGTTTAACTAAAGATTTTATTATTATTCTGCTCGATTTAACAGACATCCTGTGCCTTAAATCAAGAATTAAAGATTTAGATTCAAGAACTAAATATTTTTGGATTGAATCCTAGCGTTATTAGAACGTAATATGATCTTGCTGAGCAAACTAACTTCATAATTATTTTCTTATTGAGCCGAATACTTAATTCAGAAGTAGTGAATGATACTTTGATATATATGTAAACAGATTCATTATGTAATAATTTCTGAATGTACACACACACACACACACACACACACATAATTGAAAGATTCCTAACAACATTTGAACATTGACATTACTTTTTTTTCTTTTCAGCATTGAAATATTTAATAATATTCAGTATGTAATTTTTGCACGCAATGTCTCTAATGGCGAATACACAATGAAAAAAAAACAACGTTATTTTATTATTCTCAAATAAATCATTTTAATTGAACAATTTGAAAGAAAATCATATCAAGTTAAAGTTTATAAACCTACAACCACTTATGATGGATTTCTAAAACGGAGTTGTAAAAAGCTTATTATTTTAAAAACGAAGGTTGATAGAAAGGAGACCTTACGATGACTTCGGCTAAGATTTAGTCAGACGGCAGTAATAAATAATACATTTTTTTATTACTTCATCGTAATCCCCACGAGTAAAATTCTTCGAACTTACATAAATACCTCCCTCACAAAAAAATTAACACACATGCTTAAAATCTCTGTTGACTATCATTTTGGTCCAATAAAAAGAATGATAACTAAATTTTTGCAATATAAATTAATCTATTTTTAACAGCTTCAATGTGGCAAAAATGTTTTACAATTTAGAGCCAGCTTGAAAAATACAGCTGTTTATATTCAAAAATACTTTAAACATAATTTACAACATTATATAAAAGGAAAATGAAATAAATATATATAACATTACATTAAAATATAAAAAAGGAAAAATAGTTTATAATAAAAACATAAAAAATAATTTCCTTTTTTTATTTTTAAACAATAAATATTTTAGTAGTAATAAGAATATTATTACGTATATAAAATTGTTTGACTTCATGTGTGTGTGTGTCTAGGCAAGAGATATTCATTTATCCTCGTTTATAAATTTCTTTTAATACAAATTAATTGAACTTGCTACATTCAGATATTTTAAAATTCCTGGTTTTTAACCAAATGCATATTAAACATTGTCTATTAATCACGGCAAATTATTCCCATTGAAGATAACTTAAATAACGTAGCAATGTCCTCCATGGTTTAATGCAATTAAAGTAATAGAATCTAGAATCCATGATCTATGAATCACATTCCCTGTGCTCAAGCTTTTTAGAAATTTAATTATTATATAGTAATCATTATTTAAATAACTTCTTTATGTATGTTTATCCACTTTCCATTTACTCTACATCTGCCTACAATTTTTATATTCATTGGTGAGTTTAACTTACAGTAAAGTGGATATGTAACCTAAGATATAAGTAATTTGCAACTTTTAGAATAGGTGCCTTTGAACGATAAGCTCATATTTTATGATGTAATGCTAGGAAACACATTCCAGTCAGATAGATAAGCTTCAAAGATAATTCTTGATTTATGATTTGTTTCTACAAAAATGTCATTTCTTATTTTAAGTTTGATCTGTTTTTAAAACATTGAGAAAAAAAATTCTCTTACTTCTTGGAAATTAGTACGAAATTATAGAAGTGTGTAAAATTTACTCAAGATAAATGCATTTAGTGATAAAGCAATTACAACTGGATGGATCTGACATGGCACAGAATGAAACTTGAATTCCCCCCCCCCCCAAATTTAAAATGAATTTAGGTATTTTCTTCCAGGTAGCTGGTTCATAGTTGACTCTGCTAACTATCCATTATTAGTTAGTAAATGAAAAACTTTTCAAATGACCACCTTCTAATAGTTGAAAAACATAAGAATTATTTATTTTCCTTTATTATTTCTCTTGTGGAGAGGGGAGGGTGTTGGAGAGGTCTTAACTATGCAAAGCATTATTTAAAGATTTTATCTTACTATTTAACCCACTTCTGACAATTATGACATATTCATAAAGGAAGTTTATTAATTCTAGATTATTATGTGATGAAGAAATAGATTAATTTTCAGCTAAAGGCAAAAAAATAATTCATATTTAATTAGTTGAATAGTACAGTTGTACTCTGCCTCTCATTTTAGTGTTCAAGTATTGAAGCATATATACAATTAAATCATGTATATGCATATATAAATTCTATCATTGCACTTCAGAATATTTGTAACAAAAATGGAAGTATGTTTTTTGTTTTCTTATATTGTTAATTGTTAAAACAAGTCTTAAATTTTATAATATATCTCTTGGTCACATTTAAGATATATACAATTTATCCAAACCACTTCAAACAATTTTCAGCTAAACTCTTTATTTGTACATATATATATACACCTTACATTTCGAATGTCCTGCAGTCTTCTTCAGAGCTATGATATAATGAAAAAAATAAAATAAAAAACATAACTATATAATAGCATAAAAATGTAACCAATAAACATTATATCATAGCTATGAAGACTGTAGGACAGTCGAAATGTAAGGTATATGTATATATGTACAAATAAAGAGTTTTGATAAAAAGTGTTCAAAGTGGTTTGGATAAATTGTATTTTATAGGATCATCATCATCATCATCAACCATTATCAATCCACTGCAGGATGAAGGTCTCTCAAGTTCAATCCATCTTTTCCTATCTTTAGCTTCTCTTCTCCATATCACCCCTGCACACTTTCTTATTTCATCCATCCATCTCACATGTGGTCTCTTTCTGGGTCTTTTACAATCTCTTGGAATCCAGTTCAAAATTTCAATTGTCCATCTATTATCATCTCTTCTAGAAATATGTCCAGCCCAACACTACTTCAGTTTTTTTAAACTTTTTCAATAAGGTCAGTAACACCTGTTTGTTCTCTTACCTATATATTGCATTTTCAATCTCTTCTTGTTATTCCTAATATGCATTTCTCATATTTATTTATCAATATATCTGCTGAAAATATTTCCCCCCCACAATATAAAAAAAATCTCTAATTTTATTTTAACTCTGGTAAACATAACCTTGAGAATATATTTTTTAGTTACAGTTTCAAAAATATAATTAAAGGTCTTTCTATGGAAACTATTTCTAGGAATTGCCCATCTTTTCAAAGATTTTTTTTGAAACACAAAGTATTGAGCATAGCTATTATAAAACCTTTCTATTTGATTTAAAAATACATGTGTTACATGACTTCATGAAAATGATGCTTTGCATTATTTTATGGTTTTCTTAATGACTGGCACATTAAGGTTACCATGGAAGTTGAAATAAATAAACCACTATCTTTTTTTTCAAATTTTAAATGCTAATGGCATGTTGCCATACTTTGTTTTAAAATGTCTACTTACACAAGCAGATATTTTAACTTTCATTTCCATTACCATCACATAAATATATTTTTCAGTGTCAATATTTTGATAAGAGCAGAATTTCTATGCATTATAACAAAGCAATATCTATTGTTAAAGAAAATTAACTGAGGGTGCAGATTATTAATGCAGTTTTATATAGTTCTTGGTGATTTAAAAAAGACAGAGGATACAAAAACATTTCTGAAAAACAAAGCAATTCTTTCTTACATTTAAAAGAATCGTTAAGTTTAGTATACATCTTCTCTTTTTCTAACATCAAAAAATTTGTAAACCTTTAAATATCACATGATCACTATCTCCCATGCTTGCTCATAACTGTTGTGCAAAACTCTCTCCATATAGTAATGCCAATTAAAGCAAGACAGAGTAATCAATGGATGCCAGAAGGCTTATACATAAAATCCCTATCTAATGCCTACTCATCCAATATTGCCAAATTAGTTTCTGGCTTGTGGCCTTCGTCAGTGAGTAGCCATAGATCTGAAAGCACTACACCTAGATCTTAGGATCTAATGCAACCCTCCAGCAGCCACCTTTTATCTTTATATAACTACAAAACTATGAAAATAAAATTGAAAACACGCAAATATTTTCAATCTAAGCTCAATGGCTTATATAGTTATCAAAGTCTGAACTCAGTTCAGCACCCATATATTTTGGGGTCTCTGGCTCTTTTATAACCATAGCCACCACCTTCCTATTAGGCAGGATTGGTATTAAACCTTTAAACATCACATGATCACTATCTTCCATGCTTGCTCATAACTGTTGTTAAAATAGGCAAAACTCTCTCCATACAGTTGTGCCACTCAAAACAAGACAGATTAATCAATGGATGCCAGAAGGCTTGTGCATAAAATCCCTATCTAGAGCCTACTCACCCAATATCCGCAAACTAGTTTCTGGCTTGTGGACTTCTGGCATCCATTGATTACTCTGTCTTGCTTTGAGTGGTACTACTGTATGAAGAGAGTTTTTTTTTTATTATCAAAAAACCTGATGATTTCCCCCTAAAAATAAAACCATGTAAAAATATTTTCTTCTATTATGAAGACCTTTTATTTCTTCTCTTCCATATTTTATTATGGCCAAAATAACAATTGATCAACCTTATTTCAATGAATAAAGGGGAATACTAATACTGCTTGCTTTATACAAAGAGAAAATATTAAATACATATCTTTTTTTTTTCAGAATAAAAAATATTAAATATATTAAATACAAACATAATAGTTCTCAAAGTCACAGTATTCCTGTAAATGATACATCATTAAAATAGCTGCTCCCTTCTGTGGATCAAACATTTTTTAAAGACTTTCATCAGATTAATCCATTTCTTACTGATCATGCAAAATTTCCCCTATCATTAAAAACACATACATAGTGTGCCTCAAAACTTTTTTTTAATTGCATATATATAATATTTTCACTTTAACTTTTAGCTTGGGGCAGTTGGCTTTCATTAGATACTCTTCTAGGCAAAGTGTTTTCTAATTAAGTAATTAAATAGATAACTCCACCCATTAAACATATTTCCACCCACACACACACACACACACACACACACACACACACACACACACATATATATATATATATATATGTAACACACACAAAAAAATAAAAATACAGATATTAAAAAAAAACATGTAATGCTTATAAGGTGACTTCTAGCAATAAATGGTAAATAAAATAAATAAATCATTGATTAAAAAATAAACTGTTCCTCGAGAGTTTGGAAAAATTCGAATATAAAAAACCCCCAAACTTATGCTATGACTCTTAGATCTTGACTTTCAAAATCTTCCACTCTGTCAATACATTAAAACCATGCAAAGTGCAGTGTACAATTTATTGGGAAGTAAAAAATTCTACTTAATTTGAAGAAAAAATCACATTGATTTCAGTGTTCCTTTACAACAGTGGAAGGCTGATGATGATATATATCTGTATTATTTTTTTATTTAAAAAAATCCAAACATTTTAAATGCAGCTTCTTTAAATCCAAAATGAATATGCAAATATCATATATCCTTATATGTCTCATGAAAATAGATAAATAAATATTGCAATATATATTAATTTCCCTTAACTAGACACGTCTCATATTTTGTATAAAGAAAAAATTATTGCAACAAAGCTCAGCAATGAATACAATTAGGAAAATTTCCTAAAGAAAATAAAGATATTAGTTAAACTTATCTTTAAAAAATGTACTCAGAATAGCAGATAAATATATATTGCTTATAATACTTCTTTTATATACACTTCAATGCAAACAATTTTTTTTAAAAAATTCTTTATTTTTCTTATAGTTACGACTGTCCTGCAGTCTTCATCAGAGCTTTATCAGTTCTCCACTGTTTTAAAGTAAAGTAACAGTTTAAAATGTGAACAAACCACTTTACTTTAAAGCAGAGGAAGACTGATAAAGCCCTGATGAAGACTGCTGGACAGTCAAAACTGTAAGGAAAATAAAGAAGTTATTAAAAAAAATTGTTTGCATTGAAGTGTATATGAAAGACTTATTATAAGCAATATATATAAAGATATGCAAAAAAAGTGAAAGAGAAGAATAAGAGAATAGCAGATAAACTATCATATGGCCATGAGGTGATTGAAAAAAATGATTAGTGGCATAAGAAACAATTCTATGCACCAGAGAATAAAAATTAGCAAGCTATTAAGTGATTCAGCTTGATAATAAATTAATCTTTGACTATATGTATTTGATATAAAATTCAGAAAGAGATTCTATGTATATCTCATATAGACCATATTAAATTAGTTAATTATAAAATTTCTAGTAAGAATTCTATGAGACTATGCAACCCCTTTAGACTTTCTAAAAAAATTCCTTAAGGCTATGCAATCCCTTTAGACTTTCTAAAATCCTTAAGGCTAACCCATACATATTTTACAATATATAAGGTATGTGAATCTTTTTACAAAACACAGACCAAGTAGACACTTTTATATCACATCTGGACTGCATTATCATTCTAATATGGCTTATTTAGATGCCATATTAATAATCTGCGATTTAACTTATCTAACGTAGATTAAGTAAGTTCTAAGAAAATGTAGCTACGACAACTTTTTGAAAATTCCTATCAAAGACTGGATCCCGTTTATCTATAAATTGCAGATAATTAGATGTAATAAACTCTCAATAACTTATAATACTATTAACGATAAGTACATACATCTTACCAACCTTTTGGAAGTCATGGAATTCATACATGTACAAGATAAGTTACGTACTACTTTAAGAACATTAAAAATAAAACCTTCTCATAACTTCTTTATAATCTAATGCTGTGATTATTTCTTATCAGAATGCTTCTTAATATGCATTTCATTTTTAGGAAGAATCTAATCTGCGGTTTGTGCCAACATGATGCATCCATAACATCTGTTTAAACCCCCCCCCCATATAGACCAATGATAAAGTCAATAAATATTAGCAGGACTAAAATCTAAAAAAAAATATAATTAAAACATTGATTCCCTTTAAGCACATAATATTAGAGTATTATTAATCTTTAAGGATTAGGTTTATCATTTATGTCAAAAGTTGAAATATTTTAAAAACATTAAATTACAAATGGTATGCAAATTTCTCATATTATTGCTTACTTACAAAGACAATTTATATATATATGTTTTATTACAAACACCATGTGATAAACATGAACATAAATAAAAGATATGTTTATTCTTTCTGCATATAAAACTAAACTGACAAAAATGTTAATAATAAACTCATTAATTTTCAGTATTCTGTAATTAACATGGCGAAGATCACGCACTAAAAAAGCACCCAAAAATCTATATATAAACATATGCTATAAAAATAGTTGTCTATAATGTTTCAAATAAATTTATTTTGCCAGATCCAATAGTAGATCTAGTTGGATTTGATTACAGATGTACTGGAGTTTCATCAACAGATGTAGATCAACCTAAAATTATTCCATTCATCTGTTTCAGAAATAAAATTTAGCAGCCACTGACCTATGTAGATGTGAACAAACACAAACCATGAATCACATGGTTAATGATTACAGATGCTCAATAGAATGGTTTAACAAAGCCACTAGTGAATCTATTTCCTTATTGGAATTTTTATAATTTCTTTATGTAAATAAGACATTTATTTTATATAGCACGATGTTTTTATAAACTGTAGTACCAATAAGCCAATAAGCTAATGCACATGCGCTTTGTAAATGTCACTATATAAATGAATATTACCACTTTTTTATGAAATTTTCTTAATAATTGTCTAAAAAATCCACACACTAAATAAATAATTTTTAAAGATTTTAGATGATCTATGATACCCAATCACCATTTTAAAACTGAGACACAAAAATAATCATTTAATGTCAAGCGTTGGTGGTCGAGTGGTTAGCACAGCTGCCTTACTGTCCCAGGGATTCGCTTCCTGGCTGGCGCTTTGACATATAAAATAATAATAATAATCATTTAATGTAAGAATACCTATTAGAAAGGTTTAAAAGTAAATGTTCACAAATATTATTTATAGTGAATATTATTAATAAGAGATCATAATTTTATTTCTAATGGTAATAATATAGAGCTTGTTACATTAAAAAATTAAAAAAAGAATTTAAAAAATATATAATTTGCTTAATCCCAAATACATGAAACATAATGACAATAGTATACTGAAAAAATTTATCTTTGAATTTGAATCTTTAAAGATTAATCAGAGAATTTATTATGCCTGCTCAGGATACAAAAACAAAAAAGATAATCAAAATTGTTTAATAAAAAAGGTTAGTAGCTTGGGAGGTCATGTGAGAGAATGAACAATGATTTAAATACCTTTAGTTCTCAAGTCAAATCTGACATCACTCTACTACATCACTAAGTCACAATAGGCATTAAAAAAAATAGAAAAAACTAAATTTATTAAACAAAATAAAAGACAGCTCCTAAATACAATGATAAAATTTCTTTTTATAAACAGAAAAATAATTTATGGCATATGGAAAAACACATAAAGATATCTTCAAAGATATTTGTGAAGCTAAAAATCTGAAAAAAGATTTTACCAAACTAATTACCACAAAATTTGTACAGTAAGATAATATATTTAATCCAATATATTTAAATACTTAATACTGTATGATACTTAACTTCATTTTCAGTGTAATCATTTATCTCAAGTCAATATCAATTAAGAGCATTCATAAAACTAATGAGAATATTATGAAATCAAGTTATATATATTGTGAAGGAAAATAATATAAAGACTGCCAAAATGTAAGGTAAAGTAAGTGATGTTCACTGAATAGCTTGCATATTTGGCTAATCATGAATATAATAAAATATTACAACTGAACAGAGCTAGCTGGCCAAAAGTGCCTCATAGATTTGGGCAGCCACATATAGTAAATAAAATTGTGAACCAAGTGGTTTTCTTCATTTATGCACTAAATATTTGGGCAGTCTAAAATATACAATGTTACACCTAGGTAACTAAAATTATAACTAATAAACAGATAAATAAATATGTTGATTCACAAATTGTTCTATGGTAGTTTAGATTTATATTTACAACAGACTCATAAATTTGTAAGACACAATGGTCCATAACAATATATCTGCTCAACAAAGAAGATAAAGTTCAAACAAATAATATTTTATTTTGCTAACGAGTTATATATAGTATGGAATATATACTGAAATATTTTAATTATAAATAAATTGTGTAATAAAGTAGTTTTATAATGATTATGCAATAGGCAAATCAAAGTACTTAAGTTAATAATAATATTTATTGAAGTAAACATTAACTCATTGAGGTGGCTAAGATAAAGAACATAGTTCTAATTTTAGCAACTGCAATCTAATATCATATAATATTTCTTTATAATTTACTTCTACTAGATTGCAATTAATAGAAATGATCTATAATTAAAATTATTAAAGCATACATACAGTCATAAAAAGATTAAGGACAAACTCTTTCTCACAATATAAGAAAACAAAGTCCTAAAATGTTTTAATATCATTATTTATTTATTTTAAAGAAAGTTCTATCTCTCATATTGTTTAAATAATATCAAATAATACATACAAATTATATTAATGGAAATTTTTAATTGAAAAAAAAGAAAAGATTTTAATAAATACTTTATCATTAAAGTTATTATTATGCTTTTTAACCATTTCTGTGTTTTTTAAAGAGTGAAATTTATCTGACAGCAGTAATTTAAAAGAAGGTTATTATTAGTATTTGCTATCACATTTTTGCACATATATGACTTCACCTGATATTCCATTATTTGATGAAGTGTTTTTGGAGCCTTTTTGCTAACAAAGCACAAACATACAGATCCATAAGCAATTTGAATCATTAGATGATTTCCAATTATTATTTCTGTTAATATTACAATCCATGGTAAATTTTGATAGTTTCATGGCAGTTAAGCATAGCATTTGTTATTAATCATTCTGTTTGAATACTAAAGATACCAAATGAAGAAGCTCATGCTTTTTAATTCTGTGAGTTATTTTACTCACAGTGCATATTTCTTTCTATATGTCCCAAATATATTTATAAAAGGTAAAATAAAAACAAATTTTTAGGCAAAAGAAAATATGGGCGTTCTCCTTGCTAAAATCATTTTTGTAACTATAGTAACACAAAACATATTCCCTTCCCTTTTTTAAACACTGGCTTGTGAACATGTGATTTTCTTTTTTATAATCTTAATAAAGTATTGTTACTATTTGATAATAACTTAAATAAAATATTGCATTTTAAAATGTAATAAATAAAGTTCACTTGTAGCAGGTTATTCAAAACAATAAAATATATTTTATTAAACATATGACCTTTTTAGTTATTTTCTTTATTTAGTTATTTATACAAGGACACTATAGATGGAAACATGTGTACATCATAATATATATAAAAAGATGAATGGCTTTATTGCTCAGAAGATCAAACGAGTACCAGAATTAATCTCAGGAATTCCCAATCTCAAATTGGATGCATTACCACTCTTTCAAACCATGCAGAGCAAATCAAGATATAAAAGTATATTATGCTTCAAAAAAAAAAACCCACAACTAGCAACTAACCTTTGAGTTTTAATCACATCCCATATAACTGATAAAATGTTTCTTTGAAATCAGGTTGTGGAATTTGTAAACCATAAGGATGTATGAATACCTTATTGCTAACGTTTTTGTTTCTAATGGTAAAACTGCAATAAAGTTGAAATCAATAACCACATTTGAAAAATAATAAATTAGAGCTCAGTAATTATTATACTAAAAGAGTAAAAATTCCTCGATTTTAGTGTAATAGTATAGGATTTACTGCTATTAACTATGCAAGTGATGAATTAACAAGATGTTTCTGTTTAGAAAGATTTGGTTAATAATGCTTCTTACTTAATGCAAGATATTGCTAATTTTTCTCATGTTTTTTACCTATATTATCAAAAGAATTGTCTTTTCTATAAAAAATTATAGTTGTAAGTTGTAATTTTTTATATAAAAACTATGAATTTTCAGTTTAATGGCTAATTCTTATAATTTTTCCATTTTGCAAGCTAAAAAAGATATAAAAGCGTATTTGTCAACAAAAATTCACTTTTTTTTAAAAAAAAAAAACAAACTTAAAAACTCTTAATCCAATTAAGCGTGTAGTTAACTAACAATAAATTATGTGCACCCCATCTTTTTTTTTTTTTTAAAAAAAATCGTATTTTCTTCATTTTTAATAATTATTAACGTTTTAATTGAAATTATTTAACAACAATAATAATTAAATTATCAAAAAACAAAACAATAATAATTAGAATATAAGTATTTTTAATGAATAACAGAGAAAATAGTGTATAGAAAATAGAGACACCCCCCCCCCAGTCATATCCAACAAAATGATTAAAATAAACAAATATAAGTATTTCTAAAATTAAAAAAATATTTCAATTACGTAAAATATAAAAATCTCAAAAATTAGAAATATATATATATAAAAGTAATTGTTTTCAATTATTTGTTCACTATTAATAATGTTATATATATATAATATGCTTTAATCATGTGAATATAATATTAATTTATAGAACAAAAATTGTTTTTAATACCAGATGTTAAAATTCATTTTTACAGAATTGTGGCATTTTATCACCAAGTTATCTGATATTTTGCTGATTATAATATTTATTTAAACTTATTGACACTGATAATACAAAAACTCGATAATAAAAATTGGTTGAAATTATAGATAAAAGTTATATATATAATACTGAATTCTTCTAGAGTGTATTTTTTAAAAGCAATAGTTTACACTCTCCCCCTAACAATATTTATTTGGTTACAACAAAGTCAACAAACAAATGTTGAGAATTCACCTCCATCCACTGTGCACTTCTCAAGCTTATATTTAGATGGTTATGCTTTTCCTTAAAAGCATACGCCAAATGTAAATAGCGATAGTCATGTGATCAATAAATATACACTGAATTTTTATTTTGCTGTAATTTTTTTTTTTTATAGTTGAGCTTAATTTTATAGACAAGATGTGTCACATTTTAGGTATGTGTTGTTTTTTTTTTTAAAAAAAACTTGCTTTGAAATAAGATTACATCACAGAAAAAATGCAATATTTATGAAACTTCATCTACTACAGATTTTAAAATATTTTATTATTTTGACACTTCATTACTAATCAGAATTAAATAAATCACTCGATCCATAATTACTCAAGCTTACTACAGATGGAACTAGTATAAAAAGCTGCTATTGCTTTATCATTCAGAATTGTATAATTTGAAAATAATTCAAAGATTAAATTCAAAAATAAAATATTACAAGTATAAATGAAAAACAACAACAACATTAACATAGATAGATAAAAGAAATTTACTGTTGCTACACATAAGAGATATAATCTAATAATATTACAAATCTTATGATTATATGTGATTTATAATGAATTATTATATGCGGGATTCGAACTCAGACTTTCACACGAGTGCTGGTTTAGCACGAAATACGTATATTGGTGATTATTTATCTTTTCAACATGTGTGTGATCAAGTGTGTCAGCAATATAAGATGGCACTGAGAGTTATGGGCAGTGTGAAAGTCTGAGTTTGAATCCAGTATATATTACATATATAAATGCAGGTGTAAACTTTTATTCAATGTATTTGTAAATCCAAAAGAATATAACATCTGTATTTTTAAACTGTATTCAACATGTCAAAAAAAAAAAATATTTAGTTAATAAAAATGCAAAAGTAATTTTATAAATGAAATGATCTAATGTTATTTTTAAAAAAAATTATTTATATTAATTCTTTTTAAAACTTTATAATTTATTTAGATTTTCTAATAGATTTCAAGACAAGAAGTGATTTATTTGTATTTTTATATTGGACTATTTCCATCATCTAATATATGTGTTGAATGTCTTTAGAAAAGTTTAATTTTTAGTTAAATATTCCAAATGCATTCAACTGTTAGTAATATCACAGCAAACAGGTTAGTATATACACAACGTTTCGAGAGGTATTTTTCTCCCCTCTTCTTCAGGTATTGCTGGCCTGACCAGTGACAGTACTAGCATGGGATTCGAACCTGGGCCCTTAGAATCTTGATAATTGAATTTTAAGGTAACACTCTAACCAACTGAGACATCCTGCCAAAGGTTTACATCTTTTATCAATAAAACATGTGCAAAGTTACTTTTCTCACAACAACGGATGTTCTTTTCAAACTGTGATTTGTTTTAATTGTGACAAAAGCAGCAGTAATCACTCTACTTCAGAACCACTGATAAAGCATGAGTAATCAATTGATATTAAATTGTAAAGCCAACCAAATTTCCAAAATATGAATATTTCTCAGTGAAAAGAATTGAGTAACTGTAGTATGATTAAGGCAATATTACCGATTTTTTAAAAACTGTGTGATAGCTTACCAAAGACAATAATTAATTTGAATTAAAGAATGCAACAACAACAATATTATTATTATTTTGGGAATTCAACAAAAAAATAAAGCATATAAACAATATTTTTTTTGTGTGTAAAGAGAGAAAAAAAATTCATATATTTTTTGAATTTAAACAACTTCGATATTTCCCTCATAATTAAAAAATAAAATGCTAAAAAAAAATCAAGTCCGATGTCACATGACTTAATTTAATAAAGCTTGTATTTACAAATGTTATATATAGAGCTAGCAAAATAAGCTCTTAACAAGCTTTGAGAATATCCTCAACCCCAGACTGGTTTCTGCTTCTGGCAACTGGGATTGAGGATATTCTCAAAGCTTGTTAAGAGTTTATTTTGCAAGCTCTATATATAATAATTAAAAAATAATATAGACAGAAGTTCTCTGATCACATCTTGCCATTATTCACCACAATTTTATAAAGTTTCATAACATATAAGATAAAATACAGAGGAGTCACAAATTATGCTGTGTCTAACTGCACGACTTCAATTATATGCTATGAAAAAAAATTGTAAACAAGCAAACAAAAATAAACAGACCCCCCCTCCAATTAAAATTCACAAATTTGATAATATTCGCAACCCATTTCTTTTAGAGTGCCATTTGTGATTATAGATATATAAAATATCTTCAGTTTATGATATTTACTGAAATGTAATGTTAATTTATTAGGATTCATAATAAAGCACATACATTTTATTTTTCCTTCATTATCCTTTCCAAGTGTAATGTTAAAAGTTTTACAAAATTTTAGAACATACTGAAAGTTAAAATTATTTTTAAAAATGACAACATAATTAGAGAAATCCTAATTAAAAAAAAAAGAGTATTGCCAAACACATATTTATTAATAATGAAAATCTGACATTTTGCTATTTATTGTATTTTAAAAATAAAAATACTGTAGTTGTCAAGCGTTGTTATCCGAGAGGTCATCGCACCTGCCTTGCAAGCAAGTAGTTGGTTGCAGATGGGTGTGGGTTCGCGCCCCGGCCGATGCTATGACATAAGAAAAGTTATTTTGTTTCTTATTCTTATTGCTTCAATGAATGAATAAGTGAACACATACCCAGTAAAATACTTTATTATTAACATTATTCTTATTTTTACAATTTTGTTTATACTATAATCTTGATTTATATTATTACTATGTATACATAAGCATTCATGTTATATATGTGTATGTTGAAAAGTTCTTTGCACATGCAGTTCAATAAACAATATATATTCATTTCTAATCATTGTTTATCCAAAAAACTTGAGTATTATGTACTATATACATTGAATGCAAGGGTAGGCCTGAGAACAAAATATAACATAGTTTGCAAATATAATGATTTAAAAATGTAATAGCTAATTTACACAGACAATAAAAAACAACAATCAGGGTTGGATAAAAATATTTAAGAAAAAAAAGCAATTATTTTGATTTTTTTTTTTAAGTTTAACTATTTTTTCTCCATTAATGCTTTAATGTCAAAAACTGATATCTCCATATTAAATTATTATTGTAGGATTCTGTCTGAATATTAACAATCCAAAGTTATTAGGTTTTGAAATAGAGGTAAGTCCAAATCGTCTATGATCAATCTCAGAGAGGGAGATCTACACAGAAAAGAATTATATAAGAAGGGAGATAGGTCCAGGGACAAACTAATCTGGGTACAACAAAGTCTAAAAAGGACATAATCTAAAGAAATCACTTGTACATAAAAATTTGTTTTGTTGTTGTTGTTGTTATGTTAGGTAACGTAGAATATTGAATATATTACATGCAGATCTCTAGTGCTCCTTAAATGATCATACTTTTCATTCTCAAGTAAAGTAAGTTTAATCATATTTTTTTACTTTTTTTAAAATAATAAAACACTGATATGCATCATCAATTATCTGGGTCATTTTCATTTAGTGGAGAGACAGTGATAAGATTGCTCTATGGGGCAAGAACAGAGTGAAATTAGCCTGCTTAAACCAGTTACATAAAACCATAGGCCAAATTTGAACATAGCCTTATTTATACATAAATTTTTATATATAAACTCCCTGATGGATGCTTCCAAATTAACAAGCAATGCATTGATCATATTAAGAAAGGCGTAAATAAAATAAAGTAGAAAAACATTGTGTTACTTGGTGATTATATATATATATTGTAACGATCCGGAGAATATAACTTAACGTAAACTGCACTACAGGGCGCCATCTAGGCATTTGAACATAGAAAAATTTATAGAGTATGCAGATACGTAAGTAAAAAAAAAAATTTTTTTTTTTTTTTTGCATCCGGTCATTAGCCCATGTCACTAGCTCAGTGGAATAGCAGAGATTTAATAAGATAATCTAAGAGTATATATATAAAAAAAAAATAAAATAAGCCACTGCCAGTAATTAACATACAAAAATTTATTTACGCACATATATATATAAGATTTAAAATTGTTTTAGTATCAGTTTACATTTTAACATTTAACATTATTTTTAACTTTACTTTAATTTACATTTAATTACTATTATATTATAATTTTACATTTTAATTAAGTTCGCACAGATGGGATTATAAAAAAAAAATTGTTTAATAACGTTGATTATAGATCGGTTACATAGATTACAATGGTTAAAAACATTTCAAAATAAACATAAACGATCAAAATATAAAATCATTGGTATCGACAATTGCAGAGGGAAATTTATAAGTAACCCAATAGTATTCACCATAAGATACTTGCATTGTCACCAATAACTTAAAAGACATCCGAATAAATACATTTTAGATACTCACCATAAGGTATCATTATTTATCGAATGTCTATATATTTTGATCAAATATGAAAACGCAAATATAGTTAACCGATAAACAATCCATGCAAGCGTCTATAAACAACTTAAATTTAATGCATTTTTATTTAGGGTCAAGTATGAATAGACCACATAGATTTGCATTTGAAAATAAAATATTCTATCCCTATTTAACCTTAGGCTAAAATTCGCAGTCAAACCGGCATCAATTCGTCTGATACATCGATGTATTCAATGTAATACGGAATACGGCAGCACCAAAAAGATTAAGAGAAGATATTGATTTTCATTAGATAGGAATATTACTTCTATCCAACGAGAAGAACAATAAAAAAAAAACTCCATAGAAAGGAACTGCGCTCTGCATCTTATAATTCCTTCCCTAGGCAAAACGGGGAAGTGCGGTGTATGAAGCGATTCTGCCAGTAGCGAATCTCCGACTACATCTACTAACTACATCAATATATCCAATCCATTGACCCAATCCAACAACGACACAAATAACCTAAGATTACCCTCCCCTAATATAACTTTACAAATCTATACAGCCATTCACGCCCGACTTAAGTTTAACATTTATATAATTAATTTAACGAAAAACAAAAAAAATCATGATAAAAACTTAAAGAATAAAAAATAAATAAATGGAAATGATTTTACATAAATAAGAAAAAAAATACATCAAATAACATTATTAATAAATTAAGTTGGTCAGATAGGATTCTATTGCATTATTTACTAAAAAGTTTTAAAATTTAGAGTTCTTATTGTTTCAAGTGAATATAAAGTTCTTACGATTTTTAAAACGTCCAACTTTATCTGTTGCTTGCCATGAACGTGAATTCCCACGCTGTCCTAAAATTGGTATTCTGTTGGCCGATTTATTTAACCATCCGGAGGTTTTTTGCTTTAACTGGTCCTCAATGTAGAAAAACGATAGTTCATTTCTTTTTCTTTCTTAGCAAAGCTGAAGGGATTGAATCGTGCGTCTTTTTTCAATCCCTTCTCCTTCACTTCCGCACTAACACACGTCTCACATCGTAATAATCAATAACTAACTCATAATTTCCAAACTTGTCCTTTTTATATTAATGTGAAGGATTAAATTTACATTACGTCACCGATGCGATGGTCCTTTCACTGCGGTCCGGTTCTATAGGGATTTCTTCTTATTTGCTAACAGTTTCTATTGTTTTCCTATCTGACCGATGTTTTTACATTTAAATGCCCAAGGCTGGTTTACATTTAACTAATTAACAATCATTTCCATTTCTGATTAATTAACCTGTTTTCCAAATCAAAAATATATTTAAAGATAAATTTAAAGATATAATTTTATCTCCAAATCTTTTTAAAATTTAGTTTTAAAATACTTTTTCTTTAATAAAGTTTTATTTTAATAATTTTTCATTATCTGTGCGATTTAACATATATGAGTTTAAGATGATATTTAGTTTCAATTTTTAATTCTTAAAGAAAATTTTTAAATGCGAACTTTTTAATTTACTTTCATGTTTAATAAATATAAAAAAAAACCAATGTAACGAACGCCTGTGCTCGTTACAATATATATATATATATTGTAACGAACGCCTGTGCTCGTTACAATATATATATATATGAAGAGTGGGTCTCAGAAATATGATGACTTCATTATAAGGCCAACTTAACTCTGGACTGCTACTTTGCCTCTAATCTATGGCTAGAAAAAAAGCAACCCATTTGCCTTAGTGCGACCCGTGTTCAAGAACGAAGTTTTGATAGCTTATGTCCATTTATTTTCTTCTGCTGATTGACAGGATCCAATCTTTGAATATCCTGTAGATATATGTTAGAAAATGAAATCATAGAAGAAAAGCAATAACTAAATGTTAAGACACTGATGGATCACCAAGCAACACATTCTTAAGGAAAGTGGTCAAATGACCATAAATTTTAAAGCCTTATGATGTTAACGCATATAAATCTATGATCGAGAATATTACTATACTGGAGAAGATCTGCTATACATAATTATACCCCCCCCCTTTTATCACAACTATTAAACATGCTCCTCCTATGCAAGCATTATACCAGTAGTTATTATTATTACAACTGTGCTTATCGAGAATGATTATTTAGCTACTTTCTGCCCATAGATTTGATGAATATTACAGAGATTATTTATATAAACAGTTTACACGGTACCCTCAATTACACATAACAAAAATAATAACGAATGGTTATTTATATTGTCACTAATAGACATATATATATATTTACAACCATTAGATTGACTCAAAATGCGTATCCATAATAATACTAAGGAGGTACTCTTTAAACATAAATCATATATATAAAGGAAACATAGATGCATGTCTATGATAGAGATGCCTTTCTTATTTTGAGCTATAATATTAAAAAAACATCATGTCAATTAAATCTACAATAACACACTCTAATATTCTTCTTTCTTTTTTTAAAAAAAAAACTTTAAAAATCAAATAACAACTGGGGAGAATGTGGACGGAGTCATTTTAAGTCAAATAATTCTTATAATGATTTTAGAAGTACTCCCGTATTTATTATAATGAGTAAGTAAAAATAAAATAAGTTTACTCATTCAGCCACCTTCCAATTTCTTCCATACATATATATATATTTTTTCCACATTATAAAAAAAAAATCACAAATTGTTCCTTTCTCTTTTAAAAAAAAAGAAACAAAAAAAAAAAAATCATGTAAATTAAGATGCATGCTAATGATCTGCTAATACGTAAGTATATACATGTAAAAAAAAAAAAATTAGCGATCGCTATTATAAATTTCTAAGCCTCTTTAAATACATCTGAGATGCAATTTGTGAATATATTTAAATACTATAATATAAATATAGCTATGAATATAAAAGTTACCGATAACTGAGATGTGTGTGTATAGCTAGGGTGGGTTTGTTCTGGCAATGAATTACGAGTCCATCTTAGAGGTATTAAGATGCAGTCACCAATTCATGATGGTGGTTGCAGCTCCCATATCACTCATCTGTGTCCAGATCAGTCTTTCTTTCAGTAGCAAGTGGCAGGCATCGGTCAGGCATACTTCTTTAGTTTTTCAACTGGATTACATTTCACAGACCCAGGTCCGAGGACAGATGGGAGAGTGGAAACAAACTTTCTACTCAAACATATTTGGTACTAAATACATTTCACCCGAGTCTAATTGTTCTTGCACAAGAAGGTCATGACTAACTTCTCTTTTTTTCTAACTACTATATCCTTAAACAAAAAACCCTCTCTATTTATACCTTTTAGCTTCCTTTTACATCAATTACATTAATTAGTGTTTACTAATGCCTCTATTGTTTCAGTTCTCAAAGCATCTTACATTTTGTCTGTATTATTATACAAACAATTCACATTCTTAAGTTAAATTCTTATTTTGTTAGATTCTTAGATTAAATTTTTGTTTTAATGGATTTTATGCATTAGCCACTTCTTTAATTGCTGATGCAATATTTTTTTATTATACAAGTAAAATAATTTATTAAGCGCACAAAAAGTATATATAAATACTTTTAAGACATGCTATAAGCTGTATCAAATGCGCCTTGAAATTTATAATAGTCAAGCAATATCCTTATTTTGCCAATAGAGGGATCTCTCAAACTATGACATAAGATAGTGACTTTTATAAAGATAAGAGT
The DNA here is from genome assembly GCA_028023455.1 of Epiperipatus broadwayi. Lineage (NCBI taxonomy): Eukaryota > Metazoa > Onychophora > Udeonychophora > Euonychophora > Peripatidae > Epiperipatus > Epiperipatus broadwayi. The sequence goes on from JAQFVV010006198.1 coordinate 28,669,649, forward strand.
GGCCATCTTATTTTTAACCTAACTTTCCACTTTTATAGGCCAATATGAAGCAACTTGATTTGGGAACATGAAGCTGTTGTTCTATCCACTGTTTAAATCCACTATTTCCTATACAAATTAATATTCATGAAAATTTTGTGATTTACAATGAGTTAATATTATGATCTTTATACTGGAAATATATAAACTATTGTAGAGTTATTTGTATAGGAAATAGTGAACTTAAACAATGGAGAGAACAAGTTTCACACTCCCAAATCAAGATGCTTCAGATTGACCTATATAAGTGAAAAGTTAGGTTAAAAGATGGCTGTTTTTATCTATATAAAAATTGCTATCTTGTGTCATGATTTGAGAGGTCCCTCTATCGACAAAATAAGGATATTGCTTGACTATTATAAATTTCAAGGCACATTTGATACAGATTAAAGCCTGTCTTAAAAGTATTTACATATACTTCTTGGGTGCTTAATAAATAGTTATAACTCTACAATAGTTTTTATATTTCCAGTATAAAGATCAGAATATTAACTCATAAACTGCAAGATTTCACGAATGTTAATTTGTATAGGAAGTAGTGGACTTAAAACAGTGGAGAGAACAATAGCTTCACACTTCCAAATCAAGATGCTTCAGGTTAGGCTATTTAAGTAAAGTTAGGTTAAAGATAAGACAGTCACTCTTATCTTTATAAAAGTTGCTCTCTTGTGTCATGGTTTGAGAAGTCCCCTACTGGCAAAATAAAGATATTGCTTGAATATTATAAATTTCAATGCACATTTGATCCAGATTATAGCCTGTCTTAAAAGTATTTAAACTTTTCTATAATTTCTACACGGCCTATTTTGTTAATAAATTTTATTTACAATTTATTTAATATTATATATGTATATTTATCTATAACCATTTCTTTTAATATACATTCACTGTGGTTGGATTTATGATCTTTGGTTAGCACACACTGATAGTGAAGCCCCCCTCCCCCCCACATATATATATATATATGACTGTATATATATACAGCTTCAGTATATATACGCACACATGAATATTTGTAAATAATATATCATATATTTTTTCTTATGAAGTAATTTGTAAGCGCTGCAGACTAGTTCTGTGTAAAAGAAGCCTATTTAAATGTATCGTAAATTAATTTTTACAAACTTCTTAAAATTCTATGGTTTTCTCCAAAGGCAATCTTAGTTTTCTTTTCCGTGTAAAAGAAAGTTTTGAATTTATCTTTTAGGAAATTGGAAATATCTTGAAAATAATAAATTGAAATTACAAGCAGCAATTTAAATCACACTTTTCTTTTAATATAAGATTAAAAAAAACCCCACACAACTCAAACTATTGCAAAAAGAAGTTATAATTTGCCGGTGAGTTAAAAAAAAGTCTACCTATGCATATATGTATATATAGTAGTATCCAATCGTAACTGTCACAGTTTTTACACTTCATCAGAAAGGATTTGAACTCAGACTTTCAAGCTCGATCTTATCCAATGGATACACGTGACCACATACATGTGAAAAAGATAAATGACCTCCAAGGTATGTATTTTGTGCTGAACCAGCACTCATACATCAGTTGGTTCAGATCATCATCTCTCACACACATATATAATCAATACTCGCATTATCCAATTATAACTGTCACAGTTATTACACTTCATCAGAAAGGATTTGAACTCAGACTTTCAGCCTCCATCATATACAATGGATACATATGACCACTTACATGTGAAAAAGGTAAATAATTTCCAATATATGTATTTCGTGCTGAACCAGCACTCACACATCAGTTGGTTCAGATCCTTATTTCTCACACACATATATAATCAATGCTCAGCTTATTAAAATAGCAAATCTATAAACTTTAATGAGCAAGTTTTAATCTTCTCCATCCTCCAACTCTCCACCATCCATAACATTGCAAATCTGATGATGAAATGTGATTGGCACTGACAAAGACTTTGAACATTCCATCATTAGATTTTCAATGACATGGATGGTTGAAGAGTTAGAGGGTAGAGAAGATTGAAGCTTGCCCATTAAGGTTTGAAGATTTTCTTTTTTAATATAAACTGAGCATTGATTACATATAAGTGTGGAAAATGATGATCTGGACCAACTAATGAGTGCTGGTTTAGCATGAAATACATATATCGGAGATCATTGATCTTTTTTCACATGTATGTGATCATGAGTATCAGTTGCATAAGATGAAGTGGAAAGCTATAAGAAGCTTGAAAGTCTAAGTTTAAATCTTTCTAATGACATTAAATTCAAAATAAATAATATACTTGTATTTAAATATTACACTTCATCAGATATATAATTAATTCATTAATGTGAAGTAGCTCAACGATGCAGCACTAATTAAAATTTTAAGACTTTTCAAATTGTTAAGCCATAATCATGCTGACTAGATAGTCATCCAATACTGGATGATAAACAATTACCTAAAATCTCATCCCAAAAGCAATGATATGTTTTCTTTGGAGCAAGCCAATAAGGATGAGAGAAATGATGCAGTTCCATAATGGAACTCGGGAGAAGCAGATGATGATAAATGAAAGTTATCAAGTTCTGAAATTTAATCACTTGCTCTAAAAACATTTGTAAAAAAAAAAAAAAAAAATCAAGTACCAAACCATATAATAATATATAGAATGTTAACACTTCATCAGGTTTAATTGGACGCCATAAATAGCTTTATGGTGCTTAAAGATTGCTTGAGCTTCCAAGCAAAGAATTAATGTTATTAAATATAAAAAAAAAATAACTGTGTGATTAGTTGTTCAGAAAATCATGTCTTGTTTAAATATCCAAATGGTGAATCAGTTCAACAGTTCAAAATAATTAATGGAAAAATTCTTGAATCTAAGAATTGATGCAAGGACCTTTAATCTTGAATTGGATAGTTCATTACTGCATTAAACTACAAATTCACAAATTGTGAGATTATATTTTGCACAAGTCATGTCTTATTTAAATATCCAAATGGTGAGTTCTACAGGATTTGTGAGATTACATTTTGCACAAGTCATGTCTTATTTAAATATCCAAATGGTGAGTTCTACAGTTCAATATAATTAATGGAAAAATTCTTAAATCTAAGAATAGATGCAAGGACCTTTAATCCAGAATTGGATACGTCATTACTGTACTAAGCTATAAATTCACAACTGTGAGATCCCATTTTGCAACATATTTCTCCCCCCCCCCCAAAAAAAAAAGTGGTAAACTTGAATATGGTTCCATGGGAAGTAGTCCTACTTAATGACATGTGAATGTACCACTTAAAATATTGAAACTGCATATCTATTAAAACTGTACAAATGTTTTTAAATAAATAACTAAATGGTTTATTACTCAAAAGTCCATAAAAAATTCGAGATCAGAAATGGCAGAACAGGCTCCCAATCCATGGGCCTTGATTTCACATGAGGCTACAAATATTAAACAATAAAATTAAAAAGTTTAATTGTTTGTGAAACTGTGTGGGCAATAATGGATATGTTTATAGAAAATAACGAATATCCAATTTAAAGTAGTGTAGGTTGATTTAATAAAAGTGTAATATATTTTAATCAAACCTACTACTCTGAAAATACATATCAATTTATGACTTCAACACTTATAGAAGTTGATTTCTTCTCAAAACCTGTTTTTAAATGATACCAACGAACTCAGAGCAAGCGTCAACATGAATGAAAAACTAGTTTATCATTTACATAAATTTAAATTTAATAAGCGATGTCATTTTTAAAGAAGTATTATTTTTTCTTTGTCAGTAAATGTAATCATATAACAGCACTTTCTTTTATTATATTTTGATAATGTAGTTTAGAAATCCGAGCTATAAATAAATCTTTTTTAAAATAGGTAGATACATCACAAAGCAAAAATAATTTATAATTTTTCCATTAAAGAGAAATAAAACATTGGTGTGAGAGAAAACAACAACGATGTATTCTTGTTTCAACATTAGAAATGTATAATGATTAGAATAATAGTAATTAACTTAAAAAGCGTAATCTTAGATGAATGGATAAACTCACACTTTTTAGACACACGTAATTCATTTCTATATACGATAGATACACAAACATGTTTGAAAATTTTAAATATTTATATATACATGACTACTGGCATACTGACTAATAAATTTATGAGCTGCAATGCCCACGACCTGAGATAATATTCGAGTTGGGTAAAATATAAAAATGTTTTCCATTCTATCAGAGATATCCATCTTATACGTATTAACCAAAATAGCCATCTAAATATTGATTCGCAAATGGGTGGCTAATGGTATATAGATATTGTCTGGCGATGAAAGTTTGGTTTTCATTAAAATTATTATTGATAGTACGTTTTATTTAAGTAAATTTGACTCTCAAACATAAGTTGCTGAAGATTTCTAGAGTATTTTTATATCTACTACACATTTTTTATTAACTTCTAGCTACCATTGACCTACTTATGCTTTAAATATAACCATCTTTTGTCATGTAAATAAAGTGACATCAATGCAGAAAGTAGAATTGTTATACACAACTCCGTTAAAAATGATTCTTTAAATCTTTGGAAATTAAATTTACTTATTTAATTAAATAAAATGTACTATCAAATATTTAGCAATCCTAAGTCATGAAAACTAAAATTTCACCACTGGACTAATATGAAAAAACCGGTAAAATAATAATGAAAAACACTATCTCACTAATAAACAATTGACAATCCTGGTGAGTAGTACCACCTCCTTCGGTGATCCTGTTTGTGGACTAGACTCTTTTATCTAAATATATGCACACACAAATGAACAGTTAAATGTATGTATACACTTATATTATTTGTTAAAGGTGAACGGGAATTTTATCTTTACACTGTTTTTAAATTATTTCATTTATTGTACTAAATAAATAATATATATTCTAACTATATAGTTTAGAATTATGAGGTATAAATAAACTCTTTTTAAATAATTAAATACCTAATAAATAATAGTTATAAAATTAATCATGTCTTGATGTAAGATTAATCCTAAATATGCTTCCTATTAATGATTATAATTAAATTGATAAATTAAAGAGATCCTATCAGAGAAATAAGGACATAGATTTTACAATTGTAACAATTAGCTTGAAATGATCCAAGTATAGAATATAAATGCATATTTAAATTTTGGAAGGACTGAAATAAAATTCTCAATCACCTAAAATTAGGCAGATTTATCTACACTAATGCATCTACAGTCTATTTCTATGATGCAAAATAAATTCCTCCACACTAAAAGTAATTTTAAAAAATAGCATATTTTTATAATATAACACGATAGATATGTTGGTCTACTAATAATTTCGATTAACAATACATAATCAGTAAAATAGAATTGAGAAACTGATTATATAGTTTGAAAATGTAAAGCATAAAAAATTAAAACTATATTTGCCATTTTTATTAATAAAATAATTTTTGCTTAATAACAATAATATTTATTTTTTGTTTTCTTAGTCACCTTGTATTATTATTTATTTAAAATGTGAAAGATTATTAAAATTCTGGTCAGAATATATGTATTTCATGGCTTTTTATCACAACAGCTCTGCTTTTAGATCATATATGTATGCATTTTTTAGCAAGATTCCCTAGCTACCTAATTAATAATCATATAACATCTTTGGTGATTTATGAAACTTTATAAAATGATTAAATATTATGTTTAATATTTAGGATTTTTGTCTTAAAAAACATCGAATTTCTGTAGCAAAAAGAAAAGTTGAAACAGGATCATCACCAAAAAAAAAAAAAGATGCATTGTATGTCAACATGAATAAAATATTTGAATAAATAAATAAATAAAACTTTAATTTTTTAAAATTCCATATTTAATAAAAATTAGAAACAACTTCCATCCCATCTTATTCACCAAATATATCATTTTAGGTTATTATTAATGCAAGATTTAGATAGTCTTTCTGAAATACAATTCACAGACAAATCTATTATTTCTAAGACCTTAAATTGATTTGTAAAAACACAAAAAAATATAATTAGTGGATACAATGTACTATGATTTAAATTTTATTAAATAAGATAAATTTATAGCCAAAAGTCTTGGAATGTGCACCCCACCCCCCTTCACATATCTTGGCATTTTATTTTTCTTTAAATGATAAATTAAAAATAATTAAATTCAGTGAGAAAGGAAGGTTGGCTCCCAAAGAGTTAAAATCATTACAAATAAAAAAAATGAGTTTTTTTAAAAAAATTCAAAAATAGCAATGTGATTTACTTAAAATGTGAATTTTCACTGGCAGGAAATAAAGAACTTATTTCATTATGGGTCATTTGTTATGAAACTTGATTATTATTATTTTTTAAAATTTCTTTTTAATTTTTATAAATGTTTAATTAACTGTGCTAATAAAATATAGTAATTAATGAAATATGAATAATTTATAAAATATACTGTTAATAACATATAGTAAGTATATCAAATTTATTAAGCGCAAGCAGACAACATTGTAATAACGTGAAAGGCTAAAACCTTCGAAAGATGCGCTTTAAACATGCTTATGTGACAGCCAATCAGATGTAATAATGACAGCACATGGAACTCTTAATTCTAAAACACAAGCCAGAACTCCCATCTTTTTCTTATAGTTCTAGCTTATGTTTTAGAAGTAAGAGTTCCACGTACTGTCATTATTACATCTGATTGGCTGTCATATAAGCATGTTGAAAGTGCATCTTTTGATGGTTTTAGCTTTTCATGTTATTATTAAAATATAGTAACCAAAAATAACTTTTAGACTTCTTCTGATTAGTACATACCATAGGAGTTTGTCATTATAAGCAGCAAGAATGAAAAAAATGGTAATTTACTTATGACAAATTTCATTTAACAACAATAATTAAGTTTGATAAGCAGTTTTCTTCATTTGCACAACTATTCTGTATAAATTAAATTATTAGTTATGAATAATATTTAATACCTTTTAGTTAACAAGTCAGAAAGGAGAGATGAAATGTGAAATTTGTGTAATGTGCTATGAATTCACAAATCCATGAGATGACTACTCTGTAAGCAAATGTGGCATATTAGCAGTGTAAAAACTTTCTAGAAGCATTTCAAAACAATGTGACTATTACATAACAATGATATTCAAATTAGCATTATAAAATAAAAATAGAAACTCATGTAACAACACTAGCCAAAAAACTAAAATTTTACTAAAATTCTCTCATGACCATGGTTTCATTTGTTAATAAATATATCTTCTCAAACAAAATTAAGCTAGATACAAAATAACATAACCTTTCCATAAATCACTTCAAAAAACAACTATCTTTTAGATCAAAGGATGTCTTCATGAAAGATTGATGGCCTCAGATTCAATCTCATAAAGAGACATCCTCTGAAGTATAAGATCGTTGGTTTTTGAAGTGAATTATGGGAAGGCTATATTATCTTGTGTGTGTGTGCATATATATATATATATGTTGTTTGTAATATTAATCAAATTTTGTTTTTTTTGGCTAGTATTGCAATGTTATATAATTGTCTATTTTATCTATCATTACTAGTAGAGTTATAACCAGTATTTAATTTTAAATTAGCATTACTGTATATATATATTTACATAAAAAATAAATATCTCATTAGTGCTAATACTTTACTGTTGAATTTTTGATATATAAAAATGTTTTTAAAACTGCAATCTGACAATTAGAGCTGCATTTATCAACATGCAATTTTTTGTATTTTAATAATAGTAGCAAACTCTCCATACAATACTGCCACCTAGGGCAAGCCTTAGTAATCAATGAATGCAAGAAGGTTTGTGCATAAAATCCCTATCTAGTGCCTACTCATCCAATATTCCCACACTGGTTTCTAGCTTGTGGCTTTCATCAGTAAGAAGCTTTGGATCTGAGAGTACTCCATCTAGATCTTAGAATCTAATGCAACCCTCCAGCAGCCACCTTTTAATTATTATGACACTGCTGTATGGAGAGTTTGCTATTGTTTTAACAGCTTGTGTAAGCATAGGGGATGGTGATAATGTGATGTTTCAATTACATTGGAAGATGGCAGACAGATGGAAAAAAACCCAAGATAAAAAACATATATTAAAAAAAGTCAAATAAGAAAACGATGACTATTTTAATTTGCTATTCAATGTGCTAACCATTACTTCATTAAATTCTTTTAAGTAAGTGTTATTTTTTTATTTTTATAAATTATTAGAACTGTGTTTTAATGCATACTGTATATTTATAATAATTTCGTTGATTAAACTCATCATTAGAACTTAATGACATTTTATGGATATCACAGTAACACAATTTCACAAAGATAAAAACTATTTCCATCATGATAACTTACATCAGATTACTGCAATATACATTTCACACACACATATATATATATAATGATTAATATTACAATGCTATATTTATTTAACTATTATGATTTTTATCAAATAATAAGTGTTTCAATAACATTGACAAGTTCGTTTTTTAAAATTAACAGATTGCAAGCTTGAGATCATAGTTCAATAACATGTGTAAATGAACAAAGACATAACTGTTATTAAAACAGGCAAAACTCTCCATTGAGTAGTGCCACTCAGAGTAATCAATGGATGCCAGAAGGCTTGTGCATAAAATCCCCATCTAGTGCCTACTCATTCAATATCCCCAGACTAGTTCCAAGGCTCCTCACTGATGAAGGCCATGGTTAGAAACTAGTCTGGGGATATTGAATGAGTAGGCACTAGATTGGGATTTTATGCACAAGCCTTCTGACATCCACTGATTACTCTGACTGGCATTGAGTGGCACTACTGTATGGAGAGTTTTGCCTGTTTTTTTTTTTTCAAACTGAAATCAGTTGAGAAATAAACCATGGCTATCAGAGTAAAATGGCATTAGAGCCAAAATTTAGGATAGACTGAGTATACAAATTAATCAACCCATTTCAAGGCAAAATTAGATAATGTCAAATAATGCTAGCTATAAGCTTCATATCAGAATTTATAGTAGAGACGCAAATCACAATGAACATTATAGAAGGCGCTGATTGGATAATTCATAGTTGAAACATCACTAATTTCAAGTACTTTATTCGAGTTACATGAAAATAGAGATTACAATAGTTTAGCTATTACTTAGCAATATCTTAATGATATGAATATATATTTTTTATAATTAAATAATTGCGATAATTATTAATGTTATAGCCGCTTATATTATTATATTTATCGGAAAGACGAATTTTCATTTCTTTCCTTGATGTTATTTTTATATTAGTTATACATTTTCTAATAGGAAAAAAAAGGATCAAATATTGTTTCTTTAAAAATCATTAATGTACTGTATTTATAAAGTTTATATTAAATTAAACATACATTTACTTCCTATATTATTATTTTAAATATATATATTTTAAACAAAAGATTTTAATTTAAAATTATACATCTATAAATATATTCATCTGAATTAGAGCTTTATGCAAAATACTGTGGAAATAAAATTGAAATAAATAAAAATTACATCTTTGCAAAAAGACAGCATGTTCTTAAAATAGAAAAATCAATATTTAAAAAAAAAAAAATACAACTCCAGCTATTCTCTTTTAATTTCAATCAATATTCACAGAATTAATGTATAAAATTCATCCTTGTCAAATAAATTACAACCTTTAATTTAAGAGCATGTTAAACTATAAAGTATATATATAAAGCATTAATTTTTGTAATAAAAAACATACACAAAAAGATATATCCGTTTAGGATTTCTATTGTAATACTAATTTCAACTTCTTCGCTAATGTTTTTATTTGGTTGTAGTAAATATAGCAAAGAAATACTTTGTAAATGTTTATAGCATAGACCCAATAAACAAAAAAAGCATTGGTGGCCGAGTTGTCAGCACAGCTGCCTTACAAGCAGTGGTCCCGGGTTCGCTTCCCGGTCAATGCTTTGACACATGAAAAAAAAAGACATATGGCTTTACTGCTCGGGAGTTCAAAGAAATTCGAGTGCCGGACCCGCGAAGTCAGAATTGATCCTGGAACCGTCCGATCCCAAGTTGGGCACTCTATTAACTGCACCAAATCATGCAAGGTAATAGACACAATATAGTACTTATAGAAAGAAAGAAAAAACAATTTTTACCTATGCAAATTTCAGGATTATATTATATTACAGTCATGAGTCAGAATATAAAAGATCGATTTCTTTTTCATATGTCATAACATCGACCGGGAGGCGAACCCACAACCGTCTGCAACCAACTACTTGCTTGCAAGGCAGCTGCGACGACCTCTCGGCTAACAACGCTTGACAATATATATTTTCATTTATTGCTCAAGAGTTTATTATAAGTTTGAAAACTGAAGTTAAGTTGGAGTTATGATCCACGGACCTTAAATTCCTACCAACGCTTAACTTCAATGATTGTTAAATACAAATTTGTATTCTTAGGCTTGTTATGTTACTGAAGCTGGAACCCTTTCTAGGAAGATGCTGTGGATCTGGAGTTAAGTATGTTTCACTAAAAAAATATCCTGAAGGATTCTTTAATAATGATTGTAAATATAGTTAAGGAAATATATGGCATTCTATGCTTGGTAGAACAACAAATAAATTGAATGTGGACTTCTATAACCAATAGATAAATTTAAGCATTGAATTTCAATGCTTCACAAGATGATCTTAAATGATTGGTGTATCAAACTGCAAAAGAACAATATGGTCATCTGATGATCAGGATCCCTTTAGATACTTTTTTTTATACATTCAAAGTAACATAACTTTGAAAAACAACATCATAATTATATTAAATCAGTCTATAATATTACATGATAGCACTATTTTTGAATAGATAGAGGGAGTATCTTTAGAACAGTCATATAAAAAGTCAAGTGACAGCTATTAATGGTATATTTATTCTACTCATTTAGATATAGCCAGAAATATACAGTTTGATGAAATTAAAGCAGCTCTTTGAAGGTTAAAAACAAAAATACTGCAGAAGCTAATGAGATTTTTGGAGTTTTAAAATATGATGGGTAATATATTAGATATGAATGATTCCAGAGATTCAGTATGCTTTTAGAGCAGGGGTGGGCAAATAGTGGCCTGAGGGCCACATGTGGCCCACTAAGAGTTTTATGCAGCCTTCCAAAACAATCAGAAAAATCCGCCTTGAACTGAGATTTCCTTCCCGTGCACAACCGAAGATTCATCTCGTATTTTCCACTAGGATGTCCATGTCAATACACATGCGCAGTGTAGATACAATGTGGAGTGCTTTTCCAGTTGATTTGGTTAATTTCAATTTTGTCTTTGCATTAGCAAATATATACATTAGCAACTTTAGTGAAACCATGAACCCTCTGAAAAAATGTAAAATCGGTGATGAATGTTGTGTATTCAATGAAGAATGGACAAACAAATATTTCTTTGATAATACAGGAATGAAGCAGTGTGTTTATTGTGTCAAGAAAAAAGGTGTGGCCTTCCGCTAACCTTTGTTTCTACAAAGTGGCCCTCTGCCAACCTCTGGGGCCCCCAAGCCAAAACAATTGCCCACCCCTGTTTTAGAGGATTAATGGGTGCTATAGACATAATTTTGAGTCAAAGAAATTGTGACAATGCTTGAAAGTAACTAGTTGTCTACCACAATTTATGCAAATTTTGCAGCTTCTATTTAATGTTACGACCATAAGTATTACAATACTGGAGATCAAAAATCCAAGGAACTTGAAATAACAAATTTTGTTTTCTATTTTTATGAAAGTGGTTTTTTTTTTTTGGAATTGTTTAAAAACAGTTTTATGAAGTAGGCACCAAGATGTAACACAAATTTGATGACGAGATTTTAATTTGAGATTGAGTACAAATATTTTTACCTTTTTTGATCTACAGATTTATAATTATGTTGATGATTGTGCAATGCTAAGTGTGATGTATAAAGTGTTCTGAATGCAACCTATAAAGATTTTGGTATAGTCCTTACTATATATATAAAAAAGTAGCTTTATCAGTGTTGGAAAGAACATTTTCACCAATTTTTGATAAAGACACATTCCAAAACAAGTTAACATACTAGTGGCAGGTCTTCGGTATGAAGTTCACTGAATTAAAAGGTTACCTCTCGAGTCTAAGCTGCTCGAATGATAAATTAATAAAGAAATTCAAAGATGGAACTTGGAATCCAAATATCTGGATTATCTAATAAAAATCAATGTCAATGTATTATTTACTAATGAGTTTTTGGTTAATAAAAGAGGGTACTCATGAATTGAATCAATCTGCACGATTTGTAAAAGGGAAGATGAAACCATAAACCATTTCAGGTTTGAAAGTGTTCAACTAATACAGCTCCAAAAAACATTAATGAGTTGGATCAAGGTAGATAAAGCTAAATTATCTAATCTGAAAGACAGTATCAGAAAGGGATCATACCCAGAAATTAGACATGCTAATCCTAGATCATTTGATATGGCTTATTAGATATAAGCTAGTGTTTAATCCTGATAAATTTGGTCCTATTGCCGTCATGTGGAAAAATTAAAACAGACAAAAACAAGAGATGAACTGATAACCCCTGAGATCATTTTCTCTATGGCATGGCACATGTTAGATTTAGACTCACCATGTCCCCAATCAATGGTAGGATTCTCCTAAAAGGGTAAAGAGAAGAATAAAAGACTGAAGTTCAGCAATTTCAAATGAAGAAAAATGAAACCATATCAAATAAAATATATCCCAAAGATCTACACAGCATCTGTGCCAATGGCGAAGAGATAAAGAGACTGATGATTAAAAGATAATATGATCAATCTGGACAATTAAATTTAAAACTATATGTTAGAATATCATAACTGCTAATGTAATAACATAATTACAATAAATTATTTGGGGGGAAAAATAGCTATCTGCCTGAAGCTGTGAAATTTGTTCATGTATTTTGTCAGCACTTTAGTAAAAAATATGAACTAGAATGTTAATGTACAGAATAGACTACTGTTCTGTCTAATTTATTTTATGAAAGTAAGACATGATCTCAAGATATTGTAAAGACATTGGAAAACAATTATTTGAAGATGCTGTGATGATTTGAACTACTCCTATAAAGATACATTTTTATTGCTTTAGCATATGAAGTGAAAAAGTAACAGATATCCTAAAAATAAAAATATTTTATGGTGAATTTGAGCATGGTTTTGTGAAAAAGGCAGAAACTATATTACAAAAATTATTTCACTGGTATGTAGACAACCAATATTGTTTGCTTTTATTGGAAGGATAAGGTTGAGAATAGAATACAATAGAAAAGTTACAATTAAGGAAGATATTAAAAGACCTCCAGAAAAAATAATTTGTTTTATTTAACTCAATTGGTCTGATAGTTTTGATTGACCAGCAGTCTTCTTCAGAGCCCCGAAGAAGACTCCTGGTTAGTTGAAATTAACAGATAGTCTAAATTAAATAAAACAAGCATTATTACAGAGATAAGGATTTGTTTAATTATTTATAATTTTATCAATGCATTTAGAAGAATATATGGTGAAATAAAGAACAGAACACTTCATAAAAGTTTGCTGAAAAAAAAAAAAATATACAGACTGAAACATATCCTATATATCACGGGTGTCCAACAAGTCGATCGTGATCTACCGTTCGATCGCAAAGCCATTTTTGGTCGATCGCAAGCCAATCTGGCAAGAAGTGTTGGGTAATGAGTGAAACAAATTAAGACAAGATTTTCAAGTTTTTTTGTTATTTTTGTTCTAAATTTTTTTTCAGTTCTAGATAGGTGAAGTCCATTAAGCCTGTATTATTATTGAAAATAATATTTATAATCTTGATTTAATGTAGCTAATTTGAATTAATAAATATTGTTAATAATTACTCATGTTGCTTTATCTCCCCCCCCCCCCGGACCTGAGTTTTTTTGGCCCATTAAATAATTATTTTTTACTAAGTAGATATATAAAAATAGTACGTATTTCACACCTCCCTCCACTTAGACTACGCCAATGACAACAAGTCGATAGCAACACACTTTTAAATAAAAAGTCGATCTTATGATCACAAAAGTTGACCATCCCTGCTATATATAAAAATAATTGTGATACATGGATTGGTTTGTATAGATATTACAAAACTCATCACTAACTCTTTGAGCTTTTTTTTTTTTTATATAAATGTTCCTTCTTTCAGAAATAGAATGGTTGGCCATACTAGTGTCTGAGGAAAATTACTGTTGATCATTAAAGAAATGGTTTTCACTCTGCAATTTCTATTCATTCTTATTTTTTTAAAAATTAAAATAATTGATTTAGCCTAGATGATAATTTAAAAATAAAATAAAATAAATCATAAGCTTAGAGCCTGTAGGAATACAATCCTCATACCCTTAAAACTGGTGAAAGCAGCATTACTACTATTATATCATCACATAACGGATCAGTCCATATTAATCTGTGATTTTTTTACTCTTTAATTAACAATAAGCAAATACTAATATTTGCCAGTACGAATACATATAGTTTTTATCTTCTTCAATATTATATATATCTTCATTCAGCTACTGTGCACATGCATAGTTATATCTGAAGAGACAACTAATAGGATGTACCTGTATAGTTAGGGATCACACGAAATTACTAAAAACATTAAAAATCATTACAAAGAAAAATATCTGCAATGTATAATATAGACAACAAACACAGAAGATCATTTGATTTAAGTAAATGTAAAACAGAGGGTGATATTGTAAGTATTGTAGCTTTTTATTATAATAACTTATAACTTGTATAATATATATATATATCAGATCTCGACTGTAAAAAAATAAATGAATCCGTTCAAGCTTTGCAATACTGATGCTACAGTAAAAATTAAACTCTTCAATAGGCACACAGCAATTACGAAGAATAGTCTCAAAACTAAAAATAAGATTTTGACAGAACACAAGGAGAGTAACAAGATGGAATGACAATATATATATAAAGAAAGAAAAACTTTTATGGCAGAGTATTTGGTGAGAGTGGGGGACTTTGCTCTATAATGGTGGGTATTAGTGGCCCGTTGATAATAAAGTACTGTTTATAAATTAATATTTAGAAAGCATCTAGTGAATATAACAATGAAATCTTTCAAGTCACACAAACCCATAAATATAATGATTCGATCTTTTTTATTTCAATTTGGAACAGCCCTGAAATCAGGTCATTAAAACTGCCCCAGGGGATATCAATAAAAGCTTTGAAAAAGATAATAGAGTCATTGACTATTTAATTAGTATTTTATTTGCAAATTAATTAATGCCAAGTACAATGAATTTTCAGCGACGATAGTCTTTCCACATGAATACACACACATTATATACAATATTAATTTATTTTTTTTAAAAAAAACTTTTTTCTAAAAATATATATATATGCTTACACTTAATTTCTTGACATTATTCAGTTTTGCTACATTTTTATACGGACTCCCTTTTTTAAAAGATTATACTAAAAAAAAAACAATATTTATCAACACAAATTTTAATATCATAAAACAGGTTCACAACTGGGGTTAATGTCATCAATAATTTTTCTAACAAAGCATAAGAGCTCTATTTCTCTTAACCTCTCTCACTCTAATGATTTACTAATATTTACTTTCTTAATTTTAAAATTATTAAAAAGTTCTCAAAGTTATATATATAACATTTTAAATACAAGCTGCCAAGAGCATAAAAAAAAACTTATAAAATCTGACAAGCGGAACTCACCCCTTAAGGACTAAACCTCAGTTCTAACTATTTAAGGCATGATAAAATTTTCATTAACGAATTAAAATAACTGGTCAAATTAATTTTTTAGAAATATAATTAATTTACTACATTAAAAAAACAAACAAACAAAAAAGATTATCTACTAATATTCGTTTAAAAATTAAGCTGAAACAAAAAAAAAAACATAATGAAATCTGCCTTGTTTAAATTAATCAAAATTGTTAAATTATTTATTTTACAATAAAAATATGTAAATAAATGACTAATTTTTAAATGATTATTTTTTTTTAATAAGTAATATTAACAATAAAATAATTTTTAAAATACTATGTATAATTAAATATGAAATCTGCTTTTAAAAAAAGTATGTAGAAAGATTATACAATTACAAGTTGTACCCCCTCCCCCATTGTAATTAAAATGTTTTACTACTTTCTACAGAATTAAAAATAATTTAACTTTTGGAAGATTTACTTTTTATCACAAATATTTATCTGTCAGATGGTAGAGTGAGTTATTTAAACAATTCCAAATTATAGCACTTAACCAATGCACGCAGTGATTTGCTGTTGCTTCCCCCCCCCCTCCAATTATTCAATTTATTCTAAAACTATATAAATTTTAATGAATCCATTGCCTATCATACGGCAATGTGATAAATTTACAATTTAAATTAAAACATCGTACAAACTTAACACCTGCATCTATATATGTAATGTATGCGGAATTCGAACTCAGACTTTCACACGACCCACAACTCTCAGTGCCATCTTATATTGTTGACCCACCTAATCACACACATGTTGAAAAGATAAATAATCACCAATATTAGTATTTCGCGCTAAACCAGCACTCATCAGTTGATCCACATCTCCATCTCCACACATATATACAATCAGTACTCAGCAAGTCCGGATAAATGCTTAAAGCAAGTATTATATTATTATTTGATTACAATACTATACAGAATAGATTTTCATTTGAAGGATAATCAATGGCCCACAAAATGTGATGCCATATGAATAAGAGAAATCACCTGTTGCTCTTTGAGCCTTTTCCATAAATTGTTTTCTCATCAGTCATTGAAAAGTTAATGAAGATGAGTTTGATTCCTATGTACAGCTATGACACTTTTTTTTTTTTTTTGCCATCATTTTAAACATGTGTTAAGTGTTTTGATGTAATGCTATGTTTCAATTAATTTTCAAAAATTTCCATTTCTTTTCTTATACAATTTATTACCATACATTTTGAAGCTTAATTTTATCCTATCAAAAATTGAATTGTGCATATATTTAATATTGCTTTCCATTTCTTTTTTTTTCAATTTTTTAAAATTCTCACTGAATGCCCCAATGATGTTCTAATATTTAACCTGTTCAATATGACTTACCAAATATTGTACATAACTTTCACTTCCCTGTTCATTTCTCAATAGGGAGAAAAAGTTTTTAAATTTTTGGTAGTTACGGATAATTCAACCGATGACGTATTAGACTTACCGCTTTCCCTTCCGGTAGACATCGTCGTTTTTTGCATGACAACGTTGTCATGGCATTCAAGTGACGGGCATGATTAATCCACCAGAGAGTCAATTTTTTTTTTCACCTGCGAGATTTAAAATTTGTAGAGAGGTTTGGGAAATTTTTTGATTTTTCTGTCTATTGTGATTTTGCTATCCACGGCATCACAGTTACTTTTTTGAGCTGTTAATTCAGGTAAAGTGTTTTATTTATCTGTTTATTTTAAATTTACAAAAATTTATTGTTAATATTTCTACAATTCTCAAACTTACATTGAATTATGTTTAATGTGTGAATAATTTTCAATAATTTTTTAAAACAAATTTGGAATATACAGTACGTTTTTAAAATTACCAAATGCATGTGATAACACGTTTTCTCCAAGGATGCCATTAATGCCAGATTCGCATTAATTTGGGTAAAGGGTTTTATTTGTTTATTTTAAATTTACAAAAACTTTTTGTTAATATTTCTACAATTCTCAAATTTACATTGAATTACGTTTAATGTGTAAATAATTTTCAATAATTTTTTAAAACAAATTGCAAAAAAATAAAATAAAATAAAATTACGAACAAAATCACGATTATCTAAAAATAGACTTCATACTAAAACCATTATTGTAACCATCTCTATAATCCATGATTTAGAATTCCAAGTAGGATTAAATTTTTCTTTTAAATAACTAACATATGATAACTATTCAATATTGACTGACAAATGAATATATGAGTATTCTTAGCTATTGACTAAAACAAAAATAGTCTTGCATTGGTGGTCAAGAGGTCAGCGCGACTGCCTTGCACTTGCAGGAAGTTGCCCGGGTTGCGGGTTCGCGTCCCGGCCGATGCTTTGACATTAAAAAAAAAAAAAAAACAAGAATAAAATTCAACCGAGTTTCTCAACATTTGAAAAGTTTGCTGAATAAACCTTACTCTTTTTACTTGTCTTTAAGGAGATTTGCAAAGTTTTTTTACCTGCAATGCTGAAATATTTGAAAGCTATTTTTATTTTTAGTTTACTCTCATGAGAAAAATATAATGAACATTCTACTAGAAGCTGACCCTAAATGTCATTAGAAATGAATTCGAGAAATTATAAAAAAATCTTTCCTGCAGAAAATATAGAATTAATGTGGTTCCACTTGCTAAATTTTGCATTTGACTTTTAAAAGATGAAAATTAAAAAAAAAACCCTTACAGATTAATTTAAAAGTGTTTTGTTATGATAATATAATATCTATCTTGTTATATTAAACTAATGTATTTTAAAGAAAACTGAATCCAAATGGAATATTTTACTATGTATATTTTAATGCAATTATTATTAAATACCATAACAATTAATATATATTTTGTATTGCTAAAAAGTAAGTAATGATATAATTTGAAGACTTTAAAATAATTATAAAATAGTGAAATAATTTAATGCATTTTTTTTTGTTTAAGTGTCATAGCATCGGCCGGGACGCGAACTCGCAACCCGGGCAACTGCCTGCAAGTGCAAGGCAGTCACGCTGATCTCTCAACCACCAATGCATTTAACGAAATTTTATTATGAAAAAACAGAAGTTAGAACTCACTTCATTTTGATATGTTAAACATTTTTATTAATAAAAAATTTTGGTTTGTTAATAAATTTTAGCCTGAATGTAAAATCAGAGATTTTATGTATTTTTTTATTTCATCAGAGGCAATCATTTTGTTATATAAAACATATAAAATGATGAATAAAACTTTATTCAATAAAGAAATAAAAAGCTATTAATTTCAATTAATATTAATATAACAAAGGCCTTGTAGTATTGTAACTAACATGTCTGCCTGCTATCTCTATCACCTAGGATTCATCTTTTCGTCAAATGAATCTTGAAGACATTTTTTCATGTTATAAGCAGGCACAAGAATTTTTTTTCCAGATAGCTAATCCACATACTAATCTAGTTAGTTAAAATTACCCCAAATCCAAAATTCAAACAGACCAGCAAAAAATAATATTAAAACGCAACCAAAGGTTTCACTGCTACAAGCAGACTTTTCAAGTGTAAAGAACTACAGAAACTACACAATATATATAATATTAAACATTACCCACAAATCCTTTGGTTGTGTTTTAATATTGTTTTTTGCTGGTCTGGTTGAATTTTGGATAATTTTCATTATATATTGACTAGTTTAGCTTTATGCTTGTAATGTTTAATCTAGCTAGCTATACGGTTTTGGTCAATCAATAAATATTTAAATATTAGCTGCAGGTTAAAGGTTATATATAAATCTTGGATTGGTTAGATGAACTGATTGGCAAAACAAAATATATGATAGTAATGTATTGCACTTTTAATCATTAGCAGGGCAGGTATTATATTTCTACAGAAGTTCAATCCATAGTCTATCCCTTTTTTTAAATATTAATATATATTGCAATGTGCTAAGTCTTCTGCCAGAAAATAAGTTTCAACAATATAAGAAGTATTATATTAAGATCAAGTAATAACATCTCATCAATAACCATATCAATTTCCCATAGTTTTCTTTCTTCTTAAAGCAGTTTAGTTTAGAAATTTATCACAAAAATTATAAAGTATAAGTTTTAAAAAATAACATCAAAATAAGGATGACAATATATTTATTTACATTTATATGCTCAACACATACAATTTCGCCTTCAGCAATTCCGATGAGAATTGACAACTGATCATCCGGCAGTTATTCCCACACACATCTCTTCCTAAGTCTGCATTTACTAATGTGATCCAATCAGTCCTTGAAATGGAAGACTATTTCCCATTAAATGCTAATACTTCCATGAGTAAATATTAACCACTGACTTCATTATTCTTAGATCTGAGTAAATAACTAAAAAATGTCTTATACTCACAGTCTGACTCTGCACAGTTCTCATGAGCCTGTACACAAATAAAAATAAGACTGGTGCAGTCTGTTTGAGTTCCCTATGTGGCTGTTTGAATCTACAGAGGCTCGGGCTCTGGGAATACATCCATCATAGCAGAAAAGTTACTACAATTTTTCCAACAGCTTTTCTTTGGTCCTTTCGTCATAATGTCCCATACCACAACAGCAACTGCACTGTCACGTGAAGGGTAAGACAAAGCTTAAGTACACTCTATTTATATTTTTTCAGTTTAATATATAATATTAATTATTATAAAAGATAATAGCTATTTACATTAAGCTATCTCCCATCAATGCTGTGTCTTTCACAAATTATCATCAAGCTTTTAATTGTGTCAGTATACATTCCTTTCAACGGCAATTAGACTTTCAAATATTGATTAAACAGACCCTTCCTCAGTATTCTTTTGTTTAATTAGTTTAAAATAGTTTAATGCTTTAATTAAACAATACTAGCCTTTTCTATACTTAAATCCATTAAGCCTTTTCCGGCATTACTATTCACATTTCTTTTATCTATCAGCAATCTTTTTTCATTGCTTTTAAACGTACAATATCTTTTTATATTTAAGATTGTATTCTTTTATGTTTTTCTGGAGTCACAAATTCTAGCTTTATAACTTATACAAATTACAGTTACTAAAGCAATATTTTTTCTAAAATATAACAATTATGAACCTTGTAATGAATTACTTCATAACCTAAGCTTAATGATATTTAACAATAATAATAATGAATAGAGATAGGTGAATACAATACTAGCAGTAAATAACACTTTTAATTAATGGAACATCCTCATCAAAGGAATAAAAATGATAAAGCAATTTTATCATTCCATATGATGTTAGAATGATCATTCTATTCATGCTTATTTATTAAGAATATGGAATCTTAAAACAGGAAAAACTCACTATGCATCACACAGCAAGCTAGAGTAATCAATGTGGAGATAAAAGGTGGCTGCTGGAGGGTTGAATTAGACCCTAAGATTTAGGTGCAGTGCTCTCAGATCTAAGGCACCTCACTGACGAAGGCCAAAAGCCAGAAACTAGTCTGGGGATATTGGATGAGTAGGCATTAGATGGGAATTTTACGCAAAAGCCTTCTGGCATCCATTGATTACTCTAGCTTGCTGTGTGTGGCAATACATATAGTGAGTTTTGCCTGTTTTAACAACAGTTATACACAAGCACAAGAAGTGGTGGTCAAGTAATATGGAATCTTAGCAAATGTTTTTACTAACATTTCAATTTATTAATAGTAGATCTGCTACTTGCAATATCCTTATACTATTTACGCTCATCTAAATTCCATAATTCATATTGTTTTCAATTCATCAAGAATTGTAGATAAACTTTGCTCTTCATTAAGGTATTCTGTCTCAGAGCTAGGTATTTATAAACATAAGTATACACTAAATTTTATACAATATAGATGCTGATTTGTCATAGCAAGCTTAAATTGATTAAAAGACTGAAAATCTAAGGCAAACCACTATTAATGGTGCTTGAGTATTTAAAAAAAGGCTTATGAATTATTATAATTGTTTTACATCAAATAAGGATTGCATGTAGAAAAAGTTTTAAAGTTTATTTATTTAGCATATGGTATCAACACTCAGCAATAACAAATCAAGAGCCACCTTCCAACTTATGTAGAGCCAAGAAGTCAGCAGGGGCCTGATAAACTGGTCACTCCTTGCAAATAAGTATCATGATTTGTGATCTTCCACACTCACAGTTTGGACAGTCTATAAATCCTCACTTGTGCAACTTATAACCATAACTACCCCCAATTCTGATTCTGTTAATCTTTGATCAGAGTTTTTTTTTTGGAAAGAAGAAACCAGCTATTCAGAGGGTAGGGTCAGCCGTTGAAGTGGTCGATTATTTATGTTGGAATTATTCTAGTCTTAGATTCACATGCTGCTGATATCCAATATGGATGGCTGCTGAAAATTACCAGTTAGCCAGAAGGCTACCTTGATTTTGGGAGTGATCAGAATGAGATTGGTTAATTTTATAATTATCTTGCACAACTGGGGTAAGCTTACAAATAAAAGGATGTAATGTAATATTTTTGGTGACAATACTCCATGTAGAATAGGTCGCCTATAATCAATTGTTCACAAGACATTCAAAATTACAAATGATAAGTTCACTATAACTCTTTCCATAAAATGATAAAAGAATTTTACTCGGATGAAAATCTTTCCATTCATCACATGCATGTGACTTTCATTGATCTAATTTTGTGAATTATGCAAAGAATGCCATGTTTTTTGACTGATCTGAAAATTGAAATCTGCATGGTTCTTGCCACAACTGTCTAAAATAGAATAAAAATTGATTTATGCTTTGGCTGATGATCATACTGAAATTCTGCAAATCAAAAAAACTTTTTCCTCTATTTTATATAATTTTCACAATAAGATACTTTTATCTTATAAGATATACCTAAGAAATTGCCTGCATTTTTTTATGATAATCTTAAATATAATATATATAGAAGGTTTCAATTTTTAATAACACATTACAAAAGAAATATATTTATAATTTTCATAAATGAAAATTTATTTTTACAACCTAAAGCATTTAAAAAAAAAAGTAATCTGCAAAAATAATAAAAATAAATCAGATAAATTATTTTTGAAAAGAAATAATCGTTGGAATGCTATATGAAATTTATGTTTTGTAGTTCACAAACAGCATGTGATTAAACGTAGTAGATTCTATAGAGGTAGGAAAAACGTTTAACTTTGAAACTGAATTCATAGTAGATACCAAATAATTTAATTAGATTTCAAAAAATAAAAAAATAACATATGAATAAATTCATTCCTTCAAGAATATCAATTTTAAGTTATCCCCTACTTTCTTTCAATTATCATATCATGAAAAAGATTTTTAATTTTGTAAATGTTGTATATTATCATTTTAATAAATATATAACTATCATATATATTTACAAAAAAAAAAACAACACATATTTTTTTTTCATGTGTCAAAGCATGGCTGGGAAGCGAACCCGCACAACTGCTTGTAAGGCGGCTGTGCTGACCACTTGGCCACCGACGCTTGACAAAAACACCTTATTTATTACATAATTTCAACAAATTTCAAATATTTTTGTTTCTACATATGATAAACACTATCATGCATATACGTACAAAAGTTTCATAACATAAAAATAATTCTCGCCATGATCATAGCCTAGGGTTCAAATCGAAAGTGCATAAAATGTTGAAAAACTTTCGGTTTCTAATCAGACTTAGGATTTTTCATTCAGATATCTCCTCTGTAGTTAAACCAACTAATAATGTTATATTGCTAGGTGAAAAAATTATATTCGCATTATCCAGCAAAAAGATACAAGACCATATTCGAGCTGATGGAACATGTTTCTTAATAAGCTAATTTTCTCTTAGAAATGAAATATTCAAACAAAAGCCGTATGTAAACATTAAGTAATTATTAAGAAAATTAATGGTAACTTGCAAACAAATAAAAACATATACTTATTTTTTTTATGAGCATTACCAAAAAAAAACGTTGTATGAGTTCAAAAGTGTATTTTCTTCTTATGAAAACTTTCTCCTCTTCATATACCGACCATTGTTGATATATACGGACAATAGCTACCACTAAAATATTAACTCTCAAATGATTTTCAACCATTAAACTTGCTAAAAGCTTAAATTTTTATTGAAAGCCTTTATCACTAAGTAATCTAAATATATTCTGCTTGTAGAAACTTCTTAATGTACATTGCAGCAGTTTTACAATATCCTACAACTTACGATTAATCTTGTTTTTGAAATTTAATGTATTATTTTTGTTTGTGTTAGAAAGAAGAAGTACTTGGTTGTTTTTCAATAAATAGATTTGGAAAGATATATAAACAAAATTTATTGACAGCTACAGAGTTTTGAAAAGAGAAGTCAGCTAGAAAAGTGGCAATAGAGCAACAAGTTCGTGATGTGATATATAAATCAAAGAGCTGAAGTTACAGCTCCAGGAAACTGCTTATATAAAGCTCAGCTAAAGATCACTCCTATTGGATCTTGTGAAGACTATTTTCTTTAGACATTATTAACTATCATCTATACCAAATGAGATATTACTCTAAATTTTCATTGGGAAAGATTCAGGAAGATTTCTATGGAGATCTGTTTTGATTAAAAAAATGTTGATAGATAAGGAAAATATTCTATTCAGTTTAAAGGATAATGTTAACGCAAGTATTTAAGATGGGAAAAATATCACAAATAACCTTACAAACAAATGTCATCAAGCGTTGGTAACCTAGTGGTTAGCATAACTGCCTTCCAAGCAGCTGGCCCAGGTTTGCTTCCCGGTCAATGCATTTGACATATGAAAAAAAAAAACCCAACAAATTAATGTCTAAAAGTTTGGATTAAAATCATAATTTATGCAGAAGACTAATAGTTTAATATTTATAAAGCATTGATCAGATTCACAATACATCATTGTTAACAATCTTGAGCAAAATATTATAAAAGTGTTGTGCTCAGCACCGAAAATGTATCAAGGTCTCTAATAACTGGAAGCATTGTTTATGAGGAGATACCCAAAAGTATCCAGAATTTTATAATAACAAATTGTTCATTTATTTATAAGGGTTATAAATTTAATCTCTTTCAAATTACTATCCATTTGATGCAATGCACCCATTTTAACATGTTTTTCATTTTTTAAAGTAATCCGGAAACACTTGCAAAGTGATGCCTTTAATGCTTCATCATTTTTTTTCACCACTTCTAAGTCCACATACACAAAAAAAATGAAGACATTTGAAAGAGATTGGAAAAAAAATTGCATGAAGTGAGATCAAGCAAATATGATGATAAATACATTGGATCATGTTGAGTTTAATTAAAAAGTGTTTTACAGTCAAGGCTTTGAAAGATAACACTTTGTTTGGGTGAAGCTTGCAATCTTTTCTTTTCCACAAAATGATATATTTATGTTTTACTGCATCATGTAAATGTTTCAGATCTTGCAGATAAAATTCCTGATCATTATGAACTAAATCTGAGAAAAAAGTGCAATTTGTGTCAAAAAACAAACAACCAGTGTTGTTTTGATTTTGGTCTTCACTTGTGACACTTTTTAGTGATGAGGTGAATTTAAAATTTCAATTAAACCGCTCATAAACTTGTTTTTATGAGATACATTTGCTTGTAATCTGTTTCAGGCATTACAGCTGTTTTCCCTGCCATTTTTTGTAAACAAAAACAGAATTTCATATTATTCAAACTTTCCAGTCATTTATAAAAATCGACAAATATGTGAAATGTACTTTACAAAAAAATGTGCTATGTGGCACTACGATTTCACACAATGATGTCATTTGGAAAATTGATGCAGAAGGATTCCTGCAAGAAGCACATAACAGTAGAAGTATATTTTACAACAGGCATGCAAACCAGAGAACGATTTTGGTTATTTTTGAGCCCCCCCCCCATATTTTGAATATTACATACTTCATAAAACATATAAAAGACATACTTTGCGGGTTCATCCATGTTAAAAATTTAAATATTTATATACCGACGTTTCGACTTGATCACACAAGTCATCTACTGGGTGATAAAAGGTAGAAAGACGGTTGTCCAGACACTACAATATA
Organism: Epiperipatus broadwayi; assembly: GCA_028023455.1. Taxonomy (NCBI): domain Eukaryota; kingdom Metazoa; phylum Onychophora; class Udeonychophora; order Euonychophora; family Peripatidae; genus Epiperipatus; species Epiperipatus broadwayi. The sequence continues at coordinate 28,695,548 of JAQFVV010006198.1, forward strand.
TATATGCACAAAATTTCTTACACATATCTGTTAAAATATATATATATATTAATTATATTTATATCAAATGCTTTATTTATAAATAATTTATGCTACAATAATACATATCTGATTGCAACTACTAACATTAATTTTAGACATCAATAAATTACTTTAATAATAATAAAAAAAGATTAATCACTTTATAAAAAATATTATTTGAATAAGAGATCACTTCTTGCATAGATATTCCAATATTTATTACAGTTTTTTTTAACCTTTGTATGTGTGGGCATGCATGTTTATTCTTATCTATTTTAAAATTTCGAAATATTATTTTTAAAACTTATATATAAATTTACTTAATATTTATTAGAGATTATTTATTATAATGCAAAAAAAAGAAGCTTTATTTTGGTATATACGATTTAAAATTTTACAAAACTGCATAATTTTATTTTTAAAATATTTATTTGATATTATCAATTGTAAATAATTATGTAAGTTAAAATATTTTAATTGTTAAAAATGCTGTAGCATTTAAAAGGACAGTCTAATTCACAAATATGTGATTGTATGAATCCTTAAACAGAAGGAATTTGTCTCAAGGACAAATGTGAGTAAAAAAAAAGAACTTTAATACATTGCTATGGAAATGATAGCCGATTTGATGACATAAATATGATGTTGGAAAAAAAGTCTATAAATATGACTGAATTGTTTTATATAGATATTCTTATCATTCTTCTATTAAGCATTCATTGCTATCCTTCTATTCAAAATAAATATGGTAATGTCAAAAATGATGAGCTAAAGATAATTAAAAACATTTACCTAGAAATTGCTTTAACAACATCACATATCATTTTAAATAAGAATGTTTTAAAGTTTTAGAATGAAGAATGCTAACAAAGTAATCCACAAAAGAAATACTGCTGAATCTTATCATTTATAACATAAATTCTGCAAAGAACAAAACCTATTTAAATATTGAGAAAGAAGAAACAAAACCTATAAAAGACTAACATCTTATTAACACATCTGTATTAATAAATTTTCTTGAAAAAATTTGCATCATTCTGGAATTCTTCAAAAATCATTGAGCAATTGAACAGAGAAGCTATGGACTGTTTTTCTTTTTCTAAAGAACTTTGTCTTTTAATTTAATATTTTTTTTCAATTGTTTGTTATTAAAAATATATATAGTTATTCATAGATTATTGTTTATCATATAAAATGTGTTTACTGAAAACAATCTCGAAAAACAGATATCTTTAAAAAATATAACTATATTTATTTTAATATATAAACATCCTTTAATTGTGTAAATATTTATTCTTAAGATAAGGTTATTGTAAATTTATAGTTAATATTTATCTTTAAATATTTTCTGATCTTATGTGGTTATAAGTTAGATAGTAGAGCAAAGCTCCTACAATTTTTGTATTTGCATATGAAAACATAGTATATAATAATAATATATTAGATAAACTTGATATTATGTTATATTAAATAGTAAAATAAAGTATAGTGAATAAAAGTAGCTACTAAAAATAATACAGTATCTATAGAAGAGATATAAGGAAAGACATGCATTTATTTAATAGTTATAAAGAATTGAAAAAAACGTACTAAGTAACATAATTATAATTTAAATTTTATTAAAGTAAATTTATGCCTATTTTCAAAACAATATTTTTTAATGATGTTGATTTTGTGAAAAAGCATACATATTGAATGACCTAAGCACATACAGGATATAAAAATATAAATGATTTTTTAAATTTTTGCTTTGTGTTTAAAATATAGTATACAGGAAGAGATTCCATTCTCTATTTATTTGTCTACTTATTTATTTTAATTCAATAATTTTACTTTTTTTCTTTTTAATGTAATTCAATACATAACACATTTTCTGCATTTAAAAGCTATGAATATGATTTCAAATAGTCGAAAGCACACTTAGCAATGCAGGATATTATAAATAATAATCTTTTCTTTTAAACACAGAAAATTTGCTTTATATTGATTTTTTTAAAAATATTATTTATTTTATTGTGAAATAAAATATAATTTTATTTAAATTAATTTGACGTTCATATTTGTTTATTTTATATCATCATACAGTTTTGATAATTTTCCATGGTTACAAAATATTTTAACATGTTTTATTTATTAAAAACCCTGAGAATTATAATCTAATTTATGGTGAAATTATTATCATAAAGTATTCCAGAATTAATTGATTCACAAAGAGGAATATAATTATTTGACCATTTATACATTATTAGTTATGATATAGTGAGCTAAATGACATATAATGAAAATATTGATTTGCATAAGTCTAGTTATTTATTTAATGTAATTAGTTCAATTCATACCTTAAGATTATATGTACATTTAGTTGAATATAATTGAATACAATAAAATCCCCATTAATATCTAGCTATAAGATAATAGATAAATTTATTTACTTAATCTCTTCTCATTCTCTCTCTCTCTCACAGTTGACTGTTATAAATATATAATTTAGCTCAATAAGTTGGCTATTTTAATGACCATCCCATATTGATAGTTACAATATATATATAGACAGACATATTTTATTAGAAAACAACTCTTGTTTATGATTACAAAAACTGCAATCTAATTTTGTACTTAAAAATACAATTTAGCTATTAGTCAAATAAAAGTATAAATTGAAATCAGCATATAAAAATAATTTCTATAAATATTATTAAGATAACTTTCTACCTTTCATCTTAATAACATATGCTTCAATAGGGATACCAATCTCAATAAATATAAGTTTAAAAAAATTTATTGCAAATGTTTTATTACTAAGCTGATTCCATTTTGTTAGTATATTTTGTGAATTTAAATTCAAATTGTATATATATAAAACGCATTTAATAAATCGACAAGCTTCTAACATTAAAATACGAGATTCGTGGAATTTGAATTGATGACGTTTGCTTCCGCTTTTACTTTTTGAATTTAATGGCAGTTAAGGCAGGTTAGAAAGTAACCGAAAGTACTTCTGCGGATTTAAAGATTGTTTGTAATTGTTTGTAAACCGTTAAAAATATTATTTCAATTATAATTACAATATTGTTTTTAATTAACGGATATTTTATTTATTTTACATATATATATAGGGGTGCATGTAGATATTTGCTATTTTATAGCTGAACTGAAATTAAATCAATTACAATGCCTATTCACAGTTGGAATAAAAATCTTAACTATAATTTACTTATACAAAGACTTTGATGATGAATCTAAGACTTTTTTTAATGTATGAAGTGAAAATAAAATATAGAATTTCAATCATATCAGAAGTGAAAATATTAAAAGTTGTGGTAAAATGTTTTAAAACTTTTTACTGCAAGTGTATGTAAAAGATTTTACTTTAAATCAAAGTCTATTATACATTACAAATCATAAATTATACAAAGAAAGGTCATGCATTACCTACAAAGGTAGCACTTTAAATATTCAAAAGATCATCTCAAAATTATATGAAACTGTGACGAGAAAGTGCTACACTGCAAGATCATACCCAGATAACAAATATCGTGTAGATAGACATTAATGTATATACAAAGTTTGGTTTTCAACTGGGATAATAGCTTATACTCCTATTTCTTCTAATAATCATTTTCTTTCTTTACAGTATAATGATGAAAAAATAACATTCACACACACACACAATCACATTAATTTACATAGTGCCAATGATTATTTCATATTTTATAATATGATGATAAAAGGGTCTGGTGGTATAGTATGATTGTTAGTCACACCTATAATATGGGCTTCTGAATGGATAAATAATATTTTTTAGGTCAAAAACATACAAAAACAATCACACTAACCATCTAGGAGTGGTCAGCAAATGTGTAACTACCTAATGTTTGGCTAGATGATTGCCGATGCATTGATTATAAAAATAAAAAAAATATTTGTAATATAAAGCAGTCTTTACAATTAGAAGAGAAAACATCATATTTAACATAAAATTTACAATAATTAAATAAAATGGGATTATTTTTTTGAATGCGCGCCCACATAAATTAGAAAAGGATTAAAAGCCTATATTTAACAATAATAATTAGGAAATCTATTTTATGGTTTATTTTGTGAAAAAATATATATGGGGGAAAAAAAACTATCATTAAACTTTCTTTTTAGACTAAAAAAAAAGACCAGATATTTTTGTCAAGATATATTTTTGGTAATATTATTTTGATTCAGATATCTTATTATTAATTAAAATCAAATTAACAATATATATATATATTAAGCTTAAAAATAATATAAGTATATACTTATCAACAGCAAATCAGAAAAAAATAGTGTTATAAATGCAATTCATTCACTTTATTTTGAACACTTTTTAATAAAAATTTTTTTTTAATTGTATATATGAAATTAATCATAGAATTAAACTTGGTTGGAGTGCTTTTGGTAGAAATAACTTGATACTAAAAAGAAATATGTCTTATGTGTTTGAAAAGAAAAGTTTTTAACAAATGTGTTTTGCCAGTTTTTACTTCTGGATCTGAGACTTGGACACTTAATAGAAGAACAATACAGAGACTTCAGACCACTCAAAGAAGTATGGAGAGATGTATGCTGGGAGTAACAAGAAGAGATCGAAAACGCAATGTATGGGTAAGAGAACAAACAGGTGTTACTGACCTCATTGAAAAAATTAAAAGACTGAAGTGAAGTTGGGTTGGACATATTGCTAGAAGAGATGATAATAGATGGACAATTGAGGTCTTAAATTGGATTCCAAGAGATTGTAAAAGACCCAGAAAGAGATGGATGGATGAGATGAGAAAATGTTCAGGGGTGATGTGGAAAAGAGAAACTAAAGATCGGAGAAGATGGATTGAACTTGGGAGAGACCTTCATTCTGCAGTGGATTGATAATGGTTGATGATGATGATGACATACAATCTTATGTTTTGATTGCCCTGCAGTCTTCTTCAGAATTACTCCTATTTTAATTTTTTTTTTAAAGCTTTGATTAAAATAGAAATGTCTCTGAAGAAGACTGCAGGACAGTTGAAACATAAGATTGTGTATGCATATATATATATATTGCTAAAAAATGGTCAAAATAAAGTGGATAAATTTCCATTTATATAAAATATTATAGGAAAATAAAGTAAGTGGTAGATTTAATAATATTTGTATTATTACATTTATTGTAAAAAATGTATTTTTTTATCCATAGCCTTTTGTCTCTCATTTGTTAATTATTTTTAGAAAGACAGATTATAACAATATAGGGATATATTTAAAATTGAAAACTTCGGAATTATCTTCTCACTGCTGTACTGAAAAAGTAAAAGTAATGTTGGCTTGCAGAAATATAACGTTAAGTAAATCAAACTCTTTCATCTGAGGGGGTAGGATTCTACTATTATGAAAGGAAACCACATGCCCCATATAATAAAATCACTGCCCAGCCAGAGATTAATCACTCTCTGCTAGCCAATCACAGTTTTAGATTATAAATATATATAAAATATATAATCTATTCTAGAAGTGACTAGTAATGAATATATGGGCCAACAATTGTACATAGTGAATAAGCAGTTGGACTAAAATTATTATTGCCTCACATCAGCAAAACATGAACCTTTAAAGCTTACTACTTCTCTGATCCACTGATAAATAAATTATGGTTTAAGTATTGCCCTCTATAACAAATTCATATTGTTGTGAGTGAATAACCATGCTGCATTATTGTTGCCATATTTAATAAATTTATTAAAGTTACCTAATGGTATGTTTTCCTGAAGGTTTGTGATGATGGTGATCTAGTTGTATTTTTATATTGGACTATTTCCATCATCTAATAAGTGTATTGAATGTCTTTAGAAAAAATTAACTTTACTGAAATATTCCAAATACATTCAACTGTTAGTAATAGCATGTTAAACAGGTTAGTTTATGCGCAATGTTTCGAGAGGTATTATTCTCCCCTCTTCTTCAGGTGTTGATGGCCTGACCAGTGACAGAACTAGAATGGGATTCGAACCTGGGTCCTTAGATTCTTGATTATTGAATTTTAAGGGAACGCTCTAACCAAATGAGAATACCTCTTGAAACATCGTGCATATACTAATCTATGTGGTATTACTAACAGTTGAATGTATCTGGAATATTTAAATAAAGTTAAATTTTTCTAAAGAAATTCAATATGCATATTAGATGATGGAAATAGTCCAATATAAAAATACAATTACCTAATGGTATGTATGTTCATTTGAATACACAACTACTTTATCAACTAGAACTAATTTTCCATCTTTTTTTTTTATGAAAACCTTAGCACTTTTTTCAGATAGTTCTGTTCCTTGTCACCAGGGTTTGTATCATTTTACATAGCATTTTTCTATTTTTATAGACAACATCAACACTTATCCAAACAATTCAGATTAATCTTGAACATTAAATGTGATATTATTTCAAAAAATATCATAGTACTAGTACAATTTTCAGACCATCACAGCATTTACAACACACATGCATAAGCACAACATTGTTTGAGAGGTATCAGAAAATAATTTTTTTAGATGATACCTGATAATCAAGTCTTCTTCAAATCAATAAGTTTACTATCTGATTTTTTTTACAAACTAGCTTGTTATATTGGAGCATATTATTCTTTAATATACGGAAGTTCTGATATTAATTAATCAGTGTGCTGTAAGATTCATTCGTGCTAATGATTTCAAACAAAACTTTGCTTCCTTCTGAATTGAGTAAATGGCAGTGTGTAAATAGCAAAAACACATCCACCCACCCATAAAAACACAAACTTTAAATTGAAGACAAAATTTTTGTGTATAAAGGTTCCTTTCCAATAAGTAAGATCACACCAATTCTTCTTTCTGTCTCATAGTAAAAATTAAAATAGATTTTCTAAAAGGTAAACTAAACTGATACTATAAAATAAATCACACAATTTTCACATTCTTGCTTATCCCCCCCCCCCTGAAAGCATCAACCAATTTTCTAACTCAGCTTTTCAGAAATGTCTTGTGCATATGTGTCCTTTGCCAATTGACAACATTCACTCATAATAATATTTTTTTAGTTTGACATTTTTACAGCCTTTTTATTTGGATTTCCCCCGTTTGATGCTACATTCTCTGCCTCATAATGAAAATTAAAATCGATCATCTAATAACAAGAAATTACATTAAACTATTGGAAAATCACATTGATTTCACTTTCTAATATAGAATTTTTTTTTCTTCATGATATTAATTAGTTTTATAATCCAACTTTTCAAGAAAACTCTGAATACATTTTATGCATGTGTGTCCTATGCCAACCAATGATATACACTGTAACATTTTTTTTCATTAACAGTTTTATAGTCTTTTAAATTGGAAAAAAAAATTTCATGACCATACTAATCAGTTTTCTAATTCAAACTTTCAGACTTATGATGAAAATTATTGAATGTATGTGGCAAAATAACTAAAAAATAATAATAAGCGTAGTATATTTTTATAACTGAAAGCATGATAAGTAAACAAATGGATAACTTAAGTTTTACATGATAAAGATGTCTGCTATTCTAATGTTCACCGTATATGTATTTGTATATGCTGTATACATCTTAATATAGGGTGGGGGAATGTGTGTGTTCTCAGTACAATTTGTTCATTCTATAAGCCTTCATTACAGCAGATATCACTACATTATACTCCACCATTTTTGTAATCAAGCATTACTGGAGCTGCTGAGTAACTTAATAATCCATTCAATAAATAAAATGTTAATAATTTTATATAAAAAAAGTTGAATTTATATAAAATAAATAATATTAAAAATATGTTCTTATGTATTCCCACGGCCTGAGTGGTTACTTCTGAACATTTCAGAATTGTTTCTTAAAATAAATGATTTATATACTTATTTATTTATAATGATAAAGCTTGATATATATATATATATATGAAGTAAGAGGAGTGGGTATGATGTCTTTTTTTTATTATTGGATTAATAGTTTATGAAATTATAGAATGCAATCCAAGAGTAGTATAAATTAATATAATTTGTAATTTGTTTATAAATATTATTCATTTATTTAAACAATCAGTTTTTTATTCGCGTATAAATAATTAATGATGCGCTATAAAATAAATCACACCAAAGTCGTTATACTGTCCATGCTAAAATAAACTGAGAAGAATGTAGTGAATTACCTCCTAGTAAGTTTTATATGCATCAAAGTAATCCATATTAGAATAAATAAACTATATATATTGCTTATAATACTTCTTTCATATACACTTCAATGCAAACAAATTTTCTTAAAAAACTTCTTAATTTTCCTTACGGTTTCGACTATCCAGCAGTCTTCATCAGAGCTTTATCCGTCCTCTGCTTTAATTAAAGAAGTATTATAAGCAATATATATATGAATATATGCAAAGAAAGTGAAAGAGTAGAATAAGAGAATAAATAAACTACTTATTTATGATTAAATGGATTATGTTAGCTGCACAGAGAAAAATGTTGGTAAATTTTCAATAAGTGGCTTAAAACAACAACAACAAGAAACAAAAATCAATGTGTTTATACTTAGTACAAATATTGGAAATAGTTTGTTGTACTTCTTATAAGGTTTATTGATTACTAAATAACTTGAATAAAAGCAAAAATAAAAAATATGAAAGTACTGTATTTATTTATTTATTCAATTCATATAAAATGTTTTCATTGACTTTGTTGCTTGGGGTAGCTTAGCACAATGGTAAAAAGATGAACTTGAAAGTTTTCGCAGTCAAAACTCCACATACTATTTTCATGAGTTAATCACATGACTTTCCAAGCAACTATTCCTTCAGTTTTTGCTAAATTCTTGTGACTTTAATCATTGCTTACATAGAGGAGTTACATCCCGATTCTTCTCCAAAAAATATATCAATATTATTCCAATATGTTCATTAAACTAAACCTCTTTCAGTTTCTACAATAACGATACTACAGTTCTAATTATATTTGTAGTCTTTGGATCATTCAACAACTAAAACATTTATTTATTTATGAAAACCATAAAAATTATTCGAACAGGTTTTACACTCTAAAAAGTTAATTTAATTTATATATGCACATATATACAAATTTGCAAACTTTTGTTCGTTTGTGGATTGAAGGAGAAAAATGACTATTACATATATAATTTTTTTACTAACTCTTCCCTTATATTTAGGAGCTTGTACACCCAATGTGCCCCCCCCCCCCCTACTTGAGGAATTAAAAAAAAAATCATTAAAATCTTAAGGTGTTAGTACTCAAGCAGTGGAATGAAACCTGCTTATGAGAAGAGTGATCATTAAAATAATACACGTTAATAAGAAAATTAATTATAAAAATAATAATAATGAAAGTGTATAACACTTCCTATTAACATACAAGTAACAGATAAACTAATAATGTCAATGTTAATAAAGATAAAGCTACTAATTTATATAACTGCTTATATGGTTTGGTAATAAGGAAAAAAAAATTGAATTATTTTTAATGGAAAATAAAATATCAACGTAAAAATCTGTAAGTAAAGCATTCTTTTTTAAATTTCTAATTAACATTGGTTACAATAGGAAAAAAAACCCTGATAATTATTATTTGAATTTTTTGAATTTATCAATTATTTTATGGCTAATTATTTGAAAATTTTCAGACTTTGTAATGGTTGCTTAGCAACTATCTTAGGTATATGAAACATCTAGGTTATTTTATTGACAATACTCTCAGTAAAAAAAAAAAAAAGAGAGAGAGAGAGAGAGAGAGAGAGAGAGAGAGAGAGAGAGAGAGAGAGAGAGAGAGAGAGAGAATAAATTTGAAAAAAATCAAATTACATAAATAAATAATTAACGTTTTTACATTATTTACAATCATTATATTATCAATACAATAACAAGGAAATAATATTTTAAGGAACAAAATATTTAGCAGACTTTAAATGATTATTTTATATGCTCAATCGTACGTATTTATATTACATTCTCTGACTGTAGATAGATTGAGTAACTAAAATAGTAAGAATATATCATTATTTTCATCATTTCTAGATCTTTTTATCATCCGTAATAATAACAATATTAAAAATTATTTTTGATGTAATTTTAAATATTTAATTTTTTCTTTGTCCAGGTTTGATGGATTTTTATAAACCTAAAATGATTTATTTTTCCACCACTAATTTTAAAAAACGTGAAAACAATTTAAAAAATCAGTAAATGATCAAGCATTGGTGGTCGAGAGGTCAGCGCGACTGCCCTACAATCAGTTGCCCGGGTTGCGGGTTCGCTTCTCGGCCGATGCTATGACATATGAAAAAAAAAAATCAGTAAATGCATTACAGACAATATGCCTACATAGCTTAATAGATAAGTTGACTGGATTTAGTTTCTCAATATTTAAAACTACAATATAAACTGTAACAAGAACTTTATATTAATCCTGTGAAGATTGTTCAAAAAATTGCAATAGACATTATATGTATCTAATACATTCATTACTGATATGTGCTAAGACGTGAAAAAAGAATTAAAAACACTGCAAAGTTCTTTTTATTATATTTATATAATAAAAGAGTGTTTTTTTAATAATTTATTTTCAGTTACAATCTGAAAAATATTAAAGAAATATAAAAAATAAAGAATTTTAAGCCAATAAATATCACATGACCACCATGGAGAGTTTTGACTGTTTTAATAAAGAATTTTCTTTTCAAATAATAGAAACATGGATATTACTAAAAAATAAAACTAAAAAATGCCTCTAACATTATTCAGAAACTTCAATATTCAGTGTTGAAAAATGTTTGTATGAGTTATTGCAAACAATATTTAATATTTTTCACAACTACAACTGATTTTGGAGTTTTCCATATCTCTCGGATACAATTTATTATTGAATATCATACATTCTTATGAAATGTGTGTTATAAGCAAACTGACAGCTTATGTGTTATGAATTAATATTATGCACATACAAAAACATGGCTAATCATGATCTCGAATCTATGTACCAATATATGTAACAATAAACATCACATGATCACCATCACTGGGGATATTGGATGAGTAAGCACTAGATAGAGATTTTATGCACAGGCCTTCTGGCATCCATTGATTACTCTGGTTGGCACAGGGTGGCACTATTGTATGGAGAGTTTTGCCTGTTTAATATGTAACAATATTTAAGAAATGAGTTTGTCGGTATCTCTCAGATCAACCATGATCTCCGCAGTTCTAAATTTAATAATTCATTACAATTTAGACAGATCTTTAAATACTTTATTATTATTTATCTTATGATCAGATTGCTTATGAAATCATATAAAAATTGAATAATCAAAATATCATAGCATAAGACAATTATATTTATATAGCTAAACAGTCAGAATACCCTTTATTCGTTTACCTTAGAAATTTAATTATTAAATAACTAAATGTGTGGTTTATATATGTAATAAGATATTTTACGGTAATATCTCCACGCTAAAACTCAATATATATTTATTTATATTATTCTATTTATTTCTATACTTAGCGCTTTCAAAGGAACGATGCCTTCATTTTCAAAGATATAGATAGATAGTTCTAATAACGATGTATTGAAAACACCTTTAAGGTAAAAATTATTATAGTTCAGTGCCCCATAGATTAGTGGAGAAAGTCATATGACATAATCATATTTTTTACTTTTACAGTCAGCACATCAAAATCCATTTGTTCAACCTATTCTAACTTTGGACCTTTATTCTCTGATAATAACTAGATACTATGCTCTAAATATAAAAAAAAATCATAAATTTGTGTGTTGTTTCAGCCTGGTTTTGAATCCCAGGATGTATTCATGATGAATGGATGTGCTATAACAATGTTATGAGTCTTTTGCAAAAATCTTCTACTTTTAACAACTTCTTATACCTTTAAATATGAGATACTAGAGTACTTTGTAAAAATGTTGTCAAATAGTGGTGGATTAGCAAGTCAGATATGTAAATGTAATTAGAATACAAGTTATATTTTTAAATATCTATATATTTTCTAAAATATAAATTATCTGGATCAAATTCTAAATTTAAGATTTTTATCCAAATTTTTTCAGGCGTAGTTAAATATGTACTGAATTTCATTTTTTAAAAACAGATTTTGCATAAAAACTAGGCAATCACATATATTTCCAATAAATCTAATACAATTATTGATAATTAATTGCATTTTTTAAATAAAAAAAACCCTATTTGAACAATCTATTTTGAAACATGATCTTAAATTAAAACAAAGGCATGTTTTTGTCTGACTAAAATGAGGCTTTAAACTTTCTATTTTTGACAATATTTAAAAAATGAATTTTCTTAAATATATACAGTATTTAAAAAAATATGTAGTTATGAAATTGTTACAATAAGCACCCTTAATAAATGTGCCATTAATATTATATAATGTAATTGGAGTCATAAAACTAGTTATAAATTTGAGGCATCAATAGAACACTCGAGTTAAGAATTAAAGGATTGTGGACCAATCTGTATCGGAGTAAAATTTAATAAGTTTTGTCAATTAAATAAAACAGACATTTTCATCCTGCCACTTCAATACACATAGGGCATATGGCCTCCTGAGCAACTAACCAGTTTATTTTTATTTAAAAAACTCAAATTCTTTATTTTTCAGAAGATCAAAAAAGTTCAAGCATTGGACCCATTGCTTTGAGTTCCAGAGTCAGCCATTACACTATTGTACTAAACAAAGTAGGAACATTGTTAATATGACTGCAAACAGTTGCATGTAACTAAAAACAGTAATAAATTTACCTTTCTTTAGTTTTAATCTGAAAAAAAAAAAGATTATTTTTGCCATTTAACCACTTTTAAACAAATATAATTCTCACATAATCACCATCTCTTATACTAGCACACAATTGTTTATAAACAAGGCAAAACTCTCCATACAGTAGTGCCACCCTGTGCCAACTAGAGTAATCAATGGATCCATTGATTACTCTGGTTGGCACAGGGTGGCACTACTGTATGGAGAGTTTTGCCTTTTGATTACTCTGGTTGGCACAGGGTGGCACTACTGTATGGAGAGTTTTGCCTTGTTTATAAATAAATATAAGTCTAATGTTGATCCTTTCTACCGATATTTAAATAAATACAGATTATATGTGGAAGCAATGATGAGAACTCAATAATCACAGCAACAAACTCCAAAGGTTATAATTAAGTCGGTATCATAATTGATCAGACTCTCATCAATGTCTTGTATTTTGAGCTGTTATCTGAATTATCATCATGCTATGATGGTAGCATTTTTAATTAATCCAGTGAAAAATGAAAGCCTTATAGTTGATAGAAAAGATTAGAATGCTACTTTGATGTAATATTCATGTTCTTAATTATTTTTATCATTTATAGCAGACACTGCAAAGACAGGGGGAAAAAGTTTTTTTGCATAAAAAATATTGTTATACAGCAAATAAATTTAATAATATGATTAAAGATACATTTAATTAAAACTGTATAACATTAAAAAGCTAAAGGAATGAAAACTATGCTTTTAAATAAAAATGGACTATTTTTTTATTAATTAATTCAATATACTACACATAATTCCATTTTCTCATCCATTGATATAAGCGTGAAAATATATCATTGGGCAACAGCATTCACTTGATAATTCACATTAAGATGGACAATTTGTTCTTTAACTAATAATATATAAATTAACTAATTACTGAATATGAGATAACTAGTTGAACTGGCAATGAATTAGTTGCCTAACTAAAAAATACTAAGCCTCTTTGAATACTGAAAAAGGTTATCGTCAATTAGCCTCTGCACGCCACTTGATGGCTCTGTTGCTAGTCAAAACCAATAGATATAACATTACCGGGCTGATTTACAATTTACTTTTTTTTACACTACTCTGATACAACACTATACATGTCAGTGCATAATGCTGGAATTTACAGGGAGGGGAATCTGATGGTTTTGACAATCCGAAGGATCGTCCGTCACATGTGCAATAACCAATAGATATAACGTTACCGGGCTGATTTACAATTTACTTTTTTTTACACTACTCTGATACAACACTATACATATCAGTGCGTAGCACTGGAATTTACAGGAAGGGGGATCTGATGGTTTTGAAAATCTGAAAAATCATCCATCACATGTGCAACAAGTTTGAAAACATTATCCACGTCAGCACATAAAACTGAAATTCGCAGGGAGGAGGATCCAATGATTTTGATGATCTGAAGGATCGTCCATCACAACATTTTAAAAAACCAAAATTATTTAATAAAATCTAATATTTTCTTTTTTAAATTACCATCTGATTAAAAAAAAACAAGTTTTCAACACTATTTTAAAACAATTGATGAAACACAATTCCATTTTAAAATTCCCTTCTGATCAAGCCAAGCTTATGCTTTGAAAGTCTTGTAAACAGTCCCTGCGCAAAATATGTTTTATGTGTGATTTCTGTATAATGCTGGAACGTACACTTTTGAAATTCATTTAACTGTAAAAATATGTGTATGGAAGCGCATCTTATGTCTTACAATTAATACTATCTAAAACGAAGTCAGATCGTTTGAAAAATAAGTACTTCGAATGCACATGCAAAGACATAGGACGACTTGAATTCTACACACCCTCACATCATACTGTAGCAATCTGTGAAGTGTTCGATAATACCACAATGCACAAAAGCTGCTTAGTGGCTAATATAAACAGAACTGTTCTAGAGGCCATGCGAGCAGTATATTTCTGTGCTTTTGCATGAAAACAATGACATCAAGCGATGTGCGAGGGCTAATCGATGACAACCCTGAAAAAATTAAGCCACCCTGAACTTGAATCCCAGCTCAATAGCATAACAATAGTCATTATTTCATGAATCTTTCAAAACTATATCTTTATAGACCTGGGTCTCGTTTTACGCGATAGATAGGTTCCTCAGAAAACACGTGCAAATGAAATCGTGCAAAAATAGACGTAACTTACATTGAAAAAGGGGGGATGCGGTCTGTGATTTTTCAAAATTCGTGTAAAAGCAAAGCACCAACATAAAATTACTTTAAAATTTGCCAAAAAAATAATAAGGAAATAAAATATGACTAATAAAAAATTTCAAATTTGAAAAAAATTGATACAAGACAAACTTTTTTTAAATATAATATTTAATTTTATTCAAAATAATATATTTTTATGCATAATTTACATTAATATATTTTTATGCATAATTTACATTTTTATATACACATTTTAATTATTATTGATATTTGCCGAAAACACAAGTTCGTTTGCAAACTGAGGAAATACAACTAGCGCTAACTTCCACTCATGTTGAGTCAATGGATTTCTGGTGACAACGTAATTAGTAATTAATCTTTGAGACGATGATTTTATTAATTGTTTATGAACTTAGACTTACGATAAAAAAAAGATATTTATTCACCACTGCTGGGAAAAATTTAATTAAAACTAACAACTAAAAATTAAATTCTTATTTTTGTTTTTAATTTTCAATTCCGTTTAAAAATCAAATTTCGTTTCACTGCTATTACTCACCTTTTAAAAATAGACTTGCGGACACTAAATGATTAATAATTGATTACGATCTTTTTTAAAAAGCAAAAACAGAATGTGATTTAAAATGCAAAATTAACATGCACAATGTTTGAACAAATTTACATTATAATCTTGTAAAATTTAATGTGTGTATACATAAAATGTGGAAATCATGATTTTAATTTCATTATTGCATAAAATCTTACTATTATAAAGCACTGAAAATATTGAAATTACTAAGATGAAAGTCGAATTCCAATAATGTGCTATTACTTTCAATATAACGTAAGTGCACAAAATTTATTATTTAAAGTAATAGTGCATTATCGGAGTTCAACTTCCGGTGAATTTCAAACTCGCGTATCTTCAAAATCGTGTTAAATAAGTCCACGTAAAAACAGACCCAGGTGTAATTGGAATTGTTTCCTATTGTTATTAATATTTATTTTTTGTAAAATTTCCTTCCCCCAATAATTGTGCTGTGATTCATGCATTTAGAGTGCTACAGTCACTGAACTAAACCAACAACTGGCAATTTATGAAGTGCACATTACTTGTGATCTATAAATAAATTTAGTATAATCCTCTAATTGCTTTCCAGAAAAGTATAGCTTTTACTGGCAAAAATAAAGTGGTAATATTTCAATGGATTTATATTTTAACAATAGTTAATAATTTCGATAATTAATATTTTGTTTCGATGAAAATGAAGTTTATGCAACCAATGCATTATTTTTAATTTCTGGAAATAGATAATCTGGAAATGAAATTAAATGCCTTTATTCAAAGAAATGTGGAAATAAATTGAAAAAATATCAGCATCCATTTTAACTATTTTTAGTTCATTTTACATTTGAGAACACATCTTTTTAACAAATAAATTATATTTTGAATCTCTCAAGAAATCAAATGACGTAAGACAATTTGAAAACTTGTGGCACATAAAAGTGTCAAATTACAAAGCAGATTTAGAGATTTTGTGGAGACAAAAGATCTAATCAATGCAATTTGTAATTAAAGTTTTAACTTATGTAAACATAACTTATGTATAGACTATAAATAGTCAAAATAAGTCATAGATCACATGACCCTATTCTCTTAAGCTTGTAAGTTATAAACAATGAGGATTGCCAATTCCTCAACAAGCTTTGTGATAAATGCTTAGCTAGAGAAAGCATTTAAAATATCTCTGTCAAGACCCCCCCCCCCAAACCTCTGACCATGGTTTCATGCTCTGGCACTCCTCAGAAAGGTGCTAGGTAGGTTCAGACACAAGATCTAAAAACACCAACCCAAAGCCAGCATTTAACTAAAAGTTATTTATTGAGTGGAAAATCTGAAATTTTCAGACACCTACATGTCTTCAAACCCAGCTATCCAACTCAAATAGCTATATGGGGCTGAGAGATCTTCAGCCATACCATATATTAGTAATCTCAGCAATATAACATTGCATAAGACTTATGGCAAAGACTATAAATAGTCAAGAGTCATAGATCACACGACCCTATTCTCTTAAGCTTGTAAGTTATAAACAACGAGAATTGCCAATTCCTCAACAAGCTTTGTGATAAATGCTTAGCAAAAGAAAGCATTTAAAATATCTGTCAGGACCCCCCCCCCAACCTCTGTCAAACCATGGTCAGAGGTTTGGGGGGAGGGGGTCCTGACAGAGATATTTTAAATGCTTTCTCTAGCTAAGCATTTATCACAAAGCTTGTTGTGGAATTGGCAATCCTCATTGTTTATAACTTATGTATCTTTATACTGCTGTGTACTTTTTTTTATCAAGTTGATAAAAGAATAAAATGTTTTCTCTACAAAATGCTCTCATTTTTTGTGATTGAATTTACATTATAAGAATAATAATAATATACTTTTTTTTTCCTATGCAGATTAATGCATTCTTATTGTTATCAATTTTCATATTATATATATACATTTTGTCAGTAATTACTTTATATCACTGATTTGTTAAATTGATCCATAAAAAAGATACAAAATATTTGCAGTAAAAAAAAATAACCTAAAAAAAGCTCTGCATTCAACACTTATAACAATGACTGCTTGTAATCATGTGTATGTGTCAATATTGGAGAAAAGTCATAATAAAAAGTGTTTGTGTTTAAACAAATCAAATTATTTTTTTGTTTAACTATATAACATATAGGGTATATGAACACAGACTTTCACACGACCCACCACTCTCCACTCTATCTCATAACACTGGTACACTTGAACACACCATATGTTGAAAAGATAAATAATCACCAATATACGTATTTCATGCTAATCCAGCAATCATCATTTGGTCCAGATTATCATCTCCACCCATATATGCAATAAGTGCTCAGATATATATTAAGATAGCCAATCTTCATACTTTAATGGACAGGCTTCAATCCACTTCACACTCTAACTCTTTAACCGTCCATCCAATTGAAAATATGATGATGGAACGCTCAAAGGCCACCCTGTGCTCATATACCCTATATATTACATACAGTGATACAGGTACATAATAAGCCTGTATTTCAATTTAACTATATACCTATATCTCATAATTTTCTTTTAAAAGTTAAATCTTTAATATTATTTTTAATTGCCAGTTTGAATGTGGAAATATATTTGTATTGGATTTCAAATTGCTTTATAATATAAATTATAATACAAAAAAGGTTTTTAAATTCATTTTTGAATAATTTATGTACCCCCCCTCCTCCAAATATTAATGTCAAACAAGTTTCTAAAATATGTGAATATTAATTTAATTCTCCAATTGACTCTGAACCCAATATCGTTTCCCTTCTAGAAGGTTTCAGAGTCCACGGAGGGGGGGGGGCAATACCGTCCGCAGTGTCCACTGCTCTAAGCTAAAGTTTATCTTCAATAATAAATAAAATTGGAGAAATATTACAAAATTGTGATTTCTAATGTTGAATTACTAAATTACATCAGCCAAAATTAAAAAAACAACAAAAAAAGCAGAGTTTAAAGTCAATAACTTATCTTTTTAAAGAAATTAAAATTACTATGTAAAAATCGGCAACGTTCCATACAGTATTTTCCAAAAAAAAAGAAGACTGATTTTATGCTAATTTTTTTTTTAAAATAACAAATGAATAACTGAAATACAGGCTTATTATATACTTGTATCAATATATGTAATATATAGGGTATATGAGCACAGACCTTCACAGAACCCACCACTCTATCTCATAACACTGATAAACTTGAACACACATATGTGAGAAAGATAAATAATCACCAATATATGTATTTCATGCTAAACCAGCAATCATCAATTGGTCCAGATTATCATCTCTACACATATATGCAATAAGTGCTTAGATATAAAATACGATAGCCAATCTTCATACTTTAATGGACAGGCTTAAATCCACTCCACACTCCAACTCTTCAACTGTCCATCCAATTGAAAATCTGAAGACGGAATACTCAAAGGCCACACTGAGGTTGACATTCTCGTCACACCCATGCTGACTGAAAGTCAATCTGACTCCTCATGTACAGAACATAATACATTTTAATACATACAAGGGATGGGCAGTCTTCTCTACTATGTAATAATTGAAATACAGGCTTATTATATACCTGTATCAATATATGTAATACATAGGGTATATGAGAAGAATATGACAGAACTATCATGAAGCATATTGTTAAAGTCTTTCAAAAAGAAAAAAAGTTTTACTGCAGAAAATATTTATATAATCATTACAAAACACATCTTTTACTTGTTGTTCTTTTATCTTTTTTTCTTGGCATAAAATATCTCATAACAATAAGTCTCACTTCTATAAAAGTCACTAAAATATCACATGATCACCATTTCATACGCTTATGCAAGCTGTCAAAACAATAGTAAACTCTCCATACAGTAGTACCACCCAGTGCAAACATTAGAAATCAATGGATATAAAAAGACATTATTCATAAAATCCCTATCTAATGCCTACTCATTCAGTATCCCCAGATTAGCTTCTAGCTCATGGTTTTCATTAGTGAGGAGCCTTGGATTTGAGAACACTGCACCAAAGACTGCTACTGGAGAATTGTATTAGACCCCAAGATCTAGATTCAGTACTCTCAAATCCAATGCTTCTCACTGATAAAAGCCACAAGCTAGAAAATAGTCTAGGGATATTAGATAAATAGGCAGTAGATAGGTGTTTTATGCACAAACCTTGCATCCATTGGATACTGAGGCTTGCACTGGAGAGATTGCTAAGAATCTATAAAATCCCACATATTGTTTAGTGTATATAAATTACTTTTGTTTAAAATTTGAAACTTAAGCAAGAACTTAATAACTAAAAAATCACACATCAAAAAATGTGCTTGATAGCCATTCAAAATATTTTGGTGACCTCATTTGACATTTGAGGGAATATTTTTACACATATATTTACGAGAATACATGTTTTGTTTTTTTTTAAAATAAGATTTATTTAAAAAAACGACTGAGTTTACACTGAAACAGAATAAACCTGGGGTCACTATTAAGAAACAAAAAACACAAGCATCTCGTGAGTCCTGTCATGCAGTGAAAATACCACTCAAGGTCAATGCTTGGGGAGAGTTCAAGCAAATTCAGGTGAACTCGCCTCTGTGGTGAATGCTCAATTTGCCGCTGGAGACATAACTGCCTGAGGACGAAAACCAATAGAAAAAAATCAATCATTTGGTAATGCTATCTGGACCCATGTATCTTTATGTAATTGGTCAGGTGCCAATGCACAGCCTCTGATTTTGGTTTATTGAAGAAGCTTGATGAAGATGGAGTGGACTGTGGAGTCTGACATTCTGAAAATCAACTTACATCTCGTCAACCAGACTGCAAATGTAAGGAAGATGTGCTTATTCAATGGAATTGGTTACAGATAGGGCGATTCAGATATCAAGGGTTACTTTTTACATTATGAAGATTCTGACTGGGGTTAGTACTGGGCAGATATAGAGCAGATGAGTAAAGGACTCATCAGCTAAGTTGCACAGTTGATACTGAGGGCTAAGCTTCTTGAAACCTCTTTTGGACACCAGAAATTGATTTGTAGGGAGTGAATCAAGGTTCAACTTGAGGATGAAATCAATGTATTTTGACTCCAAATACCAGTACTTGGCCTTTTTGACAAGTAATCTGTTGTTTGCTCCTAATGTCGTGGGCAAAGGATCCTGGTTGGGATGCTTGAGGTTGAGGTTGTACACTTGCCAGAAAGTTCTTTTCCCATCCAGATAAATATGGTTCGTGTGCAGTTCTTTGCAAACATGTCTCCAGAGCCCAGCCATCCAAACAGTGGACAGTGGATGCGGCGTATCCGTGGGCTGGACTGAGACTGGAAGATTTAGTTCCGGCTGTTTCAGGTATATAGAGATTAAAGCCGCAATAGACTTGTACGTGTTTATATGTAATGTGTCAAAATGTATTTCTAGATGAAAAATCTTTACACATAATATATATAAAAATAAGTATCATTTTTAAATAATAAAACATTCTTTTTTTTAAAAAAACAACAACAAAACTTTAACCTAATCACAATCTAAAAAATATAATCTTTTTGATGGATTATCTGATAAAGTAATGTAAATGATAACATTTTAATTCTACTTATCCAATAATGAGACGTTTAAATTAAAACCTTTTCATGTTTCAAAATAACTTTGGAAAAAATTTACTCAAATTGCCCTTCACGAGTTGTTTTTTATACTCTTTTTGTAGAAGTAGAAATCATGTGACTAAGGTTTATCTTTTAATGAACTAACAGATGGCTGGAGATCAGACACTAGCTGGAGCAGTTTATACTGGTTCAGTACTGACCAATCTAACCGGACAATCTAATTCATCATTAATCTTCATTTCACTCTTTCTTCTTGATTGGTTCTTCTCAAATGGATTGTCAAAACATGCCTAACGGGTCAAGTCCATTTCGCAAAGAAAAACCACATGTAATACTAATAATTGTATTTTCCTACTTTTCAAAATTAATGCTTCTCTTTCAATAGACGACAGATTAGTAAATATTATTTTATTAAAGATATTCTTTATATCAAGTTGGTGAAACTTAATATATTAAATATTGTAATTCAATTTTAATTAAAGAGTAACAATACAAATCATAATGGAGAAAAAAATGTTTTGTTATTAATAAAAATAAACGTTCCGCTAAAAAGCACATTTGGTGACTAAATATGTATTTTAATACCAGTGAGCATAACTCTCTCTTCCCCTATAAAAAAAAAAAAGCGATCGCAGTAATTCTTAAAATAGAATGATCATCACTTTTAACATTTAACTTTATCTACCCTTAGGTTTGTTTGATATATTTCTAGTAAACATTAGTTATTATGTTTACAGCAATTTAAATTTAACAGCTAAATCAATAGAATTCAAAGTAATGAAGAAACACATTTCAAGATAAATTGGTTTCCCTTCAGAAATGACATAGTTTATTTATATCTGCAATGAATCAGATAAATAGTACTAATATAAAAAATATACACAGAACTGGATTTATGAATAAGTTAAGGAGATTGATTATGGCCTAGAAAAACAACAACAACAACAACAGTAACACAAATTAGACGTCCAGAGCACATTTTGGTTGAAATCCAGATATAACTTCTACATAAACCTAAGAATATAGGTATACTAAAACAGGCAAGACTCTCTATACATATTGCCACTCATTGCAAGCCAGAGTAATCAATGGATGCAAGAAGATCTAGGTGCAGTGCTCTCAGACCCAAAGGCTCCTCACTGACGAAGGTCACAAGCCAGAAACTAGTCTGGGGATATTGGATGAATAGCCACTAGATGGGGATTTTATGCACAAGCCTTTTGGCATCCATTGATTACTCTGGCTTGCAATGAGTGACAATACGTATAAAGTTTTGCCTGTTTTAATAAATTATAAGCAAGTATGGGAAATGGTGATCGTGTGATGTTTATTGGTTTAAATATAGGTATACCATGCATGAGTTCATCCATAGAAATATAACACTTTCCCCACTGATGGTGTTTTCAAATCAATGCATTGACTCAAATTTCTAAATCACATTATCATGAACCTTCAGTTCTTAACAAACATACTAACCAATAACTGAATGCTTATCTGGAATGGCAATGGACCAGTAATCTGAATGAAAAATTCTAAGATAGCTTCTGAACAAAAAATTGTCAGGGTAGATAAAGTTAAATGTTAAAGTGTCTTCTGCCTGAATCAAACCTCATTTCATGGGCATGGCAAAATGTGCCAACTATCGTTATCATAACTTTAGAAATAATAAACTTTTTTATCCCTTCAAATCTAAATGCCAAATTGAAAATCTTATTTCTTGATTACATAATCGACAACTAAACGAAAATGTAACTCAATTATTTTTTAAAACAAACTATAAATATAAATGAAAGCAATTTAAAAGCATATTTGGTGCAAAATTTACCGGAGCGGACGAATACATACATTTGACTTTGAACATTTATTATTAAACCACTAAACATCACATGATCACTATCTCATACTAGCACATAATTGTTATTAAACAATTCAAAACAAAGCAAAACTCTCCATATAGTAGTGCCATCTTGTGCTAACAAGAGCAATCTTTGCTCTTGTTAGCACAAGATGGCACTACTATATGGAGAGTTTTGCTTTGTTTTGAAACATTTATTATTAAGAGAGTAAAAAATATCCTAGTAATAGTGTATTTGATAAATAATAAATAATGATTAACTGATTTAAAAATTCATTATTTTTCAATAATGATTTTCTTTTTTTTTTAAAAGCTCAATGACTTATAATGTACAAACTCAATTAGTATAATGAATTAGTGTTTTATTATGTAATGGTTGTTTTTTTTATATATACATTTATCATTAAATATGAATGGTTTCAACTGATTTGACGTCTATGCTTTATTTTTTTTATTTGCTATAAATATTTTCAATTAAATATCAGATACCTATGAAGGAATTCTGGTTTAAAAAAGAAATAAAAAAATGTATTTTAAAAAGTATTCGGGTCATTCAGATTTCATATTTGTTTTCACCTGCATGTAAGATGTAATTAATTCATCATGGCAAAATTTCAAATTATTAATAGATGGTGACTTTTTTTTAATTTCTAGATTTATTAATATCTGAGATTTAGTTAAATATAATATATTCACGACGCTATGTATACACCTATCTATACCCTGGTTTCAAATCTAGATTAAATAAAACTTGGTAATTTTTTTCTGATTTTAATCAATCACGTTTCCCCCCCTAGACAACTGCACCGTAGTCAATTCAATTAACTATTTAATATTGGATAGAACATGGGTATTAATTATTTTTAACTAGATAATATTTTCTCTTTTACTGTTCCAAATTGTTAGAGAGGATTTTGGCCAGTAATAAGCAATTTAAATATCCCCTTATTCTTTTATCTATTTAGATAATTTGAATGGTTTTCTTAATACTTCTTAAGTTTTAAATTGCACTTTACACAAAAAGCAAAGCTTAATATTATTAGAAAAAGAATTATATGCCTTAGTGCTTCCAGAGAACTTAAGTCTCCATATTCATAGCCTATCTTTAATGGCTTCTTACAAATCTTACCATTCTAACTCCAGAAAAAAAAAAAGGAGCTAAAGATCAGTTTTTACTATGAGTATACAAAATAATCCAATAGATTTTCATATATCACATGCGAGCCTTAAAGTTTACTTATTTTACATCTTGGGATGTGGGCATTTAATTTCTTGTAACTAATCTAGTTACTCTTAAGTAAAGAATGAAATGGATTGGTCTCATCGACATTAATATATTGGCAATTAAAAACCAAACCAAACATGACTGTAATAAATGCAGTTCTTGCAACTAGTGAGGAAAATATACCATGGTCCTATGGTATTGAACTCAGTCTACTTCTACCTTTATATAAAAAAATAGATCACAACAACAGCTAACTGCATTCAACATTTATAATTTTAAAAATATTTGCTAAATATCATCACACTTCAGAAAGGTAATGTATTCTTTTTAAAATTTTACCAAATGAGAGCAGTATATCCATAGAACCAAAGTAAGAGTGATGGCAAATGCTACATATTAAATAAAAACAAATTTGTCTTTGCTTTATGGCTGTTAATAAATCTATATAAAATATTGCACGAGCAGGAAAAAACCCTTCCTATATTTGACTAAAATAAATAATTTTCTTTTTAATATTAAGAAATTTTTATTACTATTTAAATACTAAAATGTCAAGCATTGGTGGCCTAGCGGTTAGCGTAGCTGCTTTCCAAATGGCCCAGGTTCACTTCCTGGTCAATGCATTTGACATATATAAAAAAAAAGAACTTCATATGACAGCATCATATTTGTAAAGTTTATAGTCTCTGGAAAGAATAACTAAAACATTCTTAGACTACTTGATTCTTTAAAGGACATGCTAATACAATGTAATGTAAACTGATAATATATCACAGAGTTGTTAAATTTACTTAATTGAATTCTACTGACAATGTAATGTAAACTGATAATATATCACAGAGTTGTTAAATTTACTTAATTAAATTCTACTGAATATAATAGGAAGTTACTGCTCTGCATATTTTAGTGCAGTGGTAAAAAAATGAACGTAAGAGCCAAAGACTCCTGGATTGAAGTATAGACTTTTCATTTCAGATTCTCAAATGTCACAAGACATTTTGAGCGATGAACCATTCAATTATTGTGATTATTAAAAATAAATAATAAAAAAGAGTAAGTATTAATTTATAACTTATGCAAACATATATGTTTTATAACAATTACATTTACTTTAAATTTTTCAGTCTATCATATATATTTTGTGGACTTACTATGCGCTATACATTTTTTTCATAAAGTTAAGGTCCTAAAGATTTTGATTGGAATATATCCTCTTGGAATCTGGTTAGAAATCAAATTATTCTTCAGCTCCTGCTAAATACTGACAACAAAACGAACATAATATTAAAAACCATCAGTTATCTATTCCCAAATAGGTTCAGTTGATTCTATATTTCTCTATCTCTTTCTGTTCTTTCTAAACACTTATAAGTAATCACCCTCTTAAAAAAGCACCACAATGATAAAGGTTATACATTCATCATAATGAGCCATTTTAAAATTGCTTTCAAATTTGGGATTGAACCACTGCCAACATAGCTAATCATCAATATTAGTTGGTAAACAGGCATTTATTCATTCTTAGATATAAAAAAATAAATAAAGATAAAACACTTAAATTCTGAAAACATACCAATCTTGATGAATAATTCTTTTTCTTTTACTGCTTCTCATATGAAGAGATGATTTTTAAAATATACAATTGGCAATTTAAAGACAATCTTATCTTCTACCATACATCTTTAAATAATCCACACACTTCTTTCTTTTTATTCCTCCTTTAAAATTCTCTTTTCTTCAAAATTCATCTACACATATAGGCAATCAAATTCCTCCAGTTTTCATAATTTTAATGAAAAGTTTTTTTTTTTTATATACTTTATACTTAAATTTCGAACTTTGGCCAACAACTTATTTATTAATTTTTAATTTATTACCATCATCGCTACCATTTAGAATCACTCATAAAATGAGTTTTGCAATTTTAATGTCAGGAAGAAATACAAAAAAGCAAAGACACACATACACACAGATAAAAGCAAAGACACACACACACGCACAGAGAGAGAGAGAGAGAGAGAGGGAGAAAGAGGGAGGGAGGGAGAGAGAGAGAGAGAGAGAGAGAGAGAGAGAGAGAGAGAGAGAGAGAGAGAGAGAGAGAGAGAGAGAGAGAGAGGAGAAAACAGAAAGTTAAAAAAGAACATAAAAAATGAGAAAATAATGGAATTCGAGTTGCTGCGTGTATAGGTAAAAGATGAAAAATATATAATTAAAAAAACCCCATTTAATGCGAAGATAATTGATGGCATGCGATGTTCAAAATGATTACGTTTGTAAATCTAAATATCAATAAGATTTAAAAAAATGGAAAATAAGAGGATGAATAATGATGTTCCATAATAAAACTAATATTTTTTAATTATTCCTTTTTTTAAAAAAAAACCCAAACAAAACATTTAATTTCTTTCTTAAGTTCAATTATCTGCATACTAACTTTATTTTAAAGTTTTTATTCAACTTCTATCCCCCAAATTACTATTAATTTCATTAATTACCTATTATTTAGTCAGCTGCACTCTTGCAATTAGAAAATATTCCCTTAAGTCATCAGTAATCTGTGAGAAACCTCCTTCCTCTAAGGCTCATTTCATAACTGTCATCATCATCATCATCATAACAACAATAATAATAATCCCACTTCACACCTCTAGTAATTTAAAACTATTTTTCCTGCAAGTGGAATATTTAATTGTATAGGCATTTGCAATTTTTCCAGTCTCTTTTATTCTTCAATTCTTTTCAAAATACCCATCAAAATAACCACTTACTATTATTAAACGTTTTTTAAAAATAATGCAACATATAATTACCAATGTTAAATAATCTTCGAAGTAAATAAAAATAATAATTATTGTCTTTGCTTTTTTTTTCTTTTAAAATAATTCATCCATAATTATAGATATTGAAAAAAATTATTTATTAATATAAATGATGTACAAGATACATCATAAATCAATAAAATTCTAATAATGACTATAGTATAAGAATGAATATAAGGCATATGGTTTTATAATATAAGTGGCTCATGTTATTAAACAAGTTTTTATTTAAAAAAAAGATGACGATTTCTCAATATATTTATATAGTAATTCTCCCTCTCTATTTTTATGAATATTTGGCAATAATAGGGACCACATCATTCATTGAATTTCTTATCCCTACCATTTTCTACCCCCCCCCCGAGTTCTGTAAGAAAAAATAAAAGGTAAAAATTTGAAGTCATTCTGTTTGAAACTCATAACAATATTGAAACTACAGGGGCACTTCACAGTATTAAGACCATTCTCTGAGAGAATATCAGTATTGAGAAAAAATTGAATGACCACTTATATCTGTCATGAATCTTACTGCATCAACTAACTTTGTAAAGTCTTTTTCCAGATAAATTTTTTGAAATTCAATTGGAATCTTGTCAATTCCTACTGCTTAAGGCTTATTAATATCTTTAATGTATAAATCGTATACATTCTTATCATTTCAAAAATATCTATTTCTTTGTTATTATTTGAAATACAGGCATTCTCCATATACCTGGAGCTTAATAACCTGCCATTTATTCTTTCAAAATTAATTAATCCTTGCAAACCTGTTTTCCCAGTTAAACTGTTTATTTTATTTTTACATAAATTTTAAGATGGCTGACGTAATAAATAAACTGTTTGTATTTCAAAATACCTCTGTGCACTTTAGCACAATGGTAGAGACGATTATAATGGAGCTAAAAGTTACTAAATAATTTCTCAGATGCATAAAGTAAAAAAATAAATAAACCTTAGTTTGAACAAATGAATTTCATTCATCTTAAAAATTCTTAGATGAATGAATTTACTTTCATATAAAATATCTACATGCATGTGTATCTAAGTTTTTTTTTTTATTAAGGAAAATACAAGTACAATTACAATATAAATCTTGTTGGTATACATTTGCTTAGATTTGTTACATTTATTATAACAATCATCAGTAAATAATTTTCCAAATTAGAAAATATACCCGTTTGATACATTAGTTAGTTATTATTACGACAAATTAATTTCATGATCAGAGCAAGAAGCTCATCGTTCAAACTTAGTCTATAATTATTATGTAACTAGTTTTATATCAGAACAACTGGCTCTTCATTTAGTGACTTAACCAGTGATCCTATTTTGATTGGCAGTGATCCTTTGTCATTCTCCATCTAACTGGACCATTTATTTTTTAACCTTGAATTAATATTTAATTAGCATACCTGAGGATAGGCTCTTCATCCAGAGGCCTAAGTTGCCCCCAAGGGTCCCTGAAAAGCGTTTCCGGTGTTAACAAGTGATCCCTGAACATAGTCCTTCGAATAAATTTTTTACATATCTCCCATGGTTCCTTACTTCCTTGCTTAAAAACAGTTGACATTAAAAAACAAATCAGTGTAGATTCCTGGAATCAATTCTCAGCTAACAATAACAACGATATTCAATTTGATTGAATGAATGAATGAAACTATTATGCATAACTTGCCATTTAAGTGTTCAAATGTCACATAATTTCCAGAGTGATTAATTATATAATTAATAATTATGACATCTCTGATACCGAAATATAATACATTAAATGCAACACTGCCATTGCTTCATATATGGTAAAAATATTAAGAACAGGCATTAAGGTTATATTTAATATTTTTAATTTTCTGGAGATCATAAGTGAGCCAAGAGATAGAAACAAAATTTTTTAAAAAGTATTTTTACATTTACGAAGTGCATAGGTTCAAAGTCATGAGTAGCAGAGTACTTTCATGTGACAAAGTTAATCCACGATGATTAAATTATCAGTTTGGTTATAACATGACTTCTGAAATCAATGTGGGTGTAATTGTTTTTTCCGCAAACTTCTTGAAGTGAATGGCGTTTTTTCCTCATGTGCTGCTGGAAAATGACTGGAAAAATATATTAACTCGATAATCCAGGAGATATTTAGGAATTTACTAAATGCTATCTTGAATTAAATGATGAGAATAATGAAAATAAATGTGAAAATAAAAGACATTTAAAAGATGAAAATTATGTAAAAGTTCATTCAGAAGATACAAAGAAAAATATTTCTAATGAAGAAGAATTGGACATGGAATGAAGAGTATTTTTTTTGGAAAGAATAAAAAATCAAAATGAATGGAAAATTCAATAAGAGAACATATAAAACAGCTGCATAATATTTTATGTTAATTTCTGTTAATTTGGTCATGCATAAACAATACCAAGACAGAACTCAACTGCTTTATCACAAATGATATCATAAATGTAATCTTATTATATAGAAATGAATACATCAACTCTGTTTTAAACTAGCTTTCATGAGAAAGAGATGCAAAATAAATAAACAAACCAAAGTGAAAACATTTTTAGACCTTTTATATCTAGCTGTTTACATTGCAGTAATCAGGTAAATTTTCAGTATTTTCAGACTTCTGATGATGTGGGATTGTCTTTAAGATGATTTAGATTTATTCATAACTCCATAAGGTTTTATGACAAACTTACTTAGAATACTTGAAAGTAAAACAATTAGCAGCTGTGAAAGACATTTTCTCATCCCGTTTAAAGAAAATTTGTACTTGTATGTTATTCTCTAGGAGAAAAAGTAATAATAGAATAAAATGTTACTTGGATTTAGAGACAAATGTAGGTTTAGAAAATATAATTAATCCAAGCCCAGTAAATATTGTATAAAAATTATTTACTTTGGTCAATTCCAAAATATTTTATACAGAAAATCTTGAAATATATTCCAGTAAGCAGCTCAAAAGTCATTACTTGATTAGTAATAAACCAGCAGATATAATAAAGAGACTTGTAGAGCCCACTTACTCATCAAGACTTAATGTTATAATAGATTACTGATTATTAAAAAAAACTCTCTATACATAGTGATCATGTGATGTTTATTAGATTACTGGTTCAATGCTATATATCTTATCTTAATTAACCTTTTGAATCAGGTCTTAAAAATTCAAATTATTTTCTTTTGGTGGTACTTCCATACTTCTATCTTATATATACCCAAAAATGGATAATAAAAAAAAATGTAATTTTAGTTTCAAGAATGCATTTTGATGATGCTGTAAATTTAGATTCACAAAAACTTAACATAATACAATGTTAAAATCAATAAAATCAGGAGCGGTCACAATAGACCAAATGATAGGTACATTTAATGTGGCCAGGAAAAACAACAACAAAAAAGGCCTATGGTAATATTCTATACAATTTTGAATACTGCATGAATAAATGCTCAGACTATTAATATGTTGAACAGTAACGTAAAAATAAGATGCAGGCAGTTACTGTCTAAACAAATAAAATGATGTTCGAAATCTCTACTAGATGTGCATAAGTCATCATATGTAAAACGTCACCAATTTCAAAAACAAATTGAAGGAAATTCTCAATAAGCAGAAAAAGATGTTTTAAATGCTATGCATCCAAAACAAATTGTCTATTTAGACAGTATCTTTTTAACTTCAGCATCATAATTTAATTTGATAACAGCTATTCTACTGTAAAACGTAAGCTTGTGGTTAAGACCTGTAGAGGTCCCTACTTTCGCATTTTCACGTGCATATTCTTGAGGTTTACAGCCTTAATAAATATTACTTACGTAATCAATGTGCGTTTAAATAAATTTATAATCAGTTCTATAAAATGAGATTTGTAAACTGCGCTTGTTATCGTAAATAAATAAAAATCAATTCAAAAGCAAAACTTTGTTCATTATTGTTACATGGATATGAAATAAAGAACAGTATGGATGGATATGTCAAAGTTTATATTATATTTAGTTAAAATTCATTTTTTTCTCACAAGAGTTTTTTTAAAAATCATCTTATTTCTGAAATTAAATTTTAGTTTGTTATCAGAGCCGGTGAGAGAAGTTTCATGATACCTTTTTGTGTAAAAAATATTTCATTTTACTCTTTATGTAAAATAAGTTTTGAGTAATGACAAAACAATAGACATTAAAAAGCTTCACGTCAGTAGAATTATAAACCAATATTTTTTTTCTTGGATGTGAAAGTAAGGTATACAGTATTTGTTAAGTTCTGATTTTGGATAAAAAGTTAAAAGTAGAATAATTAAAAGATTGACAAACAATGATTATGTCCAATTACATGGTGAAAGCATTAAAAATCATTTATAAAATACTTCTTAGTCAAGCATTGTTAGCCGAGAGGTCAGCGCAGCCGCCTTGCAAGCAAAAAGTTAGTTGCAGATGGTTGTTGCGGGTTCGCCTCCGGCCGATGCTATGACATATGGAAAAAAAAATACTTCTTATGCTGAATATAAACTACTATTTCAAAATTATATAAGTAACAATACATATTAATTATTAGCAAGCATGAACATTTTAATCAAAAGCATACTTTTTATCATATATATACACACAAAGACAACAGTATACACGTTTTGTTCATACTTTTTAATTCTAAACAAATTTTATTTCCTTTAATATTAGAAATTTTGTTATTTATGTCATATACATTAATTTCTTTGCTCAGAAGCATATTGGATAATTAGCATGTTGATTCTCATCTGTAATATTTTGCCACTTGCTTATCTTTCTCTTAATACAATCTATTTTAGTATCTTAATTTAGAATTGCTTTAATGATTTTAATAAGTCTTAATTAAGTATATTTTAGTATCTTAATTTAGAATTGCTTTAATGACTTTAATAAGTCTTAATTAAGTATTGTAAAGATGGAATGTTATATACAGGCAAAACTCTCTATATACATATTGCCACTCAGTACAAGCCAGAGTAATTAATGGATGCCAGAAGGCTTGTGCATAAAATCCCTCATCTAGTGCCTACTCATCCAATATCCCCAGACTAGTTTCTGGCTTGTGGCCTTCATCAGTGAGGAGCCTTGGATCTGAGAGTACTGCACCTCACTGATGAAGGCCACAAGTTCAGAAACTAATCTGGGGATATTGGATGAGTAGGCACTAGATGGGGATTTTATGCACAAGCCTTCTGGCATCCAATGATTACTCAGGCTTGCACTGAGTGGCAATACGTATATAGAGAGTTTTGCCTGTTTTAATAACAGTTACGAGCAAACATAAGAAATGGTGATCATGTGATGTTTATTGGCCTAATGTTATATACAGTTGTAAAACAACAACTACAATAACAGATATTTAGACAATGAAACAACAAGGATCAGCTATCATAACGCACCCCTTTCTTGTAAACAAAACTGATATTCTATTTTAAAAATAAAACAGGAAGTTAATGAAAATATTTTACCAAATCCACTAAAAGCCCATTAAAAAAAAAAGATGGAAAAGCTGGTAAAAATAAAAATGTTGTTTTACTGAATAAAAAAAAATTTAAGATAATATCGACACCATTAAATTCTTCCAAAGCATAAGCTTGTGGTTAAGACATGCAGAGGTCCCTACCTTCGCATTTTCATGCACATATTCTTGAGGTTTACAGCCTTAGTAAATATTACTTACATAATCAATGTGCATTTAAATAAATGTATAAATTAACTTTCATTGCTGTGCATTCAGTAATCTTATTGTCTTGCATGGTTTAAATGGTAAAGTAGTGAACTCGAGATCGAAGTCCAAGATTTTTCTATTCCGTCATGTTTTTGTTTTTTTCACTATAAGGTATAAAAAAAATGCTGGTAAATTAAATGTGCCACTCACAATCGAGCATAGTTCTCCTAACTCTCAGAAAAAGGAACTGTTCTAGAAATGAGTTTTAGGATGACTATAAAAACCAATTCATGAACCATAAAAATATCCACACATGGAACATACTGGCCATTTTTCTGTTTGTTTGATATTTTGCAATGCTGTCTTTTAATTTCTTTTAGCAGAAAACTTCTCATTTGTGAAATATCCTCCAATATATTTAATTCTCTGCCATATCTTTCCAATAGAAACAGTAAACATTTCATCTCTTCAGAATGTTTTTGAGATAAGCCCCATAGAGTAAACAGGGTCTACCTATACCATGACAAAGTGCTCAAGTTTATATGTTTTGCATGTACAATCCAAAAAAAGATATAATTTTATAATAGGGATCTATGTGGTATTATATTCAGCAAGTTTAATTTTTGCAATCTTGCCATAGTGTTTTTAAAATATTGCAAAGTATCCTTAAATGAAGGTCTGTAATACATTTATATTGCATCAATAGAGTATTCAAGTCTCACATACAATAAATTGGGTAAAATATCAGCTCTATACATAGAAAATTTTTAGGTGCAGTTGTAACTTTATTGTGATGAAATGCTCTTTTAGCTTGTTAAAAGCAGCCACAGTACTTTGGAGTCTATGCTTTATCTCAACATCTAATCCCATCTTTCTCCTTATAAAACCACCAAGTTATTTAAATCATCTAGTTTAAAAAAAAAATTGCCGAGGATTCTTCTTCCATCATTGGCTGACAAAGAACTTGAGTTTTTTGAACACTAATTATTAAACCAACGCTTTTATAAATTGTATTCAAAAAACTTTAATTACATTCTATAAATCATCTTTTGAACTGGTGAAAATAGGATAATTATCAGCATATTGTAAACCCAGAATCCAAGAAGATAAAGTTCTTTCCACTTTTAAATGATTCAAATTGAAGATTCCACCACCAAATCTTTATCACATCTTGATTACTGTTTCAAAGCTTCCTATAAACAACTCCAAAAACAACTATCATTAAAAATATACAAAATAAGTTTGGAGCAAGTGAGTGCTGTGTTTAAGCTACTGACAAACTTCACAGGATGACAGTGGAATGACTTATTAACATGTGAATAACAAATAAACAGTATCTGATCCAGAAAACTCTTTGCTGCCATTCAAAATAAGATGTTTTGATTCTCCAAAGCCTAGATAATGTTTTTGATACAAAAAGTCCTTCAACTTTTCCATCTTGTTATTTAAATGCCTTTCAAGATAAGATGTATTGATTCATTAAAGGCTATGTAATGTTTTCATACTAAGGACCTTTTCTGTTTCTTAAACTAATGTTAGGGGCCAGTCATCGTGAATCTCTCATGTCATTAGTAATCTCCTTATACTAACTATGACAATGAGATTGGTATTTACGCACTCGCTTTTCTATCCTTTAACTACATATATAGCATTTCTGATTTCAATTTCTTTTCTTTTTTAACCCAAGCTTTTGAAAGTAGAGGAAACAGTGATTAGGACAGGTTTAGAAGGCTGTTAGTACTTAGTTGTGATCTTTGTTTGAGACAGGACAATCATTTATAAGTTGGGTTGAAACTGATTTGGGACAAGAATTTCAATTAGGCAAAGATTGTATAAAATATGGTTTACAGGTGACCTGTCTTACATAATTTGTCTAGGCAATAGTAATGCAATAAATAGATGTGACACCTGCTTTGATATTTCTAAAAAATGGATTACCTAATTCATTTGCATTTAGTTTGCATATCTTAAGTCTAATGTAAACAATACCGCATTTTGCATATCTTAAATCGAATGTAAACAATACTGCAGTTTTCAATATGGCCATGATTATGAGGCATGGATCCTCAAAAGCACTTAGCCTTAACTGAGTTATTAATATTTTTCGTTTTTATAGCTTCTGCAACTTGCGTTTTGCATGCGCTTTGTAAATTATCATATTATTAACAAAATCATTTCTCAACATGCTCTCATCATAGATTTAAAAATAAGGGGTCTTAGATGGATTACTAATAAAGGGAGGGGGGAGGAGGAAGACAGAGAATAACACACTTTGTTTATTTATGGATATCATGACATAAAAGACGCTGGCACATCATATTACTATATGATAAGTAAATAAATTATGATGTACCAAAAAAAACAACTGAATATTTTCTCATCGCCTTAAATATTTGTAAATAAATTTGTGGTGGGAGTTGTTATTGTTAAATCTAAAAAAGTAGATAGATATATTTTGAACTTTAAGAGTCCTAGTTTCTTTTCACAAGAAAATATCTGAAAAATTTATTTTGGTATTTTTCACTTGTTTTAAAACTTTAGTACCATATTTAAATATTGTTATTATTTATGTGGAAAAAAGGGTATTTTAAAAACGCCTTTTCATTATTTTATATAAACTGAAATGAAATATGATGAAAAACATTTTAGAAGCCAATGGATTTTTTTTTTTTGTAAATTATTTAAAAATTTGTAAATCAAAATTCATATATTCTTAATCAAAATTGTGTAAAATATAGACAACATATGAATCTATATTTAAAAAAAATTTAAACTACGGTTTAACTGCCAATAAAACTATGAAAATTTAATTGCTAGAACCAATTCGCTTTATAGTGTAATCTTATTACCATATTTATTTATGATATAATAACATTCAAAACAGACTTAGTTTTCATTTCCCTGCAGAACACTTTATTTTAGTGAGGAAAAAAAAATACAGTTTTGGAAATTGTTTTAAATTTTTGTCAAATTAAAAAAAAACCCCAAACTAATTTGGGTTGCATGACAAAAATATTATTTTTTCTATTGTGTCATAGCATCAGACGGGAAGCGAATCCATTAACTCGGGACAACTGCTTGTAAAGCGGCTATCGCTGACCTCTCGACCACCAATAACAAAATATTATTTAAGACAATATATAAATACTTTTAAAATGTGTCCATAGGTTTGTGTATATATATACTCATGCGTACTGTATATATATACTCAAGCGTACTGTATATATATATCAATAAAAATAATCAACTGGTTTATTACTCAGCAGTTCATAAAAAATTTGAGCACTAGAAATAACAGAGACAAGCCGTGATCTCAGAATCAGCTGCCCTTCCATTACCAAAATAAACAGATATGTGATTAAGTTGTATAGCAGTTTCGATTAAATACTATTAATATAATGCACTGCACAGTTTGGTGCAGATGATATAGCATCCAATCTGGGATCGGGAAGATCCCAGGGATGATTCTGGTGCGCGAACTTCTTATGAACTCCAGAGCAATAAATTCATAAGCCTTTTTTTTAAAACGTGATAACTTATTAGAAATAAAAATGTTTTATTACATTTATTAGAAACTAAATGATTTACAAACATACACCCACACCTATGCAAGCTCATCTGAAAATAAATAAATTAATAAGCTAAAAAAATCTTGGTACTGGAAAAAAAAAGTTGGAATTATTTAAATTTTTCCAGCAGATTTACCCAATATGATAACACAATGTAACGATCCTACAATCCACTTCAAAATAGCAATAAAACAAACTAGTAATTATGGTGAATAATATTTCTGTAGTGTAATTTTTCACTACACCACTCTCACGCAAGGTAGGGACTGATATATATATATATAAAGCGTTATAGCATCGGCCGGGAAGCGAACCCGCTAACCTGGGACAACTGCTTGTAAGGCAGCTGTGCTAACCACTCGACCACCAATGCTTGACAGGTAGGGACTGATTTCTATCTGCTTTTAACACTTTGTGGAGGAATATAAACATATATCCAAAGACATGTGAAAAAGTTCTATGGTCCCCAAGTTGCACATTACATTCTGAACCAGCACTCATCAGTTGGCCCAGACCACAATCTCTTATACATATCTTTATCATTGTTCTGCATATATATATATATAGCAAATACTGAACAGTGATAAAAATATTTGTAAGAGATTGTGATCTGGGCCAACTGATGAGTGCTGGTTCAGCACAAAATGTGCATCTTGGGAATCATAGATCTTTTTCGCATGTCTCTGATCATTTGTTTTTGATCCCCCCCCCCTCCACAAGGTATAAAAAGCGGATAGAAAATCGTGCCTACTTTGCATGAGAGTAGTATACCGAAAATTACACTACAGAAATATTCATTATTGGATAATCTCTAGTCTAATGAATGACTAATAAAAAATATTAGTAATTATGGTATCTCAAAAAATAAATAAATCACTATTTGAAAGTGCATACATGGAAAAACATATTTGTAATTTGCTTTATATAAGCATGGAATTTATTATAATTGAATAAACAAATAATTTTTAATTGTAAAATATTAATGCTAAAAAGAACATCATGCACAGAATAAATTTTTA
This sequence comes from Epiperipatus broadwayi, assembly GCA_028023455.1. Lineage (NCBI taxonomy): Eukaryota > Metazoa > Onychophora > Udeonychophora > Euonychophora > Peripatidae > Epiperipatus > Epiperipatus broadwayi. Next base: position 28,732,953 of record JAQFVV010006198.1, read on the forward strand.
AGTATATATTTATATAATAAATTGTTATTTATACAGTTTCCTAATATTACAACTAATAAGAAAGACAATATAATGTTTAAACACAATCTAAAAAAATAATTATTATTTTATGATTAATAATAGCAACAAAATTCAGTGCAAAATGGGGGAAAAATAGATAATATATATATACACAAATATTAACCCAAGTACAATTGAATAAATTGAAGTTACAGAAATGTATGATGAAATTACAACATTTAATAATGAATGATACAGGAAATGCACTAAGTCATTCAACTCCACCAAGAATGATCCAAATTTGAAGAGTATAGAATTTTATGTGGGTATACTTGATTTATTTACATATCTAAACCTAAAATTGTTTCAAACACCAAGCTTCCATGGGATGTTAGTGATACTAACAAATTCATACTCAAATATTACACAACCATGATGACAGAACTGATTTCTTCCAACACATTTAAGATATTTGTATTTTTATATTGGACTATTTCCATCATCTAATATGTGTGTTGAATGTCTTTAAAACAATTTAATTTTATTTAAATATTCCAAATACATTCAACTATTAGTATATGAACCAACTGTTAGTAATATCACAGCAAACAGGTTAGTATATGCACAACATTTTGAGAGGTATTATTCTCCCCTCTTCTTCAGGTGTTGCTGACCTGACCAGTGACAGTACAAGCATGAGATTCGAACCTGGGTCCTTAGATTCTTGAATTTTAAAGTAATGCTCTAACCAATTTATATATTGATGAGGCCAGATATTTATTTTCAAGGATGAAAGCTCATGGGGAAATGTTAATGACAATAAAAGTTCAAACTATGAGAGAGCACAACTGAGATAGATTGTAGATTGCCAGGTTTTGTTCATGATGCTTTGGGATAAAATTGTGAAAAAGTATAAATATGTGTTACACCATTGTTTGCTATTTTTTTTAGAGTACTTTGTATTTTTATTGCCAAATATTATGGAGTAGCAGGTGGTGTGTCGACAAGTACAGATGCATTATAAGGCTGAAAGTATTTTACATATATTTAAAGCAATTGCTGGAGGTTGATGGTATGGTTATGAAATGCAAATAGGCATAGAGATAAAAAGCAGGGGCAGGTTTGAAAATGAAGTACCACTTCTTCTGGCTAATTATTGCACAAGACACAAGTAGGTTTGAAATTGAGTTTGAAGCAGTCGTGAAACACTTTGATTGGAAGTGTACTCTATAATACATTAAATAAAAATTTTAACATGATCGAGGAGCATAAACAATTGAAATTTGGTTGAGGTCTTAGCAACTGAAGGAGTTGTCCATAGATATCTGGATGAGTAAGTCAGTTTTTTTAAATCTCTAAATGACATGCGAAGAAGAGATGTGATGCTATACTGGTTTAATAGATTAGCATGTAATGGTATAATCTTAAAAACTTTTGTGGATTGAATTTCATCAATATGTATGGATGATGAATTAAGACCTTCAATAAATATCTTCCATCCATCCATTCATTGTTAGGATTTTCTTATTAGCATTTTGTCACCATTATTATTATCAGGATTAATTTTAAATTCATTGTCACTAGTTCTGTTCTTTTAACCTTTTAAAAATCTTCATTTTTGGAGGCTTCACCAGGTATATTTCATTATCATCAATATCAGCTATTGACAAATAAATATGTCAATTCTAAGTTTAGACATTAAAAAAAGATAAAGAAAATTAAAGGTGAGTTTTGCAATTACTATACAAAATTCAGTATCCTTTTCATTCTTGTTTGTAATGAATTGGGTGAAATGTTTTGAATGTTAGCTAAAGAAAAGGCTTTTTTTATTAAATGTAACTGAGTGTGCTTTCGACTTAGAATATCACATTCATGGCATTTATGGGTTGGCTGGATACGTTGTTATATTTATTGATGAAGAAGTAATTATTTAAATTAACTATTTAATATTCTACTTGCTTGAGAGTTGGATGCTGTTTTCCTTTTTGTTAATAAGTAATTGTTTAGTGATAAACCGCACCTCTTTCATTTTTCTTTTTCTGTCATCCAGTTTGGTCAAGCGTTGGTGGCCTAGCGGTTAGCATAGCTACCTTCCAAGCAGCTGGTCCGGGATTCGCGTCCCGGTCAATGCATTTGACATATATATATATAAAAACAATATCTTTTTTTTTTTTTAGCCAACATGCCTGCCAATTTATTAATTATTATACAAAATAATTTGCAAACTTAGATGCATTCACTTATATTATATCAAGATGTTTAGGCTGATGTGTGACACCTTGTGAAACTTTTGAAGTGAAATTTATTTTTAGGAAAATAATAACAGCTCACCTAATTGTAGCTTTCTTTGAATTTATCTTTCCAAAGAAAGGAATCAAAATTGCACTGTCTCATATTTGTAAGCATATTTATTGATATTATTATTTTTTTTTTAAAGCACATTTTTGGTAGTTTGCTGACATGGATTTATTATTAGAGATTTTAACATTTTTTAATCTTGATTGTTGATCTTTCTTTCAAAATTGTTTCATTAATGACAAGAATAATATTCATATGGCTTTTGCTAACAGACACATCGAGGATGTTTTTTTTTTCATATAGCTGATGGCTTTTGAAAATCTTCTGATTAATTAAATTATTACAAATAAACATAAAACAATTGGAATAAATCTGCCAACCCTTTTTCTTTTTTAAAAGTTAAATAAAATAACACTAAAATAAACTTCTTAACATTTTGAATAATTTTATTACAATACGGAAAAAAAAACAATTTATGTCAAGCGTTAGTGGTCGAGAGGTCAGCACAGCCGCCTTACAAGCAGTTGTCCCGGGTTAGCGGGTTCGCTTCCCGGCCGATGTTATGATACATAGAAAAAAAAAGACAATTTAAGCATTTGTTTATATGTACGAATTACATGAATTAATAATTGCCAGCTCCTAGCTTTTACTGCTTGGACGTAGTTCAAATCCCCTGCAACATAGATAGCGTGATCCTTATTATACTACAACATGTTCTATTTAGCTTATTTAATTCAATTCCTTTTGCTAGAAAATGGTGTATACATTTTTTTTTATTTAGGCCAATATATTTTTTAATTCTCTCTTTTTTTATAAAAAAAAATACAATTTTAAAACTACAGTTTTTTCAAAATTATTTTTCCTATATAAAAAAAAAAAAGATATAAAAAGATGTAATTTGTAGATATATGTCAAGTTCTATCTAAAGTAAAAGCTCGATAATTTTCCAGGTTGTATGTGCGTTTTTATAAATATTATGTGATAATTATACAGACTTAATCAATACTCTTCAAGAAAAGCAGAAAAACATTTGAAAAGAAACACATTTAAAAATAAATTTATTTTAATGACAACGAATAAATGTAAAAAAAAAAAAAAAAATGTTAAAAAAGAAAAAAAAAAACACGAAAATAACTCAAAATTAAAAAGAAATTCACCAATCTAGCAGCCATTTACTATTATTATATATTTAAAAAAAATATTTTTTGCCTATATATATAATATTGATACTCTGCCGTTATTAATATGAAAATACTATATCAGAGAATAAAAATATATTAAATTCCAGGTACCTATATCGTATAAATTCACAGGATTAAAGATTTTCTTGCTTCTCAACAACTATTTATGTCTATTCAAGTCAGACAAGATTGAGAACCTAAAGACTTACGTTGCTGATATGAGAAAATCAGGTTGTAACACAACTGATATACACAAATATGTGGCTTAATTAAAAAAACACAATTACAAACAAGACTGAGAATACAAGGAACGCAAAAATGGATAGTGCTTCCATATGTAGGCCTCACATAGGAAACAAAATTGTAAAGATTTGCGCTGATAAATTCAACATAGGATTTACAATGCCCAACAATATAAATAGACTGATTAATAATATAAAGGATAAAATATACAAATTGGATCACCCTATTGTATATGTGGAATGATGTAGCCAAACAGGACTGTCCTTACACCCACTATAGTGAAACAAATGCAAATCTGAGAACAAGATTGACGCAACATACCTTAATGTACAAAAACTAAGACAGATTCAACAAATATATACGTATTTTACAACCATGAAAAAGAATATGGTCACAGTTTGATCCTATTATTATTATTGAAATAATGTGCGAAGAAAGAAACGATAGAAAATGTAAGATCAAAGAAGCATGGCTTTTTGCATAAAATGAATATATATTGAACCAAAAAGATAATAGTATTCAAATTAGTAAGAAATGGGACTCATAGATTCTTAAAAGAACAACCATGATTAAGAGGCACACACTCAAAGGTTTACTCGGTTTACTTAATATATTTTTATTCAGTTATAATATTTTCATTTATATATATAAGTGCAATAAATAGGAGAAGAAAATTATTATATAATTACTAATATACTTGAAAATATTATATGTATACAAAACTAAAATTAAAAATAGAAAAAACACTGAATTGTATAAATAAATATTTATTTAAAGCCTTATTATATATGTACATTTAATTTTTTTTTCGGAAGAAAAACTTATATAGTTAGATAATACGTATTTACTCAAGAAATGATCGATTTTCAGTGTCATGTATATTATAAGGTTAATGTTCAAAAAAAGACCTCACACCAAACATCACTTACTCTTATGTCTTCTATTCTTTATACTTCTTTTTAAAATTAATATCTAACTACTTTCCTTAAGATTATCAATGAACTTCTATCGTTATTTCTTTTAGCTTCTTCTATAATATTCTTGCTTAGATATATATTTTTAATGCTTTCAATTCACCAGCTATTTCCATTTCTTTTCATTACTTTTTATTTTATTTACATTTATTTTTACCATCAATCATTTTAAAATTCCATTAATCTTGAACAACATTTTATTACTTCACCCTTCCTATATTCAAATTCTGCCAAATCAGCAGCTCTGATCTCTAATGCTAACTGTATAATAATTTAATAACAGACATATGTATGAAACAAAACAAAAGGTGTACAATATTCCCATCATGCATTCTTCAGTTGATTTCTTCTGTAAGAAAATTTATTGAACTTTACAAATACATTTTATTTCCTAAACAAATTTCCTAATTATCGTATCTTTTAATATGTACTTTTTTCAAAATATTCAATTATTATACATTTTTCAATTACAGCACAATGCAACAAATATATCCATCCCCCTTTTGTCTCTAACTTTTCTAAGTCCAAATAGCTACTTAAATAAAACATCTAGACATCTGCCAAGCTGTGTGTAAGATTAAGCTGATAATATTTCATTGCATTAGGATGTTTCTGGCATCCAAATAAGAAGACATTTAATGACCACTGGTCAACTAACTGTCTCACTTTTATTTTTTCCAAAGTTTCTAATAATTCAATTAGAATTTTTTATCAGTTCCTTGTGCTTTACCATTTTCTGCAGAAGTTAAAGTTTCTATAACTTCTTTATTGCTCAAGCCTATTTTATCATAAATTATTTGATATCCTTTATCAGCAAAGATAGAAATTGTTATTTGTATTGCTTAAAATTTCTCATTGCATCCATTTTCTTTGCTAATATTTTATCATTTTTATTTTCAATTATTGATTCATTTTTGTGGTCCAGATTTTCCCATTCAAACTGTTTTATATTAATTCATATTACTGTTCTATGTATATTTTCCTTTTAGACCATTTTCTTCTAGCTTTATGTACTTCACATTTCAATTCATAATTAAGCCTACTATAAGTACATGCATATTTTTTCACCTCCTCCATGCTATCATTTTGTTCTACATTGTTAATTAAAGGTTTTTTTTACCTCTTACTTTTTTAATAACATATTGTCTTCACTGCATCATATTTAAATTTTCAATGAAAAATTTATTTCATTTAAATTTACTTTGATCAATCAGTATTCTACTACAAATGCTTATTTTATTTCTTAAAAAAAACAAAAAAACGAAAAGATTCTTCCCAATTTCCCCTTTTAATTTGATGGTTAACCCTGCATCTGTGATTATATTATTTTTAAAAATACTATCACTAGTAAAGTATAATATGAATCTATACCCATTCCAGGATATGCAAATACATTCTTAAATAACATTCATAAATCTGCATAGCAACGAAATATAATTTGCTTAAAATATCATCTAGACTTTTCCATGGGGAAAAAATAACCTCTTAGGATAATTAAACTATTTATTATAATATGCTACTTTCTTTACAAAAATATATAATTCTTTCAACTTTTTAACTATTTTCTCCTAGGCACATCGGTTTCATATTTTAGTTCACGACTAAGTTTTCTATATATAATTCTATTTCATATAGAATTCATATTTTTTCAACTATTACTATTTACTTCATTATTTCTTGTTCTACCCAATCACATTATTATCTGAAGCATTATGGTCTATTCATTATTAATTACAACTACTTTTCTATTCTTCTATTTCTTTTCAATCATCATCATTAGAGAGCATGCATATCTGAATAATTACCAAATTCATTTGCAACTACTTGGTAATTAAGTCTAACTACCAAAGCCTGTCACTCATAGGAATACTTGTTAAAATACTATTTTTTGATTTAGGCCTAAAATAATAATTACAATTTTATGTCTATTGCTGATTTAAAAATAACATATGATTACACTTTTATCTCCCTCCCCCCCAATAATTCAACCATCTTGTTTCATAGAATTCTACCATATCTACTCCTTTTTTTTCATCATCAACAATCAGCAAAACATCTCATAATCAAAATATAACCTTTTGCACAATAGGGTTAAATATAATCTGACTCCATACTATTTAAAAGAACAATCTTGGTCTAAACTTAACTTTCATTTCTCTAAGATTAGATCTAAAATAACTTCTAAAAAAAAACTTTCTTTGACTTCTTGCTGGCATCATTTGGAATAATGATGCAAATACTTTACAAACAGCTTCATTAGTTCTAGCATATTCCATTTGTGAATGCTCTACATAATCTCTTCAGACAAAAAAGGACCATGTTAAACTTTTGAATTATTTAAATATTATTGGCACACTCAAATCTATCCCTTTGCAGCAACTTCCTGTCCTTTCTCATATTCATTCATTAGATATAAAAAGAGAAATTACACAAAAATATAAATGAATTTGCCTATAACTCAAAATATAGTATTGTCATCTAAGACCTATCTCAAAGCAAAAATCCCTTTTCTAGATGACCAGCCAAGGATTTACAATTAAAAAATTATGGCATAATTGATGACATTGCAAATAAAATTCTTTTTTTAGATCCAACAATAAAGTCAATTGAATTTGATCTTCTTAAACATTACTGGAGTTCATTAATACATTTAGAACAACACATGACCGCTATTTTTCTGCCAGTTCTGATGTTTTTCTTTGTCTCACACATCAACATAAAATATATGATAAAATGATTATTACTTATCAGAAAATAATAAATTTGACTTCATTTGATAGATATTTTTGTTTACTACTGAAATAAATTTTAAATGTTCACATTTTATTTCTGTAAATATTAAAAAAGTGAAGATGTAATCAAAACAAAGACTTTACATATCATCGTTTCTAGAAAGATTATTTTCAATTTATAAAATCAACAAAATATTTTTTAATTCTTATTACCTTTAAACATTCCAATGAATAATTATTTATTTCTGTTATATATAACGAATTATGCTTTAAAAGTTTAGCCTTTTAGCACAAATTTCAGGTGAAAAATTTATTATAATAAAATATACTGTTTTACACGCATTTTAACATATAATACTTATGAAAAAATTCACCAGGGGGCAAATTGACTGAAAGACAATTTTCTATCATCCTGAAATAAATTAAGATTAATTCACTTGCTTCATAAATAGAACAGCCACTGATTTATGCAAATGTGATCAGACACAAAACATGAAATACATAGTTAATATTAACAAATATATGGCTAGAATGGCACTACTGAAGGATTTAATAAAGCCACTAGAAAATTTCTCCTAGTTAAAATCATTGCAGGTTTCTTCATAATACTTTGTTATAACTGAAATACAGGCTTATTATATACCTGTATCTATATATGTAATATATAGAGTATGTGAGCACAGACTTTCACATGACCCACCACTCACCACTCTATCTCATAACATTGATACCCTTGAACACATATATGTTGAAAAAGATAAATAATCACCAATATACATATTTCATATTAAACCAGCAATCATCAGTTGGTCCAGATTATCATCTTCACACATACATGCAATAAGTGCTCATATATATATTAAGATAGCCAATCCTCATACTTTAATGGACAGGCTTCAATCCACTCCACACTCCAACACATCAACCATCCATCCAATTGAAGAACTGATGATGGAATGCTCAAAAGCCATCCTGAGGAGAAGATTCCATCATGCCCATGTTGACCTAAAGTCAATCTGATCCCTCATGTACAGGATGGTTGAAGAGTTAAAATGTGGAGTGGATTGAAGCCTGTCCATTAAAGTATCAAGATTGGCTATCTTAATATATATCTGAGCACTTATTGCATATATGTGTGGAGATGATAATCTGAACCAACTGATGATTGCTGGTTTACCATGAAATATGTATATTGGCGATTATTTATCTTTTCAACATATATGTGATCAAGTGTATCAGTGTTATGAGATAGAGTGGGGAGTAGTGGATCATGTGAAAGTCTATGCTCATATATATATATATTATGTGAAAGTCTATGCTCATATATATATATATTACATAATACTTTGTTCTAAATTAAGCTATATAAAAAATCCAAAATAAATACATTTGTAATTTTACTGACTTAATCATTCATTATCTTAATATTTCATTTTTTACTTATTTTGTAATATTCCTAAATTCAAGACTTTATTAAACTGGAGTAGTTTTTTATTTGTTTTCTTCAACCATCAATTTGACAATACAAATCTAATGGCATTTTGTTTTTTATTTTTTTTAATTTACATTAAATGGTAGTCTGCAATAGTTCCATCCCAGTTGATTTGATTGAATTTTTTCAGCCTTCTATCATTTCATTTAATCCCTTACAAATTATGACAAAAATACTTAATAACTTTCTTAACACAATTTATTTTAATAAATTTCATTTTTATAATGCATGCCTAAATATTAGTTTAATTGAAATATGTGTAATGACAACAATAATAATAAAAAACAAAGCAACAAACTTTGAAAATGTATATTTTATATATTGCAATTTATACCTCAAAGTATATAAATATAATTAACCAAATGAAAACAATTTACCTCAGCATCTCAATAATAAAACTATAACCTAACCCTCCCATACCATGACAGGTCCATTGTTCTATCTGTTGACATATTTTATAATTTTTCAACTGTTATTCTAAATCAGAATTAATAAATTGCACTTCATTTGGTAGAAATATATGTTTTCAAATAAAAAACATTCTAAAAATCATATTTAAACTCATAAATCTTGAAAAAAACAAAAACAAAAAAAAAAACCACAAAGGAGATAAAATGTCAATCAATGGTCTGCAGAAAAACAGTCCTCAGATAATGAACAAAATCTTTTTTATTTTACATTTATTTTTACAATGTGAATAAATAAATATTAATCTATTCCTAGCACAGTGTCAATAATGACATATTGATGATCAATTTCATAAGATGGAATGAGCAAAACACCATTGTTTTGTTAATGTTATTCTAAAAATAATTACTTTCTATTTTTTAAAATAAAAAACCACACACATACATATAAAAAAGTGTAACAATAAATACTTTTGATTTTTTATAATTATTGTATAAAAATAAGCATGAATCTTTAATTAAACATATCAATCTTTTTTTCTATTCCAAAAATCTTGAACAAAGAATAATAATAATGAAACATGTGGCGGCAGGACTAAAACATTTGGACAGTGCTACTTTTAATTATATTGGCCATTTTAGATTTTTTTTAAAATTACATAATATCTCAATAGATGGATGTACAAGCATGATTAAAAAAACATTTTAATAATGAGTTTGTCCAAAGACCTCAGTAGCAAAGATATGCAGAGTAAGCAAATCAAAAATATTTAAATTACTCATATTTATAGAAACAAATATATTTGAACTTATCTTTATTTAATATGGTTTGTACAATCACATTAGTATAACTATATGATAAAAAGAATAAAAGATTGATGATGAACTGGAAAATAAATGTTTTCTGCATGCACAAGTTCAAAAAAATGCTCAGATGATTTAAAAATCTGACTCTGAACTATAATAGAATTATCATAGTGCATTTTTCTATAACTACCATAAGACATGAAATGCCTTATAAATTTAAAAACTATATTAATAGCTTAAATAATTAAATGATCAAAAATGAATAAAATATCACCTACTATTTGAAAAAATACTGCAGTACAGAAGGCACCATTAAAATTTATATAATAGCATTAGTGATTAACAGCACAAATAAAAAAAATAGATGGAACTTTATTTAAATAAAATAAAGATTTGATTATTGAGGATGATTACATTATAAAATAGAATTTTAATTCTGATGTCATAATGTAGTAACTCAAATTCTTTGTTTGAAAGTGTTAAAAGATCATTAAAGTAAGTGACAAATTCTCTATGAAAGTGCCACCTAGTGCAAGCCACAGTAATCAATAGATGCAAGAATGGTGAAACTAGTATATACTTCTTTAATAGCTTGTGTAAGCATAGGAAATGGTGATCATGTGGTGTTTGATTAAAAATGCAGAAGTCATTTTTGGTTTATGAAAATACTAAAAAATATTGCCAAATTTTCATTACCTGTTATTACTTGAAAATATTAATAAAAAGAATATTTGCCATTATGCTAAAATAAAAACGACACCCCACTTTCCAAATATAATTTCAAATTTGAATATAAAATTTCTGACAAATAGCAAAATGAGATTTAATTGTCTAATGTCGTGCAGAAATATCAACATTGTACATTGCCTAACTATTATTTTCAATATATAAAAATGAATACTGCATTTTGTTTGTTCTACAATTTCATTAAACATAATTTTTATGAAAACTTACTCCCTATTCATCTTGAATTCATATATCATGTTACTTTTCAAGAATGAATCATACTTAATAAATAAAAACATCCTGGGTGTTTATTGTATGGCTAGTTTGTCTACCAAAAATATATTTAGAACGTAGTGGTTCAATGAAAAATTAACCAACCTAAGATTTTTTAAATCCCCATTTTATTTTTCCCTTTCTTCTATCAAAAATTGATACAAAATCTTTAGCTTTAAAACCACCATTCTAATCACTTAAATATCTGATCAGGTCATTATTTTATTATTCAGCCAATAAAATTTGAAAAAGTTTTTTTTAAAAAAAGAAGCCAGAATTCAGGTTAAATGAACATTTTAAAGCACACACACAAAAAAAATCCCATATCAGAATATATAAAAATTAATTCTATTAGAAAATAAGTAAAAGATACAGAAAAATGATAGTATTAAGAAATCATTTAAAACCATATAGTTCATTGAAATGCAGGTAAAATCTAATTCAAAACATACCACATTTATTTAACGAATAATACTTCTGTAGTGTAATTTTCATTACTCCACTCTTTTACAAATATCTCTATCATCATTCAATATATACAGATAACCAATTCCTATAGGTTAATTGATAAATATTAAACTTGCCAGCTTCACAACTATGGCACAAACCACTTAATGGAAATATATTAATAATTTTAATTAGTTATTCATTAGACTAGAGATATAATCCACTTAATAAATAATAGTGAATAATCTCTGAATAACTAATAAAAATTATGGTAATTATGTATTAGACCTGCAATGTATTAGACCTCCTACGCCTTTTCACATTCATATCAATACTGATAACTTTCTAATCTTTAAGATGTGACCAAATAAGGTGTATAATTAAATCTTGTACAAACTTGAAATAAATTTGTCAAAACAAACCATATGTACATGATATATTTTTGCAAAATTTACAAAGATATCAGCAGTCTGAATATGTATGTGAAAAGGCACAGCAGTTCTAATGCATGACAATAATTGCACCACATTAAATTTAACAATACTAAAAATATTAATTTATAATAAAACTAAAAATATGAATTTCACACAAAAATAAATCTGAAAAAGTTTTATGCAATTTCCAAATGTTACTTTAAATATGGACAAAACAATCACTTAATTACAAAATGCTTAAAATATACACATATGGTGCTTACGGTGTAATATATAACAGGAATTGTCATGATGAAACAATCAATTTCTCTGTTCTACTTTATTTTAAGTGGATAACATTTTGTTTCAAAATGGAGACTTAACATGTGATTGTGCAATATAATGCTTGCATGGGATCTTCACCAAAAATATTAATGAGTAATAAATGTGTTTTTTTCAACCCCCTCCCCCCAAAAAAAATAAATTACTATACTTTTGTTATTTCTTCAATTAGCGGAATAATTTTTTTGTTGTTACCCAGTATGATTCACATGAAAATGGTCAGTAACTTGCAACTCATAATTCAGCAGTTTTATAGGTTTTCCAACACTTTGAATAAATTATCAATTCCTTTTATCAGATTTGTCACTGTTCCACCATGAATTCTCATGATGAAACACTTGTCGGTCTCCCTATTCTGGAAGAATTTGTCTGACTTGTTTTTTTTCTTTTTGTGCAAAAGACTCTGGTCAATTTCAATGATTTTGTTAGGGCCTCCAATTTTATGTTTTTCTAAGCTAAACCAAGCTCTGTTTCCCCCTATTCTATGGATGTTAATTTGTGAGTCCAGCTGTAAATAAATGAAATCACCATCAAAACTGGAATCTTCCAACCACATTCTCTTACAAAGGCCTATTTTATTATTACATCCTTGAACTTTACAATTCTATTGCTTGTCTGAAGTGTGGATGCACTTGATCACATTGATCTCAATAGAGGTAAACTCCAAATATTCAAAAAAAAAGTATTATTAATTAGAAAATTGGAAACACAAATCTGGACAATAAATGAAAGTGTAAATTTATTATGTTATTGGATGAGATCACAGGGTTTATTTGACGAGATTGCAAGGCTAGACATTTATCATGAATGTGAAAAGGTGTATCATCTCTCCCACACTGCAGGACTTATATGTAAGTACCAAAATTATTAATATACTTCCATTAAGTGATTTGTATCAAAATTGTCAAGGCAGCAAGTTCAATACTTATCAATTAAGCTGTAAAATTGACTATCTATATATACTGAACTATAATAAAGATATGTGTAAGTGATTGTGGTCTGGGCCAACTTATGAGTGCTGATTCAGCACAAAATGTGCATCTTGGGAATCATATATCACTTTCACATATCTTTGGTTATATGTTTATAAATACACCCCTCCACAGGGTGTTAAAAGCGTATAGAAACCCTTACCTTGCATGAGAGTGATGTAATAAAAATTATCTTACAGAAATATTATTCATAAAGTGAATAATCTCTAATGAATGACTAATAAAAACTATTAGTACAATCCCGCATTTATTATTTCAAACTATGTGTCTATACTACATAATTTTAATACTACAAGAGTTAGCTATATGTGTTGTTTAAACATGCAAAATTATTATAAATATTAATGATTCCATATTTACACTTTTTCTAAATATATATTTAAGATCTGCAACAATTTTGATTTTAATTTCACAAATAAGAAAATGTAAGAAAAAAGATGTCACATTTTTTAAATCTTGAAAACATTTTAAGACACTTCTTATAGAAAAAAAAAAAGACCCTTTTTTCCCCCATGAGTCATAGCATCGGCCGGGAAGCGAACCCGCTAACCGGGGACACCTGTTTGTAAGGCAGCTGTGCTGACCTCTCGACGACCAACACTTGACAAAAACATTTGTTTTGAACAAACTTTATACATAAATTGTAAATATAATCTTTCTAAAATTAAATCCACTACCATTCATTGATCATGGTTTGTGCATAATTTGTTATTCTTTGATTTTTTTAATTTTTGTTTCAACGCTTCATGCTTTTCAAATTCCCAACCGTTTTTATTTATTTATTATATATTTAATAAAATTCTATATTATATTAAGAACAAAGCAGTAATAAGAATAAAATATAATAAACCAAGATAACAAATATACAAATATTATATTAAGAACAAAGCAGTAATAAGAATAAAATATAATAAACCAAGATAACAAATATACAAATACATGCAGAGTAGCTTGCAATAAATTAAAAGTTTAAATTAAGTACTCATAATCACCCTTGACAAAATATTTTTCTTGGCAACAGTATTTACAAATCTTTACCTCCCCCCTTCTACCCCAAAGAACAACAACAAAAAAAAAAACTATATCATTTCAATTTCTTTATTTTTTAAAAAAAATACCCAAGTAAACACATGTTGTTTCTTATCGGCAATCAGTATATAAAGTACAGTTCAAGGAATGGATCCAGGAATAAAAAAGCACTATTTATATGGACTAATTCCAGGAATCAAAAGAGGCAGACAAATGATGTGAAGAAAAAAAATGTACAAGAATGATGAATTGAGTTTCACTGCGTTTGTTTGAGTTACTTTTTATTTAAATAAATGAAAAAGTATTACTGAAAAGAGCTATCTCTAGATTGCATAATAATACAATCTTAGGTTCAAATGGATTGGAAAATGCTTTGAACTTATCTAAAATGGGATAGCTTATATATATATAGACTGGCAATTTGTAAATTAAGATCTCACGCTATAGTAATTAGCACTACCATAGTAAATTCAATTATAAGATAATAAATATATAATTTTTTTCTTCTCATGTGTCATAGCATCAGGTGGGAAGCGAACCCGCTGAACCCGGGACAACTGCTTGTAAAGTAGCTGTCGCTGACCTCTCGACCACCAATGCTTGACAATTAAATATATAATTGTCAACTTCTGAATAATAAATTACAATAAACAAGGTAACTAGTTTCAGGAATACATTCTTTGTAAACTGTGCAAAATCCTTAAATATTGCCAAACATATGTTAGAATCTTGTTTTATAAAAGCAGATTTGTATTTGCTTTATTGGAAAGCATACAAAATAAAATATAAAAAAATTTGTATAATTTTTTTTTACCAAAATAATTACGACTCGTTTACAGTGAACTTTGATTTTAATCAACCTAAAGAACAAGCTAAATTTAAAAGTGGTTTTAGTACAGTGGTTCATATCCAAATATTGAGAGAAGTATAGAAAAGACCAATGAGTATGTGTTGTCATTATGCTTTGGATTTGTAATTATGAAAAGGCATTTGATTCTATATACATTTTTTTAGTGATTAAAGCATTGGATCATCAAGATATAGATCCATAATAATGTCATATTCTGAAGAATATTTATAAAAATGAAATAATACTTACAGATTACATAATTATATTAAAAATATTATCATTGAGAAAAGTCAACACAGGGTGACTCCATATCTCAAAAACGTTTTACAGGAGATTTGCAAGAAGTATTTTGTGGGCTAAAATGGAAAACTAAAGGAGTAAAAAAAATGCAGATAATTTAAGTCATGTAGATTTTGCAAATGATGTAGTTGTTTTTTTAAAGTAATGCTTTAGAGCTTCAGAAAATGTTGCAAGAGTTATCAGATGAAAATAAGAAAATAGAATTGAAGGTAAATGTTAAAAGACTAAAGTAATGTTCAATGGATTTTCTCAAAAAAAGAAAATAAAGATTAATCATGATGAATTAGAAGAAGTTAACAAATACAAATTCCTTGGTTAGATTATTACTACAGATAAAAACATAATGGATGAAATTAATCATAGAATTAAACTTGGTTGGAGTGCTTTTGGTAGAAATAATATGTTTGAAAAGGAAGGTTTTAACAAATGTGTTCTATCAGTTTTTACTTATAGTACTTGAACACTTAACAGAAGAACAATACAGAGACTTCAGATCATCAATGAAGTATTGAGAGCATGTTAGGAATGACAAGAAGAGACAAAAAATTAAATACATGGATGAGAGAACAAACAGATATTGCTGACATCATTGAAAGAATTAAGAGACTAACGTGGGCTTGGGCTGGAATATCGGTAAAAAAGATAGTAAATATATGGATATTTGAAATCTTAAATCAGATTCCAAGAAATTGTAAAGACCTAGAAAAAGACCACATGTGAGATTAATGGATGAAATAAGAAAGTGTACTGGTATGATGTGAAGAAGATAGAAATCAGAGATGGATTGAACTCTGAGAGACCTTCATCATATAGTGGTTCAATAATGGTTTGAAAATGATGATGATGATACATAATTATTAAATGTCTTGCTTTTTATATTCAATAAGTACACACATAATTTTATTATGGCATGATATTTTGATGTACAAATTTTGCCATAATGAAAATTTAATATTGCATAAAGTTATATCCCTAATTAAACCTGTATATCATAAAATACTTACTAGTTTATCACTTTTTTTGTAACAATAAATATTTCTACTCATTAACATATATATACATTCACAAATATGTATCACTAAATTTTAGTCTGTAACATCATTTAGCTATATAAATTTAGTAGCTTAACTCTGAATAACCTTTCTCATCTGTTTATTTATTTTCATAGCCCTCAGAATGAACTACAAAAAAATTTCCGTAGATCATATAAGTACATAAAAAAAAAACCTCAGAAAATCTCAAGGCAAATTCAAGTATAAATACTTGAATGTTTAACTAAAATTAAGATTCATAAAATATATATATATATATTTATATTAAAAATATTTTCCCATATATTACATAATAATTGACAGCATATATTATTTAAAAAAATATTTTAAAATTTTATAATATTTTTGTTATTCAATTTTAAAATTTATTATCTATTTATTTACTTATTCTGTAAATAATTAATTAAGGGTCTATAATAGGAGTTAACAATTCCTGGTCTGTGGGCCACATCCGGCCATGAGAGAATTCTGTCTGGTTCTCTAGCTTAATAACTGGACACCTATTACCTAGAGATTAAATAACTATTAGCCAATGGTTAGATATCAGTGTACCCCCAAACATTTAATAAAAATTTAATCACAACTATTAAATCTCATCACATACTGTATCTAAGCCAATAAATATCACATGACCACTACCTCTTATGCTTGTGTATAACTGTTGTTAAAACAGGCAAAACTCACTATACGTATTGCCACACACAGCAAGCTAGAGTAATCAATGGATGCCAGAAGGCTTGTGCATAAAATCCCCATCTAGTGCCTACTCATCCAATATCCCCAGACTAGTTTCTGGCTTGTGGCCTAAGATCTAGGTGCAGTGCTCTCAGATCCAAGGATCCTCACCAATGAAGGCCACAAAAAACTAGTCTGGGGATATTGGATGAGTAGGCACTAGATGGGGATTTTATGCACAAGCCTTCTGGCATCCATTGATTACTCTAGCTTGCTGTGTGGGGCAATGTGTATAGTGAATTTTGCCTGTTTTAATTACTGTATCTGCAGATATATTTGTTTTCATTGTTTCTTATTTCTCTGTACTTATTTTTTTTCTCTTTCCTTTCCAGAAGTTCTTTTTTTCTGAATAAAAAGAAATCCATGGATATTAAGAAAAGAAAGATAAATTTTGAGCGCCGAAATTTTAATGAAGGTTGGACACTTAGCTATTTTTTCATTGAGCACTTTGGGAAATGTATTTGTTTGATTTGTCAAGATATCATTGCCATGAAGAAAGTTTCAACTATTAAATGACATGATAAAACTCATCATAATCGATACAATGACTTGGACAAACACGAGAAGATGAAGTTGTACAGCTGAGAAATAATTTAAGAAAGCAATCATCCTTTTTCATAAGACAAGTTGAAGAAATTGACTGAAATACTCATGCTACCTACAAGGTGTCAAAACTAATTGCAGAAAAGATGAAACTTTTATTGATGAAGAATTCATCAAAGAATGTATGTTGAAGGTGATGAATGTTGTTTATCCAGAAAAAAAGGAATTTTTTCTGAAGTAAGGTTATTGGCAAGAACTGTAACAAAATAAATTTAAGAACTGACAGGAAATGTCAGAAGGAGTTTAAAGGGCATTTAAACAGGTCTGGAATATTATTCCATTGCTATTGATGAAACCATAGATATGATGGATACTTGCCAACTTGCAGTATTTGTGAGGGGTGTAACACCAACATTTGATACTATGGAAGAATTTGTATAATTGATTCATATGAGGACACTAGCATTTGAAAAGATATTTTGGGAGGCATTATAAAATCTATTTCTGAAATAAATCTTGACTTATTCAAAGCTTATAATGATGGTTGGAGATAAAAAGGGATTTGTTTCATTGGTTCAAGAACACATTGGTATTGATCACAAGTTAACCAAACTTCATTGCATTATTCATCAGGATGCACTATGTGCAAAGTCATTGAATTTTAAGGACATCATGGCAGTGGTCATAAAAACAGTGAATTTTATATTTTCAAAAGAACTAAATCACTATCTGTTTCAAAAATTTTTAAAACAATTTGAAGCAGAGTATAGTGATCTTACATATTTTTTAAATGTTCGATGACTTAGTCAAGGAAGAATGCTGGAATAGTATATGCATTGAGAGAAGACATTGTGATATTTTTAGAAAGCAAAGACCAAAATAATTCTTTTCAGGATCCATAGTAGATTGTCAAGTTAGCATTTACGAGACACCATGACCAAAACTTTGATTGTGGGAATCACAATTTCAGACAGGCGAACTACTCTCATTTTTCAAATCTCCAAATTCACAAAGAAAGATATAATACAAGACATTTTTGTGAGCTCTATTCAGGATTGGAAAAGAAAATTTCCTCCAATATTGTGGACTTCCAGCAATCTAGAAAACAATTTATATTATTTGGTTCTCCTTATGAAGTCGATGTGGAACAAGTGGTAGAAAAATATCAGTTGGAGTTAATCGATTTACAATGTAACGAATTTTGGAATCAAAATAATGCAAAAAAGATGAAATCATTATTTGTAAGTACATATGCTTGAGAACAACTCTTTACAAAAATGAAATATTCTAAAAGTCGTTTAAGAACAAAGTTGCATGATGACCACTTCAATGGTGTTTTGCTTCTGGCATCAACAAACATTTCTCCTTATCTGGAGAAGTTAGCAAACAATAAGCAGAAACAAGTGTCACATTAAATAAGTTGCCATTTCTAATAGTATTTTGTTTATAGTAAGGAATTTACAATTTTTTCTGTTGTGTTTGCAGTAAGTAGTTGTTTTACTGTTATTCCTACAATAAAATAAATAACCTTGTTTAAATAAAATTACATTGATTTCCTTGTTTTCTTTAAATATCCAGTCCAAAATGATTTATTTGTAGTATATTTGATATCACAGCTCTCCTTCAAGACACTGCATAGCAGTCTGACCCTCTCTTTCCAAAAGGTTGCTGACCCCTGGTCTATAATCTAACTTTAAAATTAAGACGCTAGAAACTAATTATATTAAGAAAATAAACCACTGCCAACAATGATTTAATCATTGTAACTGCTCATAATATCATGAATTGAGAATACTCAATCAGGCAGACATATAATATATACACATATTCATATAAGAGCAGTACAAATATATATATAAATTTAAGAATTAACTCTTCAAGCTTAAAGTTTGAGTTCATTTTTTAAACATAAATTGAATCTGTAAAAATGATAAACCATAGATCATCAGTGTTTTCCTGAAGGTTTGTGATGTCATTTTAGATGTATTTTTTTTCCATATGTCATAGCATCGGCCAGGAGGCGAACCTGCAATAACTGTCTGCAAGCAACTGCTTGCTTGCAAGGCAGCTGCGCTGACCTCTCGGCTAACAACGCTTGACTAGATCTATTTTTGTTGAATTATTTCCATTATTTAACATTAAATATTGAATATCCTTAGAAAAAATTTTGAACTTTATTTACATTTTTAAATTACTTTCAACTATTAGTAAGAGCACACAAGTTAGTATATATACAACTTTTCAATTGGTATTATTCTCCTCCCCTTTTCAAGCGTTGTTGGTTTGTGCAGTGACAGTTCTATCATGAGAATCGAACCTGGACCTTTAGATTCTTAAATATTAAATTTTAAGGTATGCTCTAGCCAACTGAGCTATTTTGCCAGTGACAACAGTCAGCAGAAATTTTATATACTTCTGTAAGAGGTTTCTCCTGATTTCTCCACTTTTTCCTTAAGAGCAAAGTTAATTAAGGACTTCCAGACATTATATATTGTCATACTAGGTTGATTTATAAGGTTAATTTCCATTATCATGTGAGCAGCAGCTTTGAATTTTTCTTCTAGGGACTTTTTTCCATGAGAGATGGCAGAAATCTTGTACGTCAACAGGTTAGTCTGGTATAGCTCTGCACGGTTTGATGCTGTAATGGTGTAACAGACTCTGGAACCCCAAGGCCCAGTTCTGTCACTTCCAGTGCGCACATTTTTTAAAAATAAATTCCTAAGCAATAAACCATTCAGTTATTTTGCCTTGCATGGTTTAGTACCTTAAGAAAGTGAACCAGGGGTCCATGGATAACAGCTCCAATGGTCACTCCTGGTGCTATATTTTTTTATAAACCCCCCAGCAATTAATAAAATAAATGAGAATCATTACTACTAATAGTTAAGAGTGCATTTGGAAATTCATTTCATTTTTTTAAAAAAAAATGTGAACCTGTCAAGCATTAGTGGTCGAGAGGTCAGTGACAGCTGCTTTACAAGCAGTTGTCCCGGGTTAGCGGGTAAAATGATTTTTTTTTTTTAAAAAAAGACTGCTTTTGAAATGTTTTTTAAAAATTAGAACAAAAAACTGTTAAAATATGAAAGAATTTGTTTCAATCTTACAATATGTACCAGATTTTAATTATTAATATGTATCAAACAAATAATGCAAGACATTTTATTTATAAATTACACTTTATATTTTTCAGATTGCAATAAATGTTATGGGCTAATAATAAGGTAAGTTTTAATTTGCAAGAGTTGTTAGCCGAGGGGTCAGCGCATCCGCCTTGCAAGCAAGCAGTTGGTTGCAGACGGTTGTTGCGGGTTCGCCTCCCGGCCGATGCTATGACATATGGAAAAAAAAAAAAAAAGTAAGACGGTTTTAAAAACGATACAAAAGACTAAATGAATCTGGAAAAATAAAAATTGGAATAATTGAATAAACTACATGACCTCCTGAGTAAAGTACCTATACAATTATGTGTATCAATTGGAGTCCACTTTGTTAAAAAAAGAGCTTATTTTATCACTACATAAAAAAATGAAGTATGACTTTTTTTTTTAAGTGTCATAGCATCGGCCGGGACGCGAACCCGCAACCCGGGCAACTGCCTGCAAGTGCAAGGCAGTCGCGCTAACTTCTCGACCACCAATGCATGAAGTATGACTTTGCTTTCTAGATATCTAGCCTTATCTCATACTTTAATCAAATATTCTAATTATTATTTTTTCTTTTTAAAGTGGCAAATCCTTTTTTATTTTTAAATTTTCAATGGGCATTTTGTTTTTCCAAAATACATATTTTGAATTTTTCTCTCTTGGCCTACAATTAAAAAAATCGCCATTGCATTTTAAAACAATAAATATATTAAACAATTTTTTTTTAAGCAAACGTTAGTAGATTCTCATTTCATATATATTTATCAAGTAGTAAATTAATACATTATACAGGTTAAACCTGCATTTATATATGTAATATATGCGAGATTCGAACTCAGACTTTCACACGACCCACTACTCTCAGTGCCATCTCATATTGCCGACCCAACTGATCACACACATGTTGAAAAGATAAATAATCACCATTATACGTATTTCATGCTAAACCAGCAATCATCAGTTGGTCTAAATTACTATCCTCACACATATATATAATCAGTGCTCAGCTTTATATTAAGATAGCCAATCTTTATACTTTAATGGACAGACTTCAAACTATTCCAAGTAATAAATTAAAAAAAAACAAACTGAATTATTGCAATAAAATTATAATTTATTCAGTTATTTTAGAAAAATTATTCCCGGAGAATTTGCAAAATATGAAATATATTCTCCTATTTATATTATTATTATTTTTTAATGTGTCAAAGCGTTGACTGCTTGCAAAGCAGCCGTGCTAACCACTCGGCCACAAACACTCACTGATATAGACAAGTGTTTTAAATATCAAATATATATATATACAGAGATAGTTGTTTCTTTATTAAGAAAAAAAGTTTAACAGAAAAACAATTAATTTATTTTGATAATTAAATTACATAACACATTCACACAATTAAACAGACTGCTTTCTAAATTAGTTTAAATGAATTCATAATGTAAGAAGGTCATAACATTGAAACAGTTAAGGTAGGTGGCTCATTAAAATGAATTACTTCCAAGAAATGAACGCCAATCAAAGTTAAGGCAATTGGTTAATGAGTAAATTTTATTCTGAGTTTTAAAAAATACCACATAATAGTCTATTAAAGTTTTAGATTGCTCTTAATAAATGTACTGATATTTATTTTTTAAAAAAGTAATTTGGAAACACTAAATGCATAGTAGAATTTTATTACTGTAAGAATTGGGGTATTTTTTTTTAATGTTTTATTATCCAAAGCATAATGTTCTCTAGTAAGAAATGATTCTAAATTTAGTTAAACTTTACTAATGTAAATTTACATACATATAATTAAGCACATTAGCGACTTTTAATGTAAAAGTAATTTGTTCTCAACTCTGAAAATAATATTTGTCTTTTTATAAATTAAAATGATAAGGGCTTCGTCATATAAATTTATGCAAACTTTGACAGTGAGTAAACTATAGTACTTGCAAACAAATATTAAGTAGATAGATTATAGAGAATAATATAAAGTTTCTTAAAAGAATGTTCATCCATATTCTTATTTTTTCTAGAGAGAATCAATGTACTTTGTGCAATTCTGAGCTAGCAACAATCAAGGTAATGTGAGGTATTTTGCAATGATATGTAGAGAGAACAAAAATCAAAGTAAAGATAGTATGTATTATAGGATATGTAACACTTGAAAATGATTACGTAATCAAAATATAATATCCTGGAATAACTTATTAGAAGTGTTAGTCTGGAGGAAGGGGAAGGAAAAACAATTCAGCTGGAATTAAGTTTAAATATTCTAAAATAGCTGTTTCATAATGTTACTTTTTTTTGTAAATTTTCTTAAATTCATTTATAATAATAATGTGAAAGGTTAAAACCTTTGACAAAAGCGCCTTAAAAATGCTTATGTGACAGCCAATCAGATGCAATAATGACTGCACATGGAACTTTCAATTCAAGAACACAAAACAGAACTACGAGAAAAAGATGGGACTCACCTTCTTCTCTACTTAAATTTATATATAAATAAGTCAGACTTAAGCATTCCAAACTAAGAGCGTGAAGTTTAAAACACCTTCACATTTAATTCACTAAATCTTATATATAAATAAGCAACGCGAAAATTGAGAGTTCCATGTGCAGTCATTATTGCATCTGATTGGCTGTCCATTTTAAGGCTTCTGTCTAAGGTTTTAGCCTTTCATGTTATTATTAGATCATCTGCTAGTGCTTAATAAATTTAATATATTTAAATTCATTTATGAAAACTAAAATAAATAATAAAAATAATGAGAAGACTTGCCTGACCATTAAAAGATATGATTCTAACAACGTATAGTATTAGTTAAAAAGATATAGAGGTTTTCAGTTCTTATAGATTTGATTCTCACCTTTGAAAAATTTAATACGTTTACAGAAATGATCACCTGCACTATTTCATTAGTTTGGCTACTAGTACTTGAACTAATACTGTGATGATGATATTATAATTAATCAATTCCAATCTAGTCATGTGTTTTAAATAGTATTATTTTTCATAGTAAGTTCAATTTCTGCATGATTAAAATATGTTATACAAATATGGACATATTCCAACAATTTAGGATATTATTTCATTTGAATTTAACTTGTAAATAAAACTAACAGAAAATTTACTGCAAAAAAGGTCATGATGTGATGCAAAATGATTTTCATTAGATGACATCAAAAATGTCTTTGAATAGGTTATATTCTTTGAAATCCTTATCAGTCAAATTAAACATTATCTCCATTTAAATATATACTATAGCATATTCATCTGCTTCTTTCTCCTTATTCAATAAATCATTCCTTCTGCCTTTATTCATTCTTTTATTCCATTTTTGTAAAAGTTTTTACATTTATTTCATTTATTTCTATCTTTTTCATTTTCTTTATCTTTAATGTTTCTCTTACTCTCCATGTAATTTATCCTGGTTCTCTTTAAGCATCCTACACACCAAAAATAAGCTACATCTACAATATTCATCAAAATATAAAATCACAAACCAATATTTCTTTAAAAAACTTGTTTTTTATTATTATGACTATATGAATTTTAATTTCAAGAGCAACGTTTCGACTATTTACTTCCTTATAGTCTTTTTCAAGCCACTAAAATATACAAAAAATAATAAAACAAATAAAATAAAACATTATATAATCATTAAACTCTACATATATTTCAAATCTTCTCAAAATAAAAAAAAAAATTAAAAATTCTTTTTTAAAAAAATCTTTTTTCTCTTTAAAGACATAAATTTAATATAAAACATTAGAACATTACCTTCCTCTATTTAAAACAACCTACAATTTAAACTTTTATTTAAAACACTCTGTTTAAATTATATTTAGATAAAATACCTCAAAACCAGTCCCATCACCCACAACAATCAATTAGTTTTTTTTCTTTTATTCCTATATTGTTTAAATTCCCTATTATAAAAAATTTTTCCTTTTTTAAATTTTTAAACTTACTTTATAATTAATTATTGTTTCTAAAAGTTCTATTTTTTTGCAAATGAAGTGTAAATCTGGTCACATCAATTACAAAATAGAACTTTTAGAAACAGTAATTAATTATAAAGAAAGATTTTTAAAGAAAAATTTTTATATTAAGGAATTTAAACCATATATGAATAAAAAACTAATTGATTTTATAAAAAATAAAAACTAGTCACATCATTTGCAAAAAAATAGAACTTTTAGAAACAATAATTAATTATAAAGTAAGTTTAAAAATTTAAAAAAGGAAAAATTTTTTATAATAGGGAATTTAAACAATATAGGAATAAAAGAAAAAAAACTAATTGATTGTTGTGGGTGATGGGACTGGTTTTGAGGTATTTTATCTAAATATAATTTAAACAGAGTGTTTTAAATAAAAGTTTAAATTGTAGGTTGTTTTAAATAGAGGAAGGTAATGTTCTAATGTTTTATATTAAATTTATGTCTTTAAAGAGGAAAAAAGATTTTTTTAAAAAAGAATTTTTAATTTTTTTTTTATTTTGAGAAGATTTGAAATATATGTAGAGTTTAATGATTATATAATGTTTTATTTTATTTGTTTTATTATTTTTTGTATATTTTAGTGGCTTGAAAAAGACTATAAGGAAGTAAATAGTCGAAACGTTGCTCTTGAAATTAAAATTCATATAGTCATAATAATAAAAAAACAAGTTTTTTAAAGAAATATTGGTTTGTGATTTTATATTTTGATGAATATTGTTTATACTGACTATTTTTAAAAGAAAAAAGAAGTTCAAGATTAAAGGTTATGCTACATCTACAATCTAAATTTTTAATCAATTTTTGCCTTTTTTGATATCTAAAACCTTTGTCTTTGCACTAGTGTTATCATGCCTTCCTTAAAACTTTATATATTTTTATTCTTATATAATTCAAAACTATTTTCTATTCATATTCATTTTTCATACACTATACATTTTTTTTGACTCAAATCAATTATGTATATTCTTTCTCAATTCCTCCTAATAATGATATACCTGCAATATATTATCTGTACATTTGTACCATCTTTCACATAAATTCTTTAATCTATTAACTTTACATCTCCACAAAATTCAATTAATCATTCATCACATGCTTAACCATCAAAGTAGCAAGCTAAACACAACAGTTCCATCTCTCTTTTCCGCATCATCCCAGCACACTTCCTTATTTCTTCCATCCATCTGACATGTAATCTCCTTCTAGGTCTTGTATAATCTCTTGGAATCCAATTTAACATTTCAACTGTCCATCTGTTATCATCCTTTCTAGAAATATGTCCATCCAAACTCCACTTCAGTCTTTCTATTCTTTCAATGATGTCAGTATCACATGTTTATTCTCTCACCCATGTATTTCGTTTTTCAGCTCTTTTTGTTACTCCTAACATACATCTTTCCATACTTTATTGAATGATCTGAAGTCTCTGCATTGCTCTTCTATTAAGTGTCCATGTCTCAGATCCATAAGTAAGAACTGGTAACACATTTATTAAAAAGCTTTTTCAAACGCAAAGGCACATTTGCTTAAAAATATAATGGTAAAAAGAGATTTGTGTGTTTAAAAAATATATATTAATTAAAAATAGTTGGTCCATTTATCCCTCAGTAATTAAATGATTAACTAAGTTTGTTACCTGAAAAAATAAATAAATGCAAGTTTCATCCATATCAAATTTTAGTGAAGGGCATTAATCATTATATCTTGAATTTCTTTTACGTATTCATCATCCATTGTAATGTTTACAAGTATGTCAAAGTTTTTTTTTTCCTTCCAATTTTTTCCCATGTTTAGCATTTGCTTTCTAATTTTTTATGTATGTGATTTTTTAGACCCTCCAGATTTGATTTTAGTGTCCCTTTCTCTATATACGATTTAGCTTTTTTCTATATACGATTTAGCTTTTTATAGTAGTACAATCTTAATCTATCTTTTATCACTTCTCTCAATTTGATCTGTCAATTTTTTTTTTTAGTCTTCTATAGGTGTGAAGTGATTAAATATTTTTTACATTTTTTAAATAAAATAGAAAATAGTATTTATTTTATAATGTTCCAAATTCCACAATATTAACTCCTATAATAGTTTCATTACTTATGTGTGCATGCGTTCTGTAAATATGTATAATAGATTAAAACATTTCTATAGAAACTGCTGCTTGCTTAAATATATGATTCAGCTTGTGATGTAAATAATGAATTGTCTCCCCTTTACTTTAGAACTATCTACTTTAAGCTTGACTAATCAGTGGGTACCAGGTAAAACAGTGCTATAAAGTCTTTATCATCTGACTGGTTTCTGTCTTTTGACTCTATCAGTGAAGACTAAGAGTTAATCTGAGCCTAATGCATTTAGTGGCCATTTTTGTACTTTTTAGATTATTCATGCTCTAGTAGTTTGATATTCAATAAAATCCAATAGTTTTGAACACAAGTTAACAGTTTTGAACAATTATATAGAACTGTTATCAGATTGATGTCGTAAGTTTAGTACTTTGGTTTTATTACAATTCTAAGACTCTTATATCCTTTGGCTAGAGATTTTAATATCAACAACAATATCACATGAATTTCATCATATGTTTATAGTAATACTTTTCAGTACTTATGGATTAGTTCTGCACTGACATGTCACATATGAATTAGTCCAGCAATAGTTTTCTAATGTACTAATCTCAGAAAGTAATGCTTGCTGACAAACTTAATTGATTAATTAAAGATTTATTTGGAAAAATAACAACCTATAAATTTATTTAGTGGAAATAAAACAACCATCTATAAATATGCATTTACGTTTTTTGTGAGAAATTATCTTCAGCCAAGTAAATTTATATTTATTTTGAAAAATGGTCGCCTATAATTTTATTTAGTGGACAAACACTCATTTATGTTTTTTGTGAATGGAAATGAAGCAAATGTTTACAAACATTTTTTCATGACATCACAGAATTGTTTGAATTGTAAAATGAAGAGATATTTACTTACAAAATTAATTCATTTACTTTCTTAGAAGATTGTAAATGTTTTTAATTTGGTTTTTATACACATGTTTGTCGCTGGTGACTTTCATCAATGCAGGATTAATACGTAAGTACCTGAGAGACTAGAAATGGATTGATCTTGGAGAGACTTTCATAAAGCAGTGGATCGATAATGGTTGAAAATAAAGATGATTTAAATAAATTAACGATTTTTTTTTAAAGACACACATATATAAATGACTTTTTTTTTTCCATGTTTTAATTTTATGTATTAAAATACAAGAAATGAAACTATGCAGAGAAAAGCAGAAATTTAGAAAAGATTACTTTTATTTATTAAAATATTTATTAAAATGCAGTTTTGAATTTTAATGGCTTTAAGTTATTAATTGTTATATAATAATTAGCGGTATCGCTAATGTCAGTAATTATAGTATTGGAAATCACTCACGGACATAGCCTTTAGGCATAGCAATTTATCTGTCATTAGAATTCCAAGTCCAGCATCGTTTAATTATCAATGGAAAATACGCACATATAAATTCAATAGTAGCACAAATATTTTTGATTTTTTTTTTTTATTACTACAAAGTTTGCAATGGTATAATTTTTGCAAATAAGTACTATGCAGAAACTTTTTTTTTGTAATGAGACTTCTAGAATTTAATTACTTAAACATCTATTGTTTAGATTTGAAAAAAAGATAGGGATTTCACTTAATTATAATTATTATCATCAATTACTCATATTACTTCCCTATATAGTTTAGCGCAACAGCCAAGAGATTGACTTTAGAGACAAAGGTTTTTGGATCAAAGTTCAACACTAACCTCTTTGTGCTCGAAAGTAGCACAACTTCTAAATAACTAATCATTCACTTACATATTTTTATTACTTACATTACCACTAGTACATAACCTTGATGTGTACACACATTTCAGTGACGTCAACACATTTCCCAATTTACTATCACTGAAAACTAAAATACAACATTCAAAACTCAATGAAATTTAATACGTAAAACACTAAACAAAATTCTTATAGTAATGCGAAAATATTATTACGATTAGCAGTTAGATTATAATTGCTAGGTTGAATATTATTGCATTAAATTACAATTTGCCTTTATTTTTAACCCTAGCGTGTAAATTGAATTACATATGAAATACATATCAAATTGCTAGAACAATATGTATTTAAAAAATGTTCAGCATAATATATGCAATACTACAAATAAGAGACATAATTGCAAGCCCACATTATATATGTATACTCTTAGAAAAAAATGGAAGTTACATCTGTATTTTTGAATGAATGACATATCTTCTTTGAATTTTGGT
Source organism: Epiperipatus broadwayi (assembly GCA_028023455.1). Classification (NCBI taxonomy): domain Eukaryota; kingdom Metazoa; phylum Onychophora; class Udeonychophora; order Euonychophora; family Peripatidae; genus Epiperipatus; species Epiperipatus broadwayi. Next base: position 28,762,249 of record JAQFVV010006198.1, read on the forward strand.
AAAAAACATTCAATAGGTTTTTTTTTCCCCCATGGGTATGGCATCGGCCAGGATGCAAATCTGCTAACCCACAACAACTGCTTGTAAGGAAGCTGTGCTGACTTCTCGACCACCAATGCTTGACAACATTCAATAGGTTTATATTAATAATTTTTATTAGTCATCATGAGACTAGAGGTTATACAATAATGAATAATATTTCTGTAGTGTAATTTTCACTTCACCATTCTCACTCAAGATAGGGTGTTAACAACTCCTTATCTTGAGTGAGAGTGGTATAGTGAACATTAGGTACTTATGTATTAGACAAACTGCCCATGTTTGTGATGGCAGAATGCCATAGTTGTGACTTTTTAATATGGCATATTAAAAAAGTATCAACTTTTACAAACATATTCAAAAATGACAACTACAGCATTCCGCCAATTGCACCCCATCCCCACTGGAGAAAGGTACGGCAGACTTCATCACAAACACAGATAGCAGATCTAATACATAAGCACCCAAAATTATACTACACAAATATTATTCCTTCAATAGGCTTTCATAAAATAATTTAATGTAACTTTCAAAAGTGACAGATGACAGACTGTGAAAGATAAAAAGACTATAAAATATGAAATGAGCTGTAAATAAGATAGACACTAAAAGCAGGATTTCCACAAAATGTTAAAAGAATCTACTAAGGGTTTAGTTACACCTGGGTCTTGTTTTACGCGATAGATAGGTTCCTCAGAAAACACGCGCAAACGAAATTGCGCAAAAATAGACGTAACTTACATTGAAAAAGGGGGGATGTGGTCTGTGATTTTTCAAAATTTGCGTAAAAGCAAAGCACCAACGTAAAATTACTTTAAAATTCGTGCAAAAAAAAAAAAAATAAGGAAATAAAATATAACTAATAAAAAATTTCAAATTTGGAAAAAATTGATACAAGACAAACTTTTTTTAACTATAATATTTAATTTTATTCAAAATAATATATTTTTATGCATAATTTACAGTATAGTAATTTACATTTTTTTATACACGTTTTAATTATTATCGCTATTTGCCGAAAAATACGTTCATTTGCAAACTGGTAAAAAATCAAATTTTTCACAAGAGGAAATACAACTAGTGCCAACTTCACACTCATGTTGTGTCAATGGTTTTCTGGTGACAATGTAATTAGTAATTAATCTTTGAGACGATGATTTTATTAATTGTTTATGAAACGAACAACTAAAAATTAAATTCTTATTTTTGTTTTTTAATTTTCAATTCCGTTTAAAAATCAAATTTCACATCACATTAATTTCAAGTCGCCGTAAGTAATTTTTAAATTGTTAATTACAATTAAAAATCAGATTTCAATTTTTAATTGTCAAATTTAATTGTGCCCACTGCTATTACTCACCTTTTAAAAATAAACTTGTGGTCACTAAATGATTAATAATTGATTACGTTCTTTTTTAAAAGCAAAAACAGAATGTGATTTAAAAAGCAAAATTAACATGCACAATGTTTGAACAAATTTACATTATAATCTTGTAAAATTTAATGTGTGTATACATAAAATGTGGAAATCATGATTTTAATTTCATTATTGCATAAAATCTTACTATTATAAAGCACTGAAAATATTGAAATTACTAAGATGAAAGTCGAATTGCAATAATGTGCTATTACTTTCAATATAACGTAAGTGCACAAAATTTATTATTTAAAGTAATAGTGCGTTATCGGAGTTCAACTTCTGGTGAAACATGAATCGCGTAACTTCAAAATTGTGTTAAATAAGTCCGCGTAAAAAGAGGCACAGGTGTATATTTAAAATATTTTATTTATAAAATGTAATATTTACCATAGTCCTTTACTATAACACAGTAATGGATTCTCATGCACACACACACACACAAACAATGTACAATTATTTTAAAGTGGTTGCAAATTTGAAAACTGATCAATGATTTCAAATTCAATGAAAGAAAAAAACTCGACAAAAAAAATGTCAACAAAAAGCACATAAGAAAGAAAAAAATAATTTATTCTAGATATGGAAAAAACAACAATTCTTTAAATATATTGCTACAACTTATTGTAGCTACATATTTTTTTGTTTGCCATTAGTTTCCAGGAATATTTGTTTTCTGGAAAGGATAGTATGATACATTGAATAGGAAAGAGTTATATAGAAAGAACTATTGTAGGCCCTAAAAATTATGAAACTAAATAAGAATATTTAAGAGTTAATGAAGTTAAAATATCAGGAAATGAATGTTTTATAGCTTACATTAGATGAAAGAACAAAACTAACATCAGATTAATTAATTTTGGTAGTCCTTAAAATTATGAAAGTATAGAGCATTTCTTTGTCATTCCAAGACTTGAGTTCAAATAAGGGCAGGTAAAACTTGAATACCCCCCAATTTCCAATCCAGCTTATGATTTTTCTTTGAAATATTGAATTAAAACCAACTTATACTGATCAGTAAATGGATATTTAAAGTAAAAAAAAATCCAAGAACAGAAAAATACCGAAGTCTTCAAACAAAAATCAGCAAATAAGATCAGTAACATATTTTACTGCATTGATTTCCTCTAGTGGTAGTAATGGTTATGAGCAATTGGAAAAAGCCTGTGTTCTGCAATGAATTATTTAAAATATATCATCATTATCATCATATTCATCATCATCATTTATCTCTATAAAAGAAAATGCTGTAGAAAAAATAAACTTTTGTAATGACCTTGGAGAATCAATGAAGAAAAATAAAAATATTAGTAACTGGATGATATAAATGTTACAGTTGAAAAAAAAAAGATGTTGATATTTGAAAATATAATTTCTAACTTAGCAAATAACATCTTAGCAAACAATATAGGAATTAAGACTACTAAAAACAGTAAATCCTAGATTACACTTAAAATACTTTGCTAATAGATAAACAATGATGCATTAAAGATAAAAAAAAATCTCAATATAAAGCTGAACAAACAAGCAGATTAAAATTTTATATGTGAAAGCTAAAGAGAGAATGAAACAGAAAATATACAACGAAAATGAGAAATAGATAAAATGTTTAATATCAGAAAAATTTGCAAAATGATAAAAAAGACTTTAAAAGAAACACATACAAAAAATGCTTTATAGTTATAAGTGGTATCAAAAGAACACTAAAAAATAAAATATAAAAAAAACAGATGCTAAAATTGTAGCAACTCTCTCCAAACAGTAACACAATCTGGTGCAAGCGATGGTAATCAAGGGATGCTAGAAGATTTGTGCATCAAAATCCATATCAAGCATCTTTGTCCAATATTCTCAGATTAGTTTCTAGCTTAGTACTTTCATCAGTGAGAAGCCTTGGATCTGAGAGCACTGCTTCTGGATCTTTGGATCTAGAAACTAGTCTAGGAATGTTGGATGAATAGGCAATAGGTAGAAATTTTGATGCACAAACCTTCCAGCATCCATTGACACTATGATTTGCAGAGGGTGACACTACTATATGGAGAAAATTGTTACTGTTTCAACAAATTGAATAAGGATAAGAAATGGTGATCATAAGATGCTAAAATTAAGAGAGTAACATATATATATATATATTTAAAAAAAAACTATCTTAAAATTTTATGAATAAAAACAAAGAGATGACAATTTCAAATGATTAGAGAACTACACAACAACAATAATTATAAGTAAACCTGAAAAGATAATAAATAAATAAAAAACCACAAAATGTGAAGAAAAATAGTGGTGATAAGGTAACATTGAATTTCTATAAGTTTTTGATCATATAGGAAAAAAAATACCTATTTCAATTGGTGAATAAATATAAATGATGCAAGAAAAAATAACGGGAAAATATTCCCCATGAATCACATATTAACATCCTGCTATCAATAAATAGTAGATGAAAGAATCCAAAACAAAATAAAAAGCTCCATTTAATTATATGCAAATTAATCTCGTACAATATATATAAAAAAATCTATATTTTGTTTTGAACATTAAATTAGCATAATTCAATATATATATACATCAATTAAGTAAATCAGTCTTCCATCATAGCCTTAAGGAAAAATAATTTATTCCATTATTAAATATATTTTGTTTTGTAAATTATGAAAGAGATCTGGACAATTCATCATTGTCATTATTTTCAATCATCAGCAATCCACTGCAGATGAAAGTCTCTCAAGCGTTGTTAGCCGAGTGGTCATCGCAGTCGCTTTGCAAGCAAGTAGTTGGTTGCAGACGGTCGATGCTATGACATATGAAAAAAAAAAATTAATTCAGTTTTTCTAGCTTTTCTTCTCCGCATCACCCCAGCACATTTTCTTACTTTATCCATCGATCCCAATTGTAGTTTCTTTCTAAGTCTTAAAATCTAGTTTAAAATTTCAACTGTTCATCTACTATCATTTCTTCTAGCAATATATTCAGCCCACCTACACTTCAATCTCTTAATTCTTTCAATGATATCAGTATCATCTGTTTTGTTATGTACCCATATACTGTGAAGCATTCTTGTTATTCCTGACATACATCTTTCCATGTCAGTTAGTCATAGAAAAATCATGGATGAATTGAAAGATGTGAATTCACCAAACGTGATTTGCAGTTAAAATTTCAAAATGTAAAAGGAGACAAAAATAAAATAAAATAAATGACAATGAAATAAAATATATTCATAAAGAAAAAGAAGCATATAAAAAATGTTCATTTTTTTCACTCCCTGTCTAACAAATTCATAACAAACGAATATCTTATAAAAAAAAGAAGAAATCAACATTGATGAAAGAGTCGTAAACAATACAAAAGCAGATTATCTACGTGTGTTTTGAATAAATAATTACAGATATTTGTATAAAAAATTAATGATAGTGAGAAACTTATGAGAATAAAAATAAATGCCAATAAAAAAAAAAGTATATCAAATAAGCAAAATATGACAAAAATTATGGGATAAATTGAAAAGTTAATGGATATATAATACTGAATAAGTAGTTCTTACTAATGGATCTGAGACTTGGACATTTAATAGAAAAGCAATACAGACTTCAGACCACTCAAAGAAGTAAGGAGAGATGCATGTTGGGAGTAACAAGAAGAGATCAAAAACGCAATATATGTGCAAGAGAACAAACAGGTGTTACTAACCTCAATGAAAAAATTAAAAGACTGAAGTGGAGTTGGGCTTGACATATTGCTAGAAGAGATGATAATAGATGGACAATTGAAATCTTAAACTGGATTCCAAAAGATTGTAAAAGACCCAGAAAGAGGCCATGTGTGAGATAGATGGATGGAATAAAAAAGTGTGCAGGGGTGATGTGGAGAAGAAAAGCTAAAGATCAGAGATGAATTGAACTTGGAAAGACCATCTTGCAGTGGATTGAAAATGGTTGATGATGATGATGAAGCATAAAATATGAATGGTTTAGAGTAATAAATAAAATAAAAAATAAAAGCTGGCAAAATGATATAAAACAACATTATTTTCATAATGTACTTTTACATATCAGAACTCATTAAATTTATAACATGAATCTTTAAAAAAAGATGATACCAATGACTACTAACGATGATTAAGGCTTCATTTTGTAACAATATCTTACTGTTAATTCAACCTGCTTTTACACAGATAACTTAAAACATCAAATGGCACAAAATGTTTGATAAATACAGAGATAAATGGAAATAAAACAAGTCAAATGCTATGATTAAGCTATTTTCTTATATAACAGTAAAAATAAAACAAGATATAGAGAAAAGAATAAGTAAAGAATATATTTAATTTAAGAGCACTATATACCCCCCCCCCAAAAAAAAAAAAAAACCCCACCTTAATAAAAGTTAAATTACATATAAAAGAGGATAGCTGTTTAGGACTAGTCGCACGCGCGCACACACAAACAATATAATAAATACATACAAAACAAATTAAGACAGCAGGATAATCATATACAATAATACAGATTAAAAAAGAAGAATGAAGAAAAATTATTAAGATAAACCATGAATAAATAAGAATTACAAAAAAAAAAAACAACAATAAACATTTAAAACAATTGGCAATCTGCAAATCAAAAAATTACGCCTTATGAAGAATATGATTTATGTTAGTTTTACTCATAATATTATAATCTAATTATCAAATATAATATTTAAAAATTCATGCTTCTTAAACTGCATATACACTAAGCTTTTTATGAACCTATTCAGCTATTTATAAAGCAAATATAATCTTAAACTGATCTTGTATAAATGATTTTTTTTTTTAAATTGAAAGTATAAACAGTTTTAAGTATTATGTTTCACGGAAACATTAATAATGCACTTTCCATCAAATTAAGTTTTACTCCCACTTCAATTCTGGTATGGACACTAAGATAAACATGCAATTTAAAAATAAAAATTAAAAATCTTATTACTGTTTTAAAATTGCACTTATAAGTTTAATAACAAATGCATACTCTTTTTAATAAAGAAAAAGTGTTTGAATCACCGATTATTAAAAATAAAATAAAATTGAGAGGTTGCAGATCGAAAAAAACAAGTTTCTAACCAAGCACATTATCACAATGTTAAGTTGGATTTAATTAAATACGTAATGTTTCAATAAAATAACAATTAAAAATATATTATGAACTTTATTTTTCTTTATGCATAAGTATAATTTTTTTTATAATTTGATTATATTATTTTTGTTGTCTTTTGCGTATAAATTTTTTTTTTCATACGTCAAATGCGTTGATCGGGAAGTGAACCCGGGCCAGTTGCTTGGAAGGCATTTAAAAATGAAGATATATTTGTACATATCCACACATACCATACTCATTGTAGAAGTATAGCAGTGTTATTTTTTGCTTTGATATATAAATATTAATGCATACATTTTTATCAACTATTTTTATTTAAAAACTAAATCTAAAGAATTTCTTTTTACTGAAATAAAAAAAATGCGTTTATTTAATGGAATAATAAAATATTTTTTTCTCTACAGGCATTCAGTTATAAATATCACTAGAACTGATTTCTCTCCCTCCAGGAGGACTCTACTCTTTTTAGAAAAATGTATAATTACAGTATTAGCGATTTTTTTATTTTTAAATTATTTTTGAAAATGTTTAATAAAACTGAACGCGCATTAATTACTAAATTTCAAAAAGTGATATTTTAATTGAAGTTATATACATGTCAGAGGAATACACTTGAAAAAATATTTTATTACATATAATGATATATGCATACTAATCAATTTGTAAGTCTTACTTACCAAGCCTCTTTCTGGATTAATGATTTTTTTTAGAATTTAACAAGATTACTTAATATCAATGGCAATATTGTATTAATTAAACAAAATGTAAATAGCAATTTCTTAAAGAATGTTGCTTAAAAAGATTATTAATGTACAAAAAAAAAAAAAAGAAATATACTGCTCACTATATATATTATATTCCACCTTTTAAAACATTTCATAAAGGTAAAGCTGTTTTAGGTTGTTTTGATCTCTTTCAAAGTAATTTTTTTAGCACTATGTAAAAATTCATTAATTCATGGTAAGTCAAAAAGGAACATTATTCTATTTTTAATTAAATCCCCCCAAAATTAACATTCTTTTGGGTCAATATGAACTGATGTTTATGTTTGACCCTATTACTAGATACTTACTTTATATTATAGTTCATCATCATCATCAACCATTACCAATCCACTGCAGGATGAAGGTCTCTCCAAGTTCAATCCATCTTTTCCTATCTTTAGCTTCTCTTCTCCACATCACCCCTGAACACTTTCTTATTTCATCCATCCATCTCACATGTGGTCTCTTTCTGGATCTTTTACAATCTCTTGGTTTAAAAATTCAATTGTCCATCTATTATCATCTCTTCTAGCAATATGTCCAGCCCAACTCCACTTCTGGTCAGTAACACCTGTTTGTTCTCTTACCCATGCATTATGTTTTCAATCTCTTTTTGTTACTCCCAACATGCATCTCTCCATACTTCTTTGAATGGTTGGTGACTTTACAGCCTCCTTATAGTTCATATTTAGGATTAAATGTGTAATAAGCACAAAATATTAAGACTTAAGTATATTTCTAATAATAAATAGTGAGTAATGCAAAGACTTTTTCTTCGAAATTTTTTTATTTTTTATATACAGATGGTATGGTAACTGCCATAATTTTATCTGAATTTTCAAGGAATGTGAATTGTAAGAATCATAAAAATAAAACATATCTTCCCTTTAAATAATTTTAAGTTAATTTGTTTTTATATTTAAAAAACACAATTCGAATTTATTTTTAAAATAGTGTGTATTAATCAGAAAACAATTTACATAAATTATGGTTACAGTAAATTGTAAAAGATAAAGGTTTGGATTTCATAATAGTGAAAGAAAATTGAATAAATACAGAAAAGGAGTCAACACTTAAAAGATATCAATATCATTAACAATCTCAATCTTGTTGTCAAGGCAACCTCCTTTAATCAATAAAGGTGGAATGCCACTTTTATCTATGGTGTAATGTCTTTACAAGGACACTAAAGATGGCAAATTGACTATAAAGAGTGAAATTATTAATACAAAGATATTTAAATAAACCTCATTAAACAGGTAAATACAATCTGTTTTGAAAGAACACAAATTTAAAATAGCACAAAGAATTAAAAATAAACGAAACTAAAAACAATTATAATATATGATGATAAATAGATATATATGAGGAGAAATATTAATCAATTAAAAAAAATTATAATCAATAGCCAAGCACCTATCGTGATGAAAAGAACATCAAGATGAAAGGAATCACATAAATTTTTGCAGCCTCTATTTTTAATTTTTACAAGTTTGTTGAAGTATAGATTTATATTTGATCTATCAGAGTGATGACAAAGCAACAACATAGAAACCAAAAAATACAGACTAGAAAGATGGTGTTTCTAATAGAAGGAAAAAAACTTTTATAAATGATGTTCATTAATGTTGTTGGGAAGGATAGTGGAGATTTATATAGTAAATAGATTATAGCACGATAGCATTATAAAAAAAAAAAAACTACTTTTCCCTTTTTACAATTTCAAAATGGACAAACATCATCAAAATTTGATAATTATCAATTTTCTGGAGGAAAAAGAATACACAAGTCAAGCGTTGTTAACTGAGAGATCTGTGCAGCAGCCTTGCAAGCAAGCAGTTGGTTGCAGACGGTTGTTGCAGGTTCACCCCCTGGCTGATGCTATGACATATGAAAAAAAAAAGAATACACAAACTATTTTAGACTCCATTCCCCATTATTATATTGTTTTAAGTTACTTATTTATCCTGAGTCTATCCTATCTTTCACTTCCAATTTTGCCCTGCATCATTTGGTGCAATTGGTAGAGTGCTTGACTTGGGATCAGAAGATTCCAGGATTGATTCTGGCATGCAAACTTCTTACAAACTCCCAAGCAATAAAGCCATATGTTTTTTTTTTACCCATTGCAATTTGATATAGTTGGCAGAATCTCCAAACTTGGAATAGGGAGGTCTCAAGATCAATTCCAGTGGTCACAATTCTGGCTCTCAAACTTATTATGAAGACTCCTGAGCAATAAAACCATTAGCATTTATATATATAAGCATTGGTGGTTAAACAAAAAAAAACTCTCCATACGGTAGTGCCACTCTGTGCCAACCAGAGTAATCAATGGATGCCAGAAAGCTTGTGCATAAAATCCCTATCTAGTCCCTACTCATCTAATATCCCCAGACTAGTTTCTGGCTTGTAGTCTTGTCAGTGAGGAGCCTTGGATATGAGAGTACTACACCTACTGTATGGAGAGTTTTGCCTTGTTTAATAACAATTATGTGCTAGTATAAGAGATGATCATGTGATGTTTAGCGTTGATGGTTAACATTAGTATACTAGCATTTTTGATAGCCTCCTTATTCCCTTAATAAATAATTATTTTAAATTAAATTAATAAAGCAACAAATAAACTGCAATATATATATATTTGATTTTTTTATTTGTTTAAATTACAATTCAGTTGTAAAAGATATAAAGATTGAAATGGTTTTCCTTATTATTTATTTATTTTGAAAAGATTTTTAACAAAACATCGCAAAGAAACTTGTAAACATTCCAATTAGGAAATAGATTCTCTAGTGTCTTAAACAAATTTTTTGTCAAGCATTGGTGGCCTAGTGGTTAGCATAGCTGCCTTCCAAGCAGCTGGCCCGGGTTCGCTTCCCAGTCAACGCTTTGACATATAAGAAAAAAAACCAACAAGTTTTTAAATTACTATATAATCCATTGTTTGTATTTGATAAACCTTGCATAAGAGGTTAGATTCCAATTTATAAAGCAGATGAACACGATGACTATCAGTTTTCCATTTATGCAGCAGATGAACTCAACGACTATCCTTCAATTGCCCTGAATCCATTGAGACTTCAATAACATCTAGAAAAATAAAGTCTAGCTGGCATTATACAATTATTTTCATAATTGTATTGCACTTTTAATTCTTAATCCCCCATAATTTCTTTTAAAATGTAGTAATCCAAAATGGGATGTATTTTCGATTAAAGAAACTTTAAATGATTGCAACTATTCTGTGCATTTTAATAAAGTGGTAGAACAGTTAAATGAAAAATTAAAGGTACCTAGAAAAAAATCTCAGTTTGAGCTGATAAATGACATTTGTTCTTAATTTGTCACATTGATGTTCAAATGCCACATGATAGCCTAAGCAACTAATCACAATATTATTGTTATAATAATGGCAAATATAGTGCCTAACCAAATCTTTACGCAAATGACTTTATTATGTATATGTATATGTGTTGACATGATCTTAATAACTAACAATTTTATTTTATTTTTTAATTTGAAAGAGGATATAATTAACTTTCTGCTATTTATTACAATGAAAACATTTTTTATTGACTTTTGTGTGATGAATGTTAATTTTCTTTTAAAATGTAATTTTCATTAAACAAAAAACAAAAACAGTGGCAGAATAGAAAATACACCGATTTGACATTATAAAAAAAAAATTTGAAAGGCAAAAGATGGAAAAAAAAAATTGCATAGCTGTTTGTGCGAATGGAATATTGCCAAAACATTTAACCAATGTTTTAGGTAAGCTTTAAATCCTACATAGTTTTTACCATAAAAAAAAAAAAGACATTTTGAAAACATGTCACATATAATTTATATTAATATAACTATGGCTTTGGTTTATAACAAACTAAATATTATTTCGACAGAGTTAAAATATCTTTTAGATTCAGGTGAATATATATATGAAAAGCAGATTATTAAAAGTAATAAGTGTGGATAAATAGGTGCTTTAACACATTAGCATTATATTAGTTTTCATATTGCCTTGCATGGTATAGTCAATGTAAGATGCCAGACTCCAGGGCTAGATTCATGATACCCACGTCTGTCATTTCCGATACTCAAACTTTTAAAAACTCTCGTGTATTTATTTAGAATTCACATTGAATGTTTAATTGCAACAGAAATAGTATGCAACGTTTGCAAAATCATTTATAAACTAATGATAAGCTAAGTATCTTAACATAACTCTTTAGTCATTATTCATAGCCAATAGGTTTCAGGTAGTCAAGCACTGGTGGTTGAGAGGTCAACGACAGCTGCTTTACAAGCAGTTGTCCCAGGTTAGTGGGTTCGCGTCCCGGCTGATGCTATGACACATGAGAAAAAAAAAAGGTTTCAGGCAGTTGCGTAATGTTTGGATCCATGAATAACATTGGTTTTCTATTTTTAACACATACATTATATCTATTCAAACAAATAATTTTTAATGGTTTGGAATCATTTGTGAATTTATTAAATAATTGAATTTTGAAATTAGGGCTGGTTAGAAAATACAGTCTAACTGAAACACACAGGCTTATTATATACCTGTGTTTATATATGTAATATATAGGGTATATGAGCAGAAACTTTCACATGAACCACCACTCTCCACACTATCCCATAACACTGATACACTTGAACACATATATGTTGAAAAGATAAATAATCACCAATATAGTATTTCATGCTAAACCAACAATCATCAGTTGGTCCAGATTACCATCTCTACACATATATGCTAAAAGTGCTCTGATATATATTAAGATAGCCAATCCTCATACCTTAATGGACAGGCTTCATTCTACTCTACACTCCAACTCTTCAACCATCCGTCCAATTGAAAATCTGATGATGAAATGCTCAAAGGCCACCCTGAGGCTGAGATTCTTGTCACACCCATGCTGACCTAAGTCAATCTGACCCCTCATGTACAGGACATAATCCATTTAATACATATACAAGGGATGGGCAGACTTAGTGTATCAGTGTTATGAGATAGTGTGGAGGGTGGTGGGTCGTGTGAAAGTCTGTGCTCAAAATACAATGTCTGTAAATTAAATATATCTAATATACATACCTAAAAAAATTAATTAATTTGAATAATGTATACACTAAAACATAAAGAAAAATAATTAGCACAAAAATAAAATAATTATTATGAAAAAACGTATATTGTAATAGATTGAGAGAGATAACTCATCAAATCAAATGTGAAAGTATTCTACTTTGTTCGTTCATTCTCTTTTTCTAAAAAAAAAAAAAAAAATATTTTTCATTTTCTAAAATAAAAAATCATAATTTATCTTACAAACTTGGCAGAATTATCATCATTATTAGTTTTGTCTTCTGGACCATTTAAAAAAAAAAAATTGTCAAGCGTTGGTGGTCGAGAGGTCAGAACAGCTGCCTTACAAGCAGTTGTCCCGGGTTAGCGGGTTCGCTTCCCGGCCAATGCTATGACACAGGGGGAAAAAAAAATTTAATAACTCATAACAACAATATGGCATGGGTAAAATAAATACTTTTAATGTACCAATGTGACTGGGTACAATACAAATATACAAAAGTTTACAAATAAAAAAATTATAAATTCAAATTTACATACTTCTAATTTTTTTATTTAATTTTTTTATTAAAACCACAAATGATGAGCCCAGAAAAAACAGAATTTCATTCCCACAGTTGGCACTATCTGAATATAGGAAAATTTTGAAGCAACTATCAAAAATAAATTCCTTTTTGTCACTATAACAGACAAATGTTATCGTGACAAGATTCTAAAAGCTATTTAAATATGGCATTTGGAAAATTCATTGCTCTTAATAGATTTTACATGGAATTGCGTGTACAAATGATTTTGCTATTTGACCTGACCTTTCCCCAGACATACCCTACAAAGTAATAAATGCAAAATTTTGACTAGGTTCTCAGATAATGCTATGTCTAGCTGATCTAAGAAGACACTTCCCAAAAATACAAATCACTACAAAGTTAATATTTAGATAATTTAATGAATGATAATTTATAGCATTTAAACTATTTACATACATATGATTATCTGATATATAATAAGGCCCGAAGGTGTACATAAATAACAATGTAGATTAATTTGACCTGTAAGAGTCCTAGCTGGCCGTCCCACATTTGTAGGCCAGCTCTCTGTATTTAAAGTCCCTGTGCCAAAGGAGACAGTATGCTCCAGCTTATATCCATGAGCATAAATGAAGCTCCAAGAATCAAGTGAAGTCTTCTTGATCCAATTTATACTGAGGCATTAATTGTTTCCATCCCTGAAGTTGAATGGCTCGTACTCCAGTCCATTTACTCAGGTGATTCTTTATTTCACTGCTCTATACAAGAATTTAAATCGTTATCTTTCTGACTTTAATTAATGAGTTATTTTTTAGTTTATTGTTATCTTATAAATGAAATCTAAACTCGAATTCTTTTAATTGTCTTATTCATTAATGAGGTATTCTACTATCATTAATTAGATTGTCATTACTTTTAGAAAATAATCGTTTTCTAATCTTAAAAGTTATAAATCTTTTATTTACTATTTAAACTTCCTTTAATTTATTAAACTTATTAGATTTTCTCATTAAGTTTATACCTATATATGTATGTGCATTTAAGCATACACATACATATCATTACTTCCCCCAAGTTCATATATGAGGTTTTAATCTCTGAACTTACTACAAGTTATTAAGATATGTTGGGTTTTTTTTATCTTCCTTTGAGCATGTTGTTGTGAATTATGTTTCAAATTCACTAGATGTATTCTCTGGAAATGTAGTTATTTGAAAATCACAGTCGTTATTTTTATTTTCATCACCAGAAAACAGTAAGGGCTGGCTAGAGCTTTTGCTCTACTAATGTCTCACTGACTATTATGCAGCCACTTACCTATGTGCTGCTTACCCTCGACTAGAATCAGTATACAATCACCTTTCATAATGCAGCCATTGCATAACTAAAGTTGTTTCCAGGTGTTCCATAGTTCTTTGTGAAAAAAACAGGGATGTTGCTTAGGTCAGCCTTCTCGAATGTGCTTCATAATTCATTGGTAGCTGTTGTCTTTGGATGTCCAATGAGCTACCCATTTTATGTTTTACTCTTGATTTCAGTACATCTTTGTATTTCATTTCCTTATGTTTCTTGGTCATCATGAACATTCTCTGACATGATTTTGTTAACTACTGGTTGCTGGAAAGGTTTTTTTCTCTGTGAGTATATCTATTTTACCCAAATTCATCTTAATCCCCTCTGAAAGTTTTTTCTGTCAGGGCTATTAATTTTTTTTGTAATTGTTATTTTTACCCCCATTTTGCTGAACCAGTCTCATCCTAATTATGTGGTTGATAGGGGCATGTACTACATATAATGGTAGTACATTAATTTTGCCCTGGCTTTCTACAATATTGGTGCTTCAACTATGTCCTTTATTCTAATGGCATTACGGCTCATATCTAATGCCTTTAAATCAGTTTTTTGATAATAAGTCTTGTTCCACACTTAGAAGTAACAATATACTAATCACAGACTGTTATCAATGATTCTCTGCTATCACTGTCGACCTCCATAGATTTGGCATGCTGATCACACAATTTTTAGTTTTAACACAATTTTATCATCATAGGTGGACATTTTTTTAATATTGGTATGCTGAATTGCCTGGCCCTGATATAAACATTTATAATCATTACTTTCCTTGTTGGGATTATTAAAATTTTCTTTCATGTGCCCTCTCAGTGTTCACATTTATGAAAACAATTTCTAGCTTTGTCGCCCTTTTCCCCCCACAGCAAAAACATATAAATGGGTTTCACTGTTGGCATTATTATCATTACACTTTGACCATTCTTTCTTTATGGTTTTACAAATGTCTGTTTGTGATTTTCTATTAACCTTAAACTTGGTGAATTTTTGAGATTGTTCAAGCACAAATTCATAAGCTATCCCCCCATTTTATAGCCTCCATGTAAACGAAATTGCTAATGGCCAATAATTGTTGCCATAAGTTATCATTACACATACCCATCAGAAATTGTTCCAGAAAGGCTTCATCTAGGAAAGATCCATAGATGCAATTCTTTTCTAGATTACAAAGAGCACTATCGTAATCTTTTATACTTTCATCCCAACCTTGGTTTTGGGCTCAGAATTGCAGTCTAGCAACATTGCTAGAGAGTTAGGAGTTAAAGTGAATTGTCAAATGCTCTTTAACCTAATCGTATGTACAATCTTCACAAATTAGAGATTCAGTGAGCCTGTTGGATATCTCAATAACTCCTTTCCCAGCAAAACATAATAATGAAGCAATCTCATACTTATCGTCTTTAACTTTACTAATGAATAAGTGTTTTTTTCACATGTTGAACATACAGGGGCCAACTACATGCCTTACTGATGTCAAATTCATTGATTGCTACTTGCATTGCCTAATTGTTCCTTTACCTAAATTTAACTGTTTAATATTAGTTGATGAAGGGTTTGAATCAAGACTATGATTGCACCAGATGCTATGTCAAGCTAACCTAAGAGAGCATTTCTCAAAAATACAAATTATCACTACATATTTAAGATTTAGATAATTTAATGAACAATAATTAATAGCATTTTAACTATTTACATATATACGATTATTTGATATATAATAAGGTCCGAAGGCATACATAAATAATAATGTAGATCAATAGAACCTGTAAGAGTCTTAACTGACTGTTCTCTCGTTCAGAGGTCAGCTCTCCACACTTGAAGTTCCTGTGCCAAGGGAGATATTCTGCTCCAGCTTATGTCCATGTGCACAGCTGAAGCTCCAAGAATCAAGTGAAGTCTTCATATTGAGGCATTAATTGTTTCCATCCCTGAAGTTGATTAACTTGTACTGTAGTCCATCCGGTCAGTTGACTCTTCATTTCACTGATCCATACAAGAATTTAAATCGCTATTTTAGTTTATCGTTTATCTTACAAAAAAAATCTAAATTCGAATTCCTTTAATTGTCTTATTTCATTAATGAGGTATTCTATTTTCATTAATTACACTGTTATTACTTTTAGAAAATAATCTTTTTCTAATATTAAAAGTTATACATCTCTTACTTACTATTTAAACAGAATCTGTTTTTTGATTTTCTTTAATTTATTAAACTTATTAGATTTTCCCATTAAGTTTATACCTATATATGTATGTGCATTTAAGCATACACATACATATCAGATAACATAGTAAATACGGGTCAAATGAACCAAGTAAATAAATAAGATTGGCAATATGATTCTAACTAAATAATCAATCAAAAATATCTATTATTATTATTTGTTTTCATGTAACAAAGCATCGGCCGGGAAGCGAACCCGGGAACTGCTTGTAAGGCATCTGTGCTGACCACTCGGCAACGCTTGACAAAAATATCTATCATTTCTAACCAAAAGCAGTCAATAATAAAGATGTAATGGTAAAGATAAATCACAAGCTTAAGGTCTTTAAAAGAATGATATCCCTCTCCATTATATGTACACACACATATATATTTATAAGTGTTTGCTTTTACAATAAAACATTTCAGATTATTTTAGGAACATTACTCAATGTATGAAGGAGGGGACCTGATGTTAATATCCAAATTCCTATTTCAAGATAAAATTCTAATTAACGATAAAATGGTTGTTTTTTTCTATGCACTGATATGGGTGAATAATTATTTAATACATTTACACACTTTGTGCATGATTTTATTAACCAACTCTGTTATATATATTTAAATATGTTTGATATATGCTTTGCATATATTATTCACATGTGAGTATATGTTTCGTAATTACATTTAACTAATAATAACTACATATTCCTTTACTAACTAGGATGAAATGGTTACCTGAATTAACTATGTAAATAAGTCAATCATTTTATATAGCGCGATGTTTTTTTATAAACTATAATATTTAAACAGCATTGAACTGTTGCACAGCGCATGTGCAACAGTTTAATGCTGTTTAAATATTATACTGAATTAACTATGTATTAATTAATTAAAAATAAAACTTTCTAAGGTTTTTTGTAATTTGAAAATATTTATAATGTTTACCTAGTCTGGATTTGAACTCTGGGACATGGAAATGGCTGGAAGAAGTATTAATCATTAAGCTACAAAGCTCTTTAACTAGATATATGCTTTTTATCCTAACAGATTTGTTACACCAAAAAATCTCTTATTACTCCTTAAATTATAATAATGATCAAAAGGTTTAATTGTCATCAGCTATATGCAATAAAAGATATTAAAACAAAATAATAAAACTAAACAAATACTGTATAAAAAAATATAATACGATTTTGTTTAGCAAATTAAACTCACATTTAAATTATTATGTTTTTGAAGACATTCCATTTAATTTTTTTCTTTTGCCTATCTACCTCAGTTCCCCTCCACATTTTTAATAAAATATTGTTTTACTAAGATATAATCAAAATTGAAGTGATATAAATATTCAATACAAATTTTATATAGCAATTAAACATTTTTGTATAAGTAAATATTTCTAAAATATCCTATTACATTCAGTACAAAGCTGATTTCAAATGGCATGCCAGTTCACTGTATTATAAACATTTTTTTCATCTACAACTTTAATGATAAAGAATGTATACAAATCAGAAAAAACTAATAATATAAATTTAAAAAATAAAATGAGTCGTTTAAAATTAAATAAAATGATCATAAGTATTACCTTTGCCTTTGCCAAAACAAATAGCAATTTTTCACTAGAATGGGAATCTGCATTTTGAGCATAATCTGATTGATTGACGACCAGCATAAAATCATCCTTGCATCCTCCAAATGTAACTAAAGAATCATAACTATACCGAGATATTGATTGCTAAAAAGTAAAAGAGAAATAAAATAACTACATTGCATAAAAAATAACAACAGCAACATATACATATATATATATATTAAATATAAATCTTACAAATATACTCATGATAAAAATTATTTTTCAACTGTTAGATATTAATCAAATGGTTTATAGCGTATGATGTCATAAGATCAGAAATTGAACATGAAAAAGTTGGAGCCCTTTTCTAAGGACTTTTAAGTTCCAGGGATTATTATCACCCTATCTTTGCAATTAACCACGGAGGATGCTCGTTGTGTTGGTAAGAGACTGAAGAAATGATTTTTTTTAAAGATTACTATAATTCCAAAAGTTGAACATAAACTCCTAAAAACAGATTTAAAATGCAACTTTAATGTGTATTTTTTTAAATTATGGTATAAGAACCACAAGATCACATTTCCTATACTAGCACATTAATTGTTGATAAACAGAGCAAAACTCTCCATACAGTAGTGCCACCTGTGCCAAACAGAGTAATCAATGGATGCCAGAAGGCCTGTGCATAAAATCCCTATCTAATGCCTACTCATCCAATATCCCCAGACTAGTTTCTGGCTTGTGGCCTTCGTCAGTGAGGAGCTTTGAATCTGAGAGCACAGGTGGCAATACTGTATGGAAAGTTTTGCTCTGTTTATCAACAATTAATGTGCTAGTATAGGAAATGTGATCATGTGATGCTTAATGGTTTAACACCAGTCCTGCCTAATAGGATAGTGGTGGCTATGGTTGTAAAAGAGCCAAAGACACGAAAATGTGTGGGTGCTGAACTGAGTTCAGACCCATATGACTATATAAGCTATTGAGCTTAGATTGAAAATATTTTTTGTGTTTTCAATTTCATTCTCATAGTTTTGTAGTAAAGTAGAGATAAAAGGTGGTTGCTAGAGGGCTGCATTAGATCCTAAGATCTAGATGCAGTGCTCTCAGATTCAAAGCTCCTCACTGACGAAGGCCACAAGCCAGAAACTAGTCTGGGGATATTGAATGAGTAGGCATTAGATAGGGATTTCATGCACAGGCCTTCTGGCATCCATTGATTACTCTGTTTGGCACAGGTGGCACTACTGTATGGAGAGTTTTGCTCTGTTTATGGTATAAGAAGATAAAACAAAGCCATAATAGTGTATCACCCCCAAAATCAGTGTAAAGGTCACATCAAATTATAGCCACATTTTTTTGTGACTGTTTACCATCACATTTTGTGTTTGTTTTTATGAATAAGGGGTCAACATTCAGCATTATCTAATAATAATTAGGAACCCTATATGGTTTAATGCAGTTACATAATTGTCAGAAATGGGAACATAAAGTCCTTAGATTCATTCCAGTTCTGGCATATCCAATGTTCAAACTTCTTATAAACTCTCAAGCAATAAAGCCATATGATTCAATAGTGGATTGTTGAATGGTGACCTATGAGTCTGCTATTTAAAAAAATAATCATCTTAAGCTTTTTTTGTGACTGGAAATTTTTTTTATGGTTCGACCACTCTGAATTTGAACTCCAGGTCATGTATGGCAGAAAAATGCACTAACTATTAACCAAGAGTTCCTTCATGAATTAATTATGGTGTCCATTTTTAAAGTTCAATTTCTAGTATATATCTACATCACAAATGATTACCATAGAAGTAAATGTAAAATATACCATAATACCATTTACACCTTTCTTAAACACTTTATCAGTACTTTTATTTATACCAAATTAACAGTTTCAACTGTCTTGCAGTCATCATCAGAGCTCTTGATAATACAATCATACCATTTACAGCTTCCTTAAACACTTTATCAATACTTTTATTTATATCAAACTAACAGTTCCGACTGTCCTACAGTCATCATCAGAGCTCTTGATGATTGTCAAGAGCTCTGATGATGACTGCAGGACAGTCAAAACTGTTAGTTTAATATAAATAAAAGTATTGATAAAAGTATTTAAGAAAGGTGTAAATGGTATGATATGTTAAAGTAGAAATCAATACATAGGAAAAGGAAAAAGTAGAAAATTATATTACTTCTATAAAAAATATACAATCAAAGCATTTTCCAAAATTTGTGAAGGTAGAAAATTTCCATTAGAAATCAGTACCAATGGAAGGAAAATGAGGATTTAATTTAAGAGTTTACTGTCTTTAAAATCATTTTAATCCAATAAAACAAACACAATTTTTACTCATTCAAATATTATACCTAAAACATTAATCAAGTTTGGAAATATTATTATAATGTGATTCTTTTAAGAATCAAGTATGTTTGCATATACAGTGGAGCCACAATATCTGCCAAATTTTGTTCCAAGTACATCGCATAAAATAGTTTATATTTTGTTGATAAACACTGATTAGGATAGAATATGTAATGTTTATTGAACTGGAAGAGTACAGTACTTTTTAACAAGCACACACATATATAAATTAAAATAATAGTTTAAAATAAAAACTGAATTCCCTTATGCCATATAACAGTGCAGTAAAGCGGAGAAACTTAATATCTAACATTCCTAAAACAATTCCCAGCTGAGAACAGTTTTCTTCATTAAAAAAAATCTCAATTTAGTTGAATGAAACTATTGGGATAAGATGAAAGCATATGTCTTTATTAAGAGTTTATCCATCCATTTAAGATATTATCTATTATAAGGTACAGAAAAATGAGATTGTTTTAATATTTTATTCTCCTACCCCTTTCATATTACAATTCCATTCAGTTTAAATTTTTCAGTTTATTTGTTTAATATTATAAAACCATAATGAAGGCATTTAAGTAGCAATAAGTGCTGGTAACAAAGCTATTACTTGAATGTTGCACTATCTGTTCATACAGCTTTTAAAAAAATCCCTCAGATTCCATTAAAGAAAAAGAAAACATACCATGAACATATCTACTTTACTAAAAAATAAAATGCATATTTTAATGCATTTATCACTGAGGTTCATACATAGATAAATATTAATAAGGAAAACTATCAAGTATAAGAGTCAAACGTTGGTGGTCGAGTGATCAGCACAGCTGCCTTACAAACAGTTGTCCCGGATTTGCCGGTTCGCTTCCCGGTCGACACACATGAAAGAAAAAAAAAGAGTATGAACTGCATTGCTAACCTGTGTCATCTACATTACTTTAAGCGACATAAACAGGATTTCATTCTGCTATATTACATGTATAAGAGGATATGCTCTCTTACTTAATGTGAAAATATTAAAGACATAAAGCTATTATTTGCTTTATAAATAATATTTCTTTGCCTAATCTTTATATGTTGTCTAAGTTAAAATGAAAACCAGATATAGGATTAACTCCAACTTAGTCGATGACATAATTAATTAATTAGTATTGCATTAACATTTCCTTAATACTTAAAACGGGTGGTATTAGTTTCCTACAAATATAAGCAGCAACGTCTATAATCTCTAAGATAATAACAATTTTCATTTTAAAGTTATTACAATTAATATTAGTAGTAACATTTATGTTAAAAAATATTGTAAAAAAATGATATTATTAAATTTAAAAAAGATTAAATTAGGTTGATTAAGCATGATAAAAAAAAAACAATCCAGACAGCTTTTTTTTCACTTTATAAAGTTAATTATGTTTCACTAGCAAAGCTGTAGCACTTTATCTATTAATTTATTAATATTTTCTTTGCTGTCAAACATATATAAAATTATGGAATAAATGCACACATTAAAAAGCTTTCAACATAAGTAAAATTCTAATGCTCAATTTTAAAATGTATCAGTAGTATTCACCCAATTTCTCTAGAAGCACACACTCACTTTATATACATCCGTCACACACTAAAATACTGTTCAATTGCAATATCCCATCTCAAACTCTGTGATTTTTTTTTTTTTTTTAAATAGAAAGTTCTATATTTCAAAGTCTAATACTTGCTGACAAGCCTAAAAAAATCCCGGAAGTGCTTAATTGATTTAATAGTGGGAAAAAAATCATATGCTGAAGTAGACCTTTTATTAAATAATAATAAATTGTCCTTCATGAACTTGTTAAAAAAATTAGTACTAGTGATATTTTGTATTACTAAAACTGTATCCATAGGTTTTGCATTGGTGGTCGAGAGGTCAGCGCGACTGCCTTGCACTTGCAGGCAGTTGCCCGGGTTGCGGGTTCGCGTCCCGGCTGATGCTATGACACTTAAAAAAAAACTCTATCCATAGTTTGTGACAACTATTTAGTGAACTGTCAAGCATTGGTGGTTGAGAGGTCAGCAATAGCTGCTTTACAAGCGGTTGTCCCAGGTTAGCGGGTTCGCTTCCTGGCTGATGCTATGACACATGTGAAAAAAAACTATTTAGTGAACTTAAAATGAAATACTTCATAATTTTTTTTTAGAAATTGGCAGAATTACTATCATCATTAACTTCATGCTTTGAGATTTTTTAATAAAAAAAATGTCTAATTCATAGTATAAAGATTGTCATTGTGATTACAAAATGTCATAAGAAAATAGTTACTGCTATTGGGTTTCCACGAAAACAAGACCAGGTCTTATATTAATTTTTGCTCCATAAGATAGAATCTAAGGACCCAGGTTCGAATCCCATGCTAGTACTGTCACTGATCAGGCCGGCAATACCTGAAGAAGAGGGAAGAAAAATACCTCTCGAAACGTTGTGCATATACTAACATGTTTGCTATGATATTACTAACAGCTGGTGCATATACTCACCAGTTTGCTGTGATATTACTTACAGTTAATGCATATACTGATCGACTTGCTGTGATATTACTAACAGTTGAATGTACTTGGAATATTTAAATAAAATTAAACTTTTCTAAAGACATTCAACACTCATATTAGATGATGGAAATAGTTCAAATATAAAAATACAGCTAGAACACCATCATCACAAACCTTCAGGAAAACAATAACTTGGGGCTTATTTCTAAGGGATGTCTTATTTTGTTCATGTGCAAAAACATACATTATTCAAGTACAAAAATCTATATTTATTCAAATGCAAAAATGTAAATTTATTCTATATTAGTAATTTCAATAGCATGTAAATAATTTTTATAACTGCTTGAATATGTGATGGTTAGGACTATAATCTTATCACAGAACATTCTTCTTCAATTAGTAATTTTTTAATTTAAAATGATATATGAAACATTAAGCTGGCTTGAATAGTTTGTGAACTAAAGATCAAGGTTAATAATAAGTTTTAGTCTGTTCTGATATCAATGTTGAATGGCTGGAGGTCAGATGAAAGAGGCATTATCATATCAGACTGAATGAATTGTTATTGATAAATGAAAAGTAAAATTATATTTGCAAGTTTATTAAAATGATTAATTACGAATCTGCCTGCAAAATAATTCTGAGTAACATTTATTCAAGTACAAAAATCTACATTTATATCTATGTATACATTCATCACTTTATAATTCAATACATCTATCATGTGTTTCAACGAACTGATAATCATAACTATGGCTTTTATATGTGAGTAGGGCTTATATTAGCAGTATCCTGAAAAATCATGATAGGGGTTATTTTCTGGTTAGATCTTATATATATTTTTTCATATGTCAACACATTGGCTGGGAAGTGACTGCTTGTAAGGCAGCTGTGCTGACCACTTGGCCACCAGCACTTGATTAGGTCTTATAGTTATGCAAATAACATGGCGTTAAAACTTTTATAATGAGTTATAGAAATGTGGTATAAGCTTTCTAGCTAAACATATTTAATAATTTCCATTTTGGTAACAATTGTCATTTAAGAATTGGAATTAATATTATAATAATTACATAAAAACTAACTGCATTCCAAACAAAAAAAAAATCAATTCATTTATGGTTATAACAAGAGAAACCTAACAGCTCCTCCCAAAATATATTTAGCCATTGACTATAGCTGACACATCTAGATATGATCTTTCCTCTTACAACAATTCTTCATAAAGACTGTGTCTCTTTCATTTTATCTTTATTGCCATTTTTCTATTGTGTCTAGATTTCCACTAATTCATTCATTAATCCATATACCCGTGATTTCAAATTATTGTTTAACTCGAATTCAAACAATAATAAAAGACACTTACCTTCCAAACAACAAGAGAAAACGCATGATTCTTTTGAATCTCAACCTGATGACAATTTACTTTCCAATAATGAGTTGGATAATAATTCATCTTCAATTTTATCTCAATTAAATAAATGTCACAAGCAAACTAAGAAAAAAAAAAGAGATCTAAAAGGTTGGTTTCTCGATCTTGTTAGCTTCAGCTTCTAATTCTTCTAATTGTTCTTCTTGATGAGATCTTTATTGATGCATAATATTTTTTTAATATCTTTCATAGCATATCAACTTTGTTCTTCTGCTGAAGAAATGAATCCTCTTTTACTTTATATCTGCCCCGTTCTTAAATTGATTAGAGATTTTATTATTGACAATATTGTACTTGATTTTAGAGATGCCTTCTCAGTAGGTAACACTATTAACTTGGAATTTTACTTCTATAAGACTGTCTAATTTACTTACATTCTCTTTGTGATTGACTAGATGTAAGCTTATTTTGGGTCACTCAAGATCTTCTACTCTATAGATATTTTTCCTTCTTCTTTGGCAAACCAAACTTAGAAATTCTGCTCTATGACATTTTAAATATGTCATTCTGTTCAAGTTTTTTTATTTCATTGACTGTTCCTACTTTTCAAGTTGAATTCAATTTTTCATAATTTATTTTAAAAGTATTTCCTGCTCAAGACTATTTACCTTTTGAATGTTCAGTTTTTTACAGTTTTATTATATGTATTTCCTATATTATAGTCATTTTTTTCCTTTTGTATTTTACCTTTTCAATGTACATCTTTGTTCCAGTCATCTAATAAATCTTATTTTTTAAAAAAAATATACAAAAATTAATCACATTTATGTTGAGCTCAAAAATCATTTCAAACTCTACAAAAAAAAAAAAAGGCAATTATAATACAGTCTCATACATAATGTTGATCATTTTGTGAAAAATCGAACTATCTTTCATATAATGACTGTAAATCAATGATGGCTTAAAGGCATCAGTAATAGATTAATTAATTAAATTTAATTACTGTTTTTGTAATCTACTGAAAATTGAACAATTAATTAAGTTCAAAACATCTCCACTTTTTACTTTCATTGCAAACAAAATATTTTATTTACATATACCAAAGACCATCTTATGTATATGCTACTGTATTATCTATCATAAAGATTGTATAAGAGATTACAATCAATAATAGATATAATATACAATCACATCATTGGCTGCTTAAAAGCTCATGTGACATATCAAAGTGACTGGTGGGATAGGACAGTTCCAGTCAAATGACCAAATATACCCCCCCCCAATCAGTTAAGAATCAATCCATTGGGCTAAACAACATCACAGATACATCAGTACTACAAAACTGAACTACAACACCATGTTAATGTTATGAGCAAATTGAAAATTATAATGTATCACTAATTGTTTAAGATAGCATTAAAAATATTTCACATTATTACAGAATTCATAACTATTTTTTCCTTTTTGAACTGTTTTAAAGAACTGTTACATCTGATAGTGTGTATTGTTCATTTATCTTTAAGTATTATAAATGTAATCACCTTCAAAGTACTGTCAATACAATACATCAGTCTAAATGTGTTTTTTATTTTTCAAAGTAATCCGGACACACAACATAATGCCTTTTAATGTCTGCATCATTCTTTTCTTCGCAACTTCTAAGTCAGCAAAAAAAGAGGTATTTTTTCATTCAAGAGAATAAAAAGAAGTCGCATGGTTAGAGAATGAATGAATATAACTGATAGATAAGGTGTATCATATATTCGTATTCTTCTCTTTTACTTTCTTTGCATGTCTTCATATATATATATTGCTTGTAGTAAGTTCTTTCATATACACTTCAATGCAAACAAATTAACTTAAAAAAAATTCTTTATTTTCATTACAGTTTCGACCGTACAGCAGTCTTCATCAGAGCTTTTTCAAATCTCCTCTGCTTTAAAATAAGAAAAAGCTCTGATGAAGACTGCTGGACAGTTGAAACTATAAGGAAAATAAAAAAGTTTTTTTAAGAAAATTTGTTCGCATTCAAGTGTATATGAAAGAAGTTATTATAAGCAATATATATAAAGTGTATCATACTGAATTTAATTAAAAATTGTTTCACCCTCAAGATTGCATGAAGAGGTATATCATGGTAAAGTTTGCACTCCTCACTTTGTTACACTTTTCTGCATCATGCAAATGTTTCAGAACTTATGGATAAAATGTCTGATTGTTACAAACTAATTTGAAAAGAAAAATGCCATTTGAATAAAAAAAAAATAACAGCTTTGTATTAACATTGGACTTCCCTCATCATGCTTTTTTGGATGTGGTGAATTTAACAATTTCATTAAACCATTCATAAACTTGTGTTTCATTTCAAGCATTATAGCAGTTTTCCCCGCTATTTTCCCAAATGGGAGTTCCCACAATTCCAACTTTTCAGCCTTTACAAAAAATCAACAAATACACAAAAGCCACTTTACCAAAAAATATGCTATGCTGCACCAATATTTCACAGTGCAATGTCATTTGGCATATTGATACAGAAGGGTCTCCGCAAAAAAATATTTAGCAGCAGAAGAATATATGACAATAGGCACTCTAACCACAGTATGATTCTGGTTATTTTTGGACCCCCTCTCATACATACAGTGTGCTTCTAAAATGAAAGTTAATATATTTGTTGAAGAAAAATATCTATGAAAAGAAAAAAATGCATAAAGAAATAATACAATTATATATGCTCTAAACATAAGACTGAAAATGCTCATATTTAATTAATATAATAAAATCAGTATGATAATATACGATGCTATAAACCAGGGGCAACCAACGTTTTTGAAAGCATGTGCACAATGAAAAATTTTAATAAGCATTACAGGTGCAAGAAAGCAACAGCATGTCATGTTATCAAAATATATGATGATATGACATGATTTTTTATTTGCAATTTTTTTTCTAGATTAGACTTACAAAAAATATGAACTTAGTTTTAGACAGATGGTTGGAATCTAGTATTGGGCTCCTGGTTCGAATCCCATAGAATCATTTTTTTTAAAAAAAAGGAAATAAAAAAAAATATTGTTTTAATAATTATTTCTTCAATTAAAGTTGAATTGTACAGTTTTTATTTATTTATAAAATCATAATTCTAAAATTTCGTTTTAGAACACAAATTCCAAAAACCTATTCATATCATTTCTTTTATAAATTTATATGTTTATGTTTTTAAAATCGAAAATTAACATATTATTTTTTTCTTTTTCTCACGTGTCATAGCATCAGCTGGGAAGCGAACCCGCTAACCCGGGACAAATGCTTGTAAAGCAGCTGTCGCTGACCTCTCAACCACATATTATTGACATATTATTGTTATCATATTTTTTCACATACTAAAACATGAATGTAGAAATCCAAAGTTGAGATAATTATTTTTTAAACAAATGTCAATCACATTCATTTCTTTGATGTTATTTTTTTTAAGAGTATAATTGTTATTTACTTTTACACCTATCACATATATATTTCACATGCCAAATGCGTTGATCGGGAAGCGAACCCAGGCCAGCTATTTGGAAGGCAGCTATGCTAACTATTAGGCCGCCAACACTTGACTATAGTATTGAATCTCTCTCTTCATCAACTATTTTCTTTTTGTAAAATAAAAATAAAAACATTTTTCTCCTATTTCTTTTTTCATTATAATATTTTTTAAGAGTTTTTCCTAAAATTTCTTTTTATACAAAAAATATCAATTAATAGACGATCCCAAAACCTCACTGTTTTAAAATCAATACCTTCAGTTCCTGGACTCGCTACAATCATTAATATAATTATTGTCTCTTAAAACCAGGTTTATCGTCTTTCACTTAATGTTAATTTTATTATCTCGATAATTCATATTGATTGATAGTAAATAATTTTAATAAAATTAAAAATTTATCCTCTCATTTTTCAAATTAATAATAAAAAGGATTCAATGAAATTCAAAACAGGGTTGCAATATCGGATAGTAAATGGAGACATTGATAGAAACCAATAAGATAAAATAATATAAACATAATTAAAGTGAATTATTATAATATAATAAATGTATTTATGAAGTTGTATTATAATTATGTAAATAAAATATCTTTTAATAAGAACATCTTAATGAGAAGATTGAGACTATATTTCTTTACACAAATTCTCAAATTCAGGAGAGTAATTTGATATTGATATCTTCAATCATTCAAAATTTCATCTATTAGGCATGATCTAAATTTGTTTTTAAAAAATTACATTGTGGAAAATGTGCTTTCACTTAGATTAAGTAAATCCAAAAAAAGATTTCAGCTTCAATGCACAATTTTTTAATATTGATATTTTTGTGAATCAACTAATTTCCAAAATTTTTTGTCTATAAACTTTCAAAGTGAGTCATTTTGTAATTCTATAATTTCTAATTCTAATTTTTCTACATTTTGTTCCAAGGCGTAAGCTTGTGGTTAAGACCTACATGTAGAGGTCCCTATCTTCACATTTTCAAGCGCACATGATTTGAGGCTTATTGCCTTAGTAAATATTACATTAGTCATGCTAAATTTATTTAATTCTGTAATCAAAGTGGTAACGTCAACATTATTTATTGGATTTTGAAATAAAAATCAATTCCAAGTCGTTAAATTGATAAAATCTTTCATTAAATTCATCAGTTAACTTTTTTAAATAATTGACATATTCAAAAATCTAATTATTTTTCTGGAAATATTTTTGAACATATGTGGAAAATGCATCAAGGAGATTATTTGCAAGTGTAAACTCCATCTTTATTTTCACTTTGTAGATTTAACTAGTTTAATTTCTGACAATCTCCTTTTGTTTAAGAAATTGTTTTATTTCAGCAAAAACATCTAGCACTTTACCTATGCTGAGCCATCTCATTTCTGCATAAGTTTTTAAATCAGAATTGTGACCACTATCACCTTCTAATAGTTTTTTAAAAAGTCTGTGCTGTAATGGTGTACCTCTTATAGAATTTATAACTTTTGTTATGAGATCCAAAATATGGTTAAATGAAAAAACTTTAGCACGCAGACCTTGATTAATCTTTTCTAAAGGAAGTTTTGATTCCAAACAAAACTTTTAAAAATTAGATAAATATGTTCATCTCTCTTTCTTTGCTTCATTGGCAAGAGACAACATTTTTTCTTCCACAGAGTAATCTCAAAAACCATTTTTATTATTATTAATTGAGATGTCCCTGTCACATGTAAAGATTAATCCATTTGAAATGAATACCAAGAGTGCCTACCCAATATAATTTCAAGTTGATCTTTAATATTAGCAGATATTTCAGCAGTTCTTTTCATTGTATTCATTCTGTAATAAATATAGTTTTACTTCTGAATATTATGTAAATAAAACACTTATTTATAAGTAAGTTTTAGTGGAGAAGATATAAATTAAATGTTAATATTGAAGCAGTCAATCTTAGCTTAAGATTGTGCTTCATGTTTCTACCTACTAACCCGTGTTCAAACCCCATTTCCCATCCCACTCCTTTTTGTCATGTATATATTTTTATGTATATGTTTGAGATGCGTGCCTAAATTATAAAATTTAATGTTTCAATAACATGTTTTAAAATTATTATTAATTCTTTTTATTAATTATTAGTTTTTTTATCAAAGTATTATAGATGCGGCTCAAATATATATGTAGGAGCAAAACTTACTAACAAAATATTGATGTTTTAAATATTTCTTATATGTCATTTTTAACTTTTTCTTTTTAAATTGCTTGTTTTTCTATTAAACTATATATTGTTTTTACAAAATCCAATATGGAAGATGCAAGTTTTGTTAATTGTCTAAAAATAATTAGGGGTTGGAAGCACTATTGTTTTAATCTGGGGAAGGTATTTTTTTAAAGTTTTACTTAAAATAAATGGGATTAAGTAGATTAAAGATTTACTTGTGTTAAAAACTTGTTGTCAAATCTATTTCTAATCTGGAAATAGATTTGAATTTATATTTTGGACGTTATCTTACAATTGCATCTTCAAAAACAACTGATAAAAGAAAAAGTATAAAATGACTGAATTTTGAATCAGATTGGATTAGCTACTTTTAGAGAGAGGTATTATAAACATATTTCATTTTTCTTGAAACTTAAAATGATGTAGCAGTAAATCCACCACTCTTCAGCGGCCTCTGCCACTACCGTATTATCCTGCTGCCCTGAAATGAAGAAAGGTCTAAAAGAACTTTAGAATGCTAATAAAAGTTTGCTGTCACCAAGAAGAATTCATTTTGTATCCTCAATTCGCCGTGCACATGCCATATTTGAATATGGATTCTTAAAAATTGCAAGGTAAATTTCCAAGCCGCCACCTAATAGTCAATTTAGTTTAAATAATCTATCAAGTTTTCTCATGTATTTTTTAACTTTGCCTTTTTTTTTGTTTTATATATGTAAATTGCTCTTCAATAATTTCTATAAATTTAATCCTATCTCATATGCTTTAACTTCTTTTTAATTTTGGTGTGGTCATTTATTTATATATATTTATTATTTGATTTATATATCTGCTTGCTTATTAATATGTCAATCTAAAACAATCTGACAAATTGAATTTTCTAAAAATCCTTTCTTCTTTTTAAGTAAGCCTTCATGAATCAAGTTTATTAATGTCCTCTTAAAATATAACATATTGTTAATTAATACACTCGCCAGATTGTTTTGCCAACATTTTATTTATGTTCTAATATAAAATATATATATTTGTTTAACTCTGTATTTTCTACCTAGTGAAAATCCAGAACTCAAGCTAATTAACACTCTGAAACATTTATTTTATAATTATTTATTAAATTCTGAAAGAGTGACCCATTAATTATTTTCTATAACTGCCAATCTTGCTTCATTTTTCATACTCTTAAAATTTCAAATCTTGTATTTAAATATTTCAGTTATTGTAAAATCAACGAAGATGGGATTGTTTTATTTTAAATAGCAGAAAAAGGGATGGGGGAAAATCTTAATGTTTCTTTTGCTAAATCAAATCTTAACGTATATTTTATTAATTTGAAATCTAAATCTTAATGTTTCTTTTGCTAAATAAAATCTTCAAGTATATTTTAGTAAATGAAATCTAAATTTCTCTCTATATATTATAATTGCATGGCATATTATAGTATTCAAACAAGGGTCATTTATTTTAAAGCTGTAAAATTTATTCAATGTTGTTAGTGACATTCATTCGTACTGCATTTCTGTCATTTAGCCTTTCTTCATATATATATATTACGTGCTTCTAGTCTTAATCTGGGGGTTACGACAAGTTCGAACCCATAGATTTCTTTTCGTATCTCATTCCAAAGATAGTTGAGCTATCTGGAACCACATTTATTCCGTATAAAATGCCTCTGGCAGTGATCCCATAAGTTTGGCACATGCTATGCATATTCACTTCGTAAATAAAAAGGCCTCTCGCATCGGTTATACCAGCAAAAGTCTGGGCCACACCATGCCTATCTACTTTTCTCTAAGCACTACCCAAGAAGGGGGTGGAAGATTTCGTTTTTTATCAAGAAGCATGACCTTTTCCTTTTAGTTATTTTAGGCTATTATGTCAGCACCGCAAACTTATTTGTATTAATATTTCTTTTGCTTCATGACCCAGTTTTAATGCTCTAATATTAAAATTAAGCTTTGCTTAAAAGATATATATAAATGCCAATTACTTCTATTTTATTAATTAAGTTTATTTCAATCATTAAGAGTATCTATATGCCTTGGGGAAAATAAAGCGTTCATCTTTCTATTGTTAAAATAATTTCATTAAATATTTTGTCATAGTTTCAAATATAATTTTTCAACTGTCTTTTGTTTATTTTCACGACCTCAGTGGTGTGAAAATAGTTTATATCATATGTATAATGAATCTCAGAAAGCTCCCCTAAATATATATTAGTCACCATGTTTCTGAACCGTAAATCAAAGTGTTAATGGCAGTATTATCATAATTCTTTCTAATATTCGATTGGAATTTTTAATATTGGACCCACCAAAGATGTGTGTTTATTTTTAATATATTATTTAGCTAAGAAAGAGCATATAAGAAATAATAGCGTGAATGACACTATGTAATTATATATCGTTGGCTCATTCACGCACACACTAATGTCTGTAATTTATTTATAAATGTATAATAATTTGTCAGTATATTAAAATATATTTTATTGTCTAACTTATTTGAGTAGTTCGAATTCCTTCTTTTCTCCACTTCCACATATTACAGCAATGCTTATGTATATTTTAATATAATTATACTTAATGGATATTGTCATTGTTTTGCTCAGCTTTGCTAGTCAGCCGGATTAAGATTAATTCTCATGTGCCATCACTATTATGTTATTCATTAGGTGTTTGATTTGGGGCTTAGAGAGTGGGTTCGAATTCAGGCTGGTCCCTGACCTAAATCTTGGGCTTGACTGGATTTGAAGTACATTTTGTGAGTTCCAGTTCATGTTAGATGGATAAACATATTTTGACCGGCACAATATAGATAGGCTGAACATTTTCGAGGATCCATGCCTCATAATCATAGCCATCATAAAAACATATAATAAAATATATGCAAAGGTATTTAAAAAAGCCAGTGTTACGTAGCCCATTTCTTCGAAATCTCGAAGCAAGTATCTTTTCTATTGATAGCATGGATGTTTCCATTAATGTAGAATGCTTCTTTTATTTTTCTCTTATGATCGTTTGATTCTGAACATAAGATTATGGGATTGGCAGGTGTGAAGTTGTGATTGCTTGGCATGCTCCAAAAATACAGAGGATGTATTGTTGTTGTTCTGAGCTCTGTTGCAAGTGTACAGATGTTGAGCAAGTCTAGTATTGATTGTAGCTTTAGTTTCACTGTAATATACAGCATGGCATCTGGCCTGAGGGCATGCAATGGAGTATATCACATGTGGGGTGAATGTATCAATCAATGTGATCTTTAGAGTTGTTAATCGATCTATTAGAATTAGGCAGAGTTCTAAATGCTATTTTAAATTTATCGGTTAATGCTTTAGTTAGTTTGTTAGATATTTTGGGAATGTAATAATTGTAATTGCAGTGAGTATTTCTCATTTATTAGAGTAAGTATCAGAAAGGTAACCAGCATCAAACAATAGAGCATCTTTAAATAACTCCCCATCCAAATATGATCTCTTCTTCTTTGTAAAAAAATGTGCAATTTTGAATGATGCTATAATAACATTTTTGATTTACCCTCTACTTTTTTAAACAATGCTAGGTCAATAATTTTTCTTCAAGCTATTTATTTTTTCTTATAATATCACTTCAAAGTACATATTTTTGATTAAAGTTCTTATATTCTAATTTAAAATGCTTTTCATTATTATATTGTTATTGCGCAAAAGACACATGGCATGTCCTTTTATTTCCTCAAAACAATATTCTTCTTCATCCTTCTTGGAGAATTTAAAACGGCCCTTTTACTTGATCCTGCTTTCAAACATGTTAATGGAGTTCTTTTTCTTAAATGTTATATAAACAAGTAATTTTTATTAAAAATAATTATCATAAATTCATGAAGTAGTAGAAACAACTATTTGAAAAATGATGTATGCAATTCATGTCATTATCTCAACTGATTTGCAGGACAACAAATTCTCAACAGACATACAACTTATGTTATGCAAACAGTTCAATAGTGAGAAAGAGAGATGCAAAGAGAGAGAGAGAGAGAGCTAGTTAAGGCAAAAACAATACGTGATTGTACAGTAATATGTCTATTATAAAATTATTATTTATTTATTGTCATGGTGCTTAGAAGACCAATTGTGGATGCACATAAAACCATGGGCTCTGTGTTAGTGGTCACCCCTGCCATAACTAATACACACATATAAAATAATCTTTGAATATCCAACCCATTTCAGGGCAGAAATAATACTAACATCTTTTCATTACCCTGGCAAAATAGCAAATGCTGAGGGTTTACTCTCTGGCTAACAATTGATAGATAGATAGATATACACTTACTGACCACATTCTTTTTACTATAAAGACTCTTTACACCCAATATGGATTATACATGACTTAATGCAAAATCCAGATTTCTGGCTGTATATATTTTAAGCAAAATATCATATTTCTATTTGTTAATTATAATACTTTTAGGATGGAAATTTGAGACTCAAAAAAGTTTTAATTAGAATTTTTTTCCCCTGCCAATATTATTGGTAAAGATCTCTTCAGTCTCTTACATTTAATTGTATTATGAGATGACCTCTTTCAGGAATGACAATAAACTGTATGCTATTTCATCATATATTTTTTTCTTTCCAAGATTTCCCTTAGGCAACTTCTTTTGGATATTTTATAATTTCATTATCCTGACAAATGAGCATCCTAATTTAAGAATATGGTTCTCAATAATGTAATTTTTATAGTTTTTAATTATATTCAATTTCATAATCTTAGCCTAATTTTCTTCATAATTCTATACACGTCTGAGACTCATGTAAATCAAAGTTTAAAAATCACACGGTTCAACAATATTTTCCCCAAGAACATAGAAAAAGTCATCCTTCAAACTGTTTAGCTTCCATTCGCAAACTGATTTTCTTCTTGTTCTTTTCAGTAATATTTTCATCTTTTTTATATTTCTTATTATGTATGTATATGAGCTGATAAGAGCCATCAATTAGCAAATTGTTTAACTGAGATATAAGATTTTATACAATAGTTAAATTGCAAACTGTGAACTATGACAATACAAGGCTCACAGGATTTTCTGAAACCAATCCTATGAGCCTTGTATTGTCATAGTCATTGATTCAAAATTTGGCTATTTTATAATACCTTACAATCTTAATGCAATAATGAGTTAATAGAAGACAAATGTTCTCATTCATAATAACATATAGCTCTGTAATAAATTAATTAAATAATTGGCTATATATATATATATCTTTGTTTTTTTTTTATCACTTGTCTTGAAAAAGATCCCATGCTATTTCAAGTCATTTTTCATATGAAAATATATTTATCTTAAATTTCAATATTAAATAAGCATTTTTAAACAACTAAACTATTTTTTCAACTATATTTCTCAAAATATATTATACTTAAACTATACTGCCAATCTATTTTACTTTATTTTAATTTATTCAGTAATAATTTTTTGCTTCTTTTTTTTTATTCATTTTTTTTCTTTAGGTAGACTGAAAAAACAGCTTTTTGAAATAACACACTGGTTACAGCATAAAGATCTATCCAAAGCTTCTCTAAAACAGAATAGTATAAAAGGTAATAACTACCACATTTTTGTCAAACATTGGTATCCAGGAGGTCAACGCAGCCGTTTTTCAAGCAAGCAGTTGCTTGCAGACAGTTGTCGCAGGTTCACCTCCTAGCCAATGCTTTGACATATGGAAAAAAAAACTGCTACACTTTTACCAATTGATGAGTTTTAGTATTCTCTCTCTTGTTTTACCCTCAAGCTATGAATATCTAGATATCCATTTACTATATAATTTTGGATACTTATGGGCAGACTACCCCCAAAAAACCCTAAGCCTACATAAGAACTAAAAAAAAATTCAAAAGTTTTATATTGCCTGAATTTAAACCTCAGGTTATGAATATTACTAGCAGATGCACTAATTACTATATCATGTAGATCTTTCCCTCTTCACTGTATATCCCTACCTAAAATGACCTTGGAATTCTTTTTATTGTTTATTTCATTATTTCAGTTTAAATATATCAGCCTTTATTTCTTTCTAAATTTAGTTTTCTTTTACATTTCTATTCAAATCTTAATTTGTCCAATATTTTTAAATTACTATTATTTATAGTCTCAATTTGTTGGTTGTATATAATTCCATTCCAAAACTAATTGATTTTCTCTATTAACATTAACAATCATTTCTATCAAAGTCAATATCAGTAGCATGATATCTTTAATGCATATAATAATACATTTGACACTCATTTTAGTGCATTTCTTAACAGCATTCATTTTATATACAGACAGTGTTTGTTAATCATGAGAGTTTGGTACTGAAAAAATAGTCTGATGAATGAATTTGTTAGAATTGGATAAAGTCACAATGATAGTAATTTTTAATTGTGATTGTAGGAAAACTTTATTTTTATTTTAAAAAAGTACAAACACAAGTTAAGATTAATTTTTTTCTTGCCCCCCCCCCCCCCCCTTTATATGTATAAAAATGTTATTGTGAAATTTAATTCAAATTTGAATTCAAATTAGAAAATGAATCTTTTTTTTTAAAAAAAACATAATGGATAAAAAATAGGCAAAATAAGAGTCATAGATCACATGACCCTATCTCTTAAGCTTGTAAGTTATAAACAATGAGGATTACCAATTCCTCTACAAGCTTTATGATAATTGCTAAGCCAGAGCCAGCACTTAAAATATCTCTGTCAGAAACCTCTTCCCAAACCTCTGACCATGGTTTCGTGCTTTGGCACTCCTCAGAGAGGTGTCAGGTTAGGTTCAGACACTAGATCTAAAAATGCCAACCCACAGCCAAGCACTCAATAGATAACTTTTAAATAAGTGCTTGGCTTTGGGTTGGCATTTTTAGATCTAGTGTCTGAACCTAGCCTGACACCTCTCTGAGGAGTGCCAAAGCACGAAACCATGGTCAGAGGTTTGGGAAGGGGTTCCTGACAGAGATATTTTAAGTGCTGGCTCTGGCTAAGCATTTATCATAAAGCATGTAGAGGAATTGGCAATCTTCATTGTTTATAACTTACAAGCTTAAGAGATAGGGTCATGTGATCTAAGACTCTTATTTTGACTATTTATAGTCTCTGCCACAAGTCTTATGCAATTTTATATTGCTAAGACTACTACTATATGGTATGGCTGAAGATCTATTAGCTCCATATAGCTATTTGAGTTGGATAGCTGGGTTTGAAGACATGTATGTAGATGTCTGGAAATTTCAGATTTTCCACTCAATAGATAACTTTTAAATAAGTGCTTCGCTTTGGGTTGGCATTTTTAGATCTAGTGTCTGAACCTAGCCTGACACCTCTCTGAGGAGTGCGAAAGCATGAAACAATGGTCAGAGGTTTGGGAAGGAGTTCCTGACAGAGATATTTTAAGTGCTGGCTCTGGCTAAGCATTTATCATAAAGCTTGTTGAGGAATTGGCAATCCTCATTGTTTATAACTTACAAGCTTAAGAGATAGGGTCATGTGATCTATGACTCTTGTTTTGACTATAATGTAGGATAACTTTTATAAAATTGACTTTCAAAGAAATACTAATTAAGATTTGTCTATATTTTCCTAGATTCTTACTTTCAAAAACTAAAAATAAATTCTACTTATTTTAAAACACTGTATGTATAGTTATACAATCTTTTAATATCAGAAAATAGGATAGTATCTTATTTTTGAAAAATTTAATGGCAGGTCAACTTTCATTTCATCTTGGGGAAATTTGAAAATTGTTATGAATTATAATCAGAAGTTTATTTGATCTGGATCAGCTTTTGTTAACTTTTTATTTAAACTATGCTTTAATTCTTTAATCTTTCTATTTTTAACTACACCCACAACTTTTAATTTAATCACTATTTCTTACATAAGTTTAACACTGAATTTTCAAATGATACCGTATTTCAATCTTTTATAATAACTTCTAATTTCACAATTTTTTTTTCCTAGGTCAAATGCGTTGACCGGGAAGCGAACCCGGGCCAGCTGCTTGGAAGGCAGCTATGCTAACCACTAGGCCACCAACGTATAAAAGTTTCATTTAAATTTCAAAGATATTAATGAAAGCCTGTAACTATAAAAAAAAATGCAATGTATCTGCTAATTTACATACATAATACAATAACACTAAAAATAGCCACCATACTTTTAAATTATTCATATGTATATATTTGTTGTGGAATTGAACAATAGTAAATATTTTTATTAAGACGGCTTTCATAAAACTGTAAAAACTTTTATCACATTGTATTTCAATTAAGTGCTCAATTGTATTCATACAAAATTGTGTTGAATGAAGATATCTTGTAAATAATTAAACAAACTCAGAACATAAACAATAGTTTTTTTAATTTTTATCTTTCACACAAATTTTGAAAAATAGCAAAAACAATAGCAAACTATTTTAGTTATTATCATATGATTTCAATACCTAGAGACTACTTACCAGAATCAATAAACCTGCCTTCCCATAAAAAATATAATTCTATAACTCAGAATATTTATAAAAATGTTAATTTACTAATAAAAAATATCAGTAATAAATATCAATCTCTTTAACAATGTGTATATATATGAAATAAAATCAAAAACAAAAGAAATTATTTTTATTTATCACCCCCCCCCCTCCTCCAATATAATTTTTAATATTTTTTCAATATATTTCTCTTGGCATTCTATACATTTTTTTTCCTCAAAATATGATTTATTAACATAATATTAATCTTTGAATTTACATGTTAAATGTAGTGATATACAAGATTCAAACTATGATTTACAATGCAGAACTTGATTTACCGAGTCAACAGAAAAACCTTGAATTGTATATGCATATATCTTGCCATTCATAGCTTCTCTCATAGTTTACTAAGTAACCCCTGATCTTAATGGCAACTAGATAAATCACAGCTGCCAAGAATCACAGCATCCCCACCATCCAGAAGATGAGAAAGTGAAAACCCATACTAATGCCCGCAGCACCCACATCCCAACCCCCTTCTAAGGTCTAGGAACCAGGCCTTGGGGTATTTCCAAAGCTCAGACTCTCATTCAATGCACTTACTAATCCCCACAGCACCCAGATCCCTTCCAAAACCCAGGTTTGTGAGACCTTCCAAGAACCAGACACTGCCATCCAGATGGCAGAGATGAGCAACAGCCCCAATCTGAAGTTTAAACCATAGTAGAACTTTCTGGCCTGAGTCACCCAAGCATGAGATTCTCTCATCCTCACAACCAAGACAAGCAATGCTGCAGCACTTGTCAAAAATGTAAATCCCATATGCTTACATCATATGCCATCTACAGATTATCACGTAGTCTAATAACCAACCTATGAATCACATAGAGAACAAAGAGATCAAAACCACAATGTATCACATCCTCTCCACTGCCCTGAAGATGAAACCTTTACTAATCCACATAGCACTCACATCCCAACCCCCCTGTAAGAACCAGAGTTCAGGCCCCAGGAATCTTCCCAAGTTCCAGACTCTCTCACCTGAATCCCATACTAGAACCCAATACACCCACATCCCAGCCCCCCTCCAAGACCAGGAAGCAAGCCCTGGGAGCTCTCCAAGCAACAGACTCAGTCCTCAAGACAGCAAAGATGAGTGACACAGTAGCCCCAATCCAATGTTCAAATTACAGTTGAATTCTTTGGGAACTTGAATTTTGTCCATCATGTTTCAGCTTCCAGACAACTTATAAAAAACTAGAAGCCTTAATCCATGACGTCCTTAACTATTGGTAAAAATCAAATGATAAAACTAGAAGTACAATCCATATGATGAGGCACAACTGTTAACAATACAATGTCATAATAATTGCTAAATTTAAAATCATAGTGCAAATCTCCAGGATTTCTAATGCCCTGCATAAAAAATTCATCATTACTTTCCAGAACCTGTTGTCATCAGAAAAGAATTTTGATTGTTTCCTTCCGTTTCTTCAATGGTATCCTTTTTTGATAATTTATTGCTAAACAATATATGTACCTAGTCAAGCATTGGTGGCCTAATGGTTAGCATAGCTGCCTTCCAAGCAGATGGCCTGGATTCGCTTCCCGGTCAACGCTTTGACATAAGAAAAAAAAAAAAACAATATGTGTACTTAATAATGATTCAAAATAGCCCAAACATTTTTCTGTCTGGAGGTATACATTTGGACTTATTTATTTCTTAATTTATATACCTACTATTCTTCTGAAATTTTCAACATATTTAACATTTTCTGCCACAAAATCTGACTATAGCTTGTGCTATTACAAAAAAAAAAAAAAAAAAAAGGCTTTTATAGTTAAGTGCTCATATCTTAAGGATGCTGAAAATATAGTTTAAATTTATTGTATTTCAAAGCTATAACAAACTGTGTTTACTTTTTGATTTTTTGCCTTATGCCCTTTACTATATTCCAAAACAAATGGCTCCTTTTAAGGGGAATAACATAGAAGTTTGTTACAATAATAATATAACAAAAATGACTTTTAAATACTGTAATCTATTTTTTGGGTAATAGCCTATTTAAAAGCTTCTCAAAGAGGAAAAAACTTCCCATTGTTAGGAGATGAGATTTGGAACAACTTCCCATCTTTATTTAACCCTCTAGTTAAAAACAGGCAGACACTCACTTCCTGACCAATATTGTGTAGTTATTTGGGTTAAAAGTCTCTAAAAAAAACAAAACAACAATTCTAAGCCTGATTGAAAGCTGAAAATTTTTTTAAAGTTTTATCCATTCTGAATTTGAACTACAGAAGAGTCTGCAGCTATATACACTAATCACACACCAGAAACAACAAACTTATTTCAAAGAGTTCAAATATAAAATAAACATTTCATACAAAGATTTTCATGCATGTAATTTAACTTCTCTCTGCCTGAAAGCAAAATACATCATCATTAGAGGCAGTTTGCCACTGCTTACACTCTTCAGAACACTGTTTTTGAGCTACAGCAATCTTTAATTGTTATAATGTGTAAAATATTTTCAAAACCTCAATTAATTCACACTACAATAATTACTTATCAAAAAATAAAAATAAAACATTACATACCCTGTCCATCTATATGCTCTGATAGAATGGTTTCATATATGTGTAATTATGTTATTTACTTATACAAAACTATATTATATACCTACATATTACACATCTGAAGCATGATTTTAAAGATGTATGCGCATATTTTTTTTTTTTTTTAACAAATGAAAAGTACAAACAATTTGTCATTCTTTATAGAGAATTTTAAAAAAAATCAATATCATTAAAAAAACTTTAACTTTTTTGAAGCTTCGTGAAAGAATTCAAGAAACATCAGAACTGAAGATCCTGGTTTCAGCAAAAACTTATTATTATTTGAAAGTGAATGTGATGTAAAAATTCATTATTTATTGCCAAAATTGAAAATCACATACAAACATTTGAAATGAAGTCGAATGTTTTATATTAGAATAAAAGATAGTAAATAGAGCATAGACCAATTACAGTGAAACTTAAAAAAAAAAACCGTTAGATTTTCTCTCAATAATGATATCTAATTAATTGTATTTTCTTTTTAGAAATGAATTTATTTGTTTACATTTTCAAATAATATATATTTTTCTGAAAGTATTAGGAATGGTAAGACAGTGCAGCTATGTAATAAGCACACGGTCTGATTCCACTACCCAGAGGCGGACCTCCTGACCAATTACGCATTCGATTACAATTACATAAAAAAATATATGCAACAGTATGAAATGTATCCAATTTAATATTTCCATTTTGAAAGTTTATCGTAAGCAATATGTTGATTGTACATAACAAATCCCTTATTGTCAGCCCTTTATGGAAGATAAAGATTATAAATCCATTTACCTACAGTACTTGATCAATAATTTCCGTCTCTGTCATCAGAAAACACATTCAGAATTATCGGATAAGAAAATCTTTACATCATCTACAATGCTCGACCAATACGTCTTGAAAAGATCAAATAAAAAATTGTAACTGTTGTAAGCTTTTTCAATTTTTAATGTATTTTAAAAAGTTTACTTTTTTTTTTTTAATATTCATCAATCCTATTTTAATAAAATTAGTACAATTATTTAGAAAAGGGAAACTTAAATGGAATTTCAAAAGAAAACTACTCAAATCACTTCATCCAAACATTATTTAAAAATAAAAAATCAATAAAACATGAAAAATTAATATATATATAAAAAAACACTTTAGTACTGGAAGGATGGATTATCAATAAATCATCTGTTTTCTCTTATCTTCATATAATACACGAAGAAATAACAGACACCTTAAATGAAAAATATCTTCTAGCACTTTACAAAACAAAAAAAAATCAAAATAAACGAATACTTTTGAAAAAAAGCTCCAGAAAAAGATTAATAGGTACTGTATATATATACATAAACTTAAAAACTTTTAGTTTACAGAGATATAAAATAAAGCAAACTCATGAGAATTTTTCAGTAATCCTTAGATTGGCATAAAATTGAGATATTGTTTATAATATTTACCAAGGCAATAAACCTAAAGCATGTGCGTTTGAAAATGCGAAGGTAGGGACCTCTACAGGTCTTAACCACAAGCTTACGCATTGGAAGAAAAGAGAGGAACCCTTCTTTACTTCAACTTACTTTCTATATAAATTAGGTGAAGCTGAAGTGGTTAGATCTGAGAGCGT
Source organism: Epiperipatus broadwayi (assembly GCA_028023455.1). NCBI lineage: Eukaryota > Metazoa > Onychophora > Udeonychophora > Euonychophora > Peripatidae > Epiperipatus > Epiperipatus broadwayi. Next base: position 28,805,043 of record JAQFVV010006198.1, read on the forward strand.
GAAGCTATTCAATACTTCACTTTTCAAGTTATGTAATTCCAATTTTTTAAAAATAAATCTTTTTATGTTTACAGAAACAATATATATATAAAATTAAAAGGTGGCTGAAAACTGCATTTCAGGAGATAAATTGCAAGATTGGAGCTAGATCATGAATTTTTAAGTTTCATGGAAGAATTTATGCATAGTAAATAAATTAAGTTGTTATTTAAAGCAAACATTGATGAGTTTTATAGAATGAACTTCCATTAAAGTATGAAATGTTTATACATAAAAAAATTATATATATATCCGAGTTAATTTAACTATTTTGATAATCTTTCAACTATAAAGCAGAATTAGGTGTTGAGGTTCAACAAGAATTCTACTGTGCTATTGTTGCATTTAAAAATTAAAAGAGCATTTCATTACAGTAAACTCTATATCTAAATTAATTATGTGTAGAGCTATTATTTTACCCAATTCATTATTTGAAAGTGAGACATAGATTTTGTATCAATATGACATAAAGGATTAAAATTTTGTAATTTGAATATATTCTATAAGATTCAAAATATACAATGGTAAGATCATTAATTAAATCAACTGAAACGTTGTTCAGCTTGTTAGAGGTACTACTATAAAGTCTATTAATAAAACAGGCAAAACTCTCTATATGTATTGCCACGCAGTGCAAGCCAGAGTAATCAATGGATGCCAGAAGGCTTGTGCATAAAATCCCCATCTAGTGCCTACTCATCCAATATCCCCAGACTAGTTTCTGGCTTGTGGCCTTCATCAGTGAGGAACCTTGGATCTGAGAGCACTGCACTTAGATCTTAGGATCTAATGCAACCCTCCAGCAGCCACTTTTATCTCTACTTAACTACAAAACTATGAGATTTAAATTGAAAACACTATAATATTTTCAATCCAAGCTCATCAGCTTATATAGTCATATCGGTCTGAACTCAGTTCAGCACCTATACATTTTGGCATCTTTGGTTCTTTAATAACCATAGCTACCACTATCCTATTAGGCAGGATTGGTTTTAAGCTAATAAACATCACATGATCACTATTTTTTATGCTTGCTCTTAACTGTTATTAAACAGGCAAAACTCTCCATACAGTAGTACTACTCTGTGCAAGCCAGAGTAATCAATGGATGCCAGAAGGCTTGAACATAAAATCCCCATCTAGTGCCTATTTATCCAATATCCCCAGACTAGTTTCTGGCTTGTAGCCTTCATCGGTGAGGAGACAAGGTTAAGAAATAGTGATCATGTGATGTTTATTGGCTTAAAGCCTATTAATATAAAATCACACCTTTCAATAGGCATTTGAAATGCTCAAAAAAATATTCAATGATGAACATGAATTTCATGACTCTATTTATAAATATTATGTTAATGATAATCTAAATAAGTGCAATATTGATTACTTTCATTGGAAAATTGTAGTTGAGAATAGAATACAATAAAGAACTATAATCAGACATGATTTCAAAAAGTAAAATTTGCCTCAGAAAAAGTTTAAGAAAACTAGTATCACAAAATATATAAACAGATTAAAGAAGCTATATACATACATAGACATATTTGTGTTTCATGAATTGATTTGTATAGCCATCACAAAATCCATATTTAGTCTATTTTTTGTCTTTCTATTTTTTCCCCTCTTCTAGGTTTATAATAGTTATACTTATTTATTAAAGGCTGTCAAAGACAATGACTTCCAAAAATGTAATGGTACATAACCTCATAATGAGTCTAACAAAAATATATACTATAAATCAAGATTACATATTGATGTAAATAAAGGTGAGGAAAAACCAATAAGATCAATTTATTTTGTTCACTAATTACATTTTAGTAAGAATCTAAATTGTATTATATACGTGTGTGTACATTTGTATAGAAAAGAATAAAATATTATTTTAACTATACACATATCTCTATAAATGAAAAAAAAAATTTTCAGTCACTATCATGATATCTGTAAACATGCATATTCTTTTATATTTGTTAGAATTGGGCTTTTATTCTACTGAATTTATAAAAGTGAGCCGTAGATCCTTTATCAATATAACTTAAACGTATGATAAAATTTCTTCAAAAATGTCCAGTAGTGTTGTATTTTAAAATCACACTAACAAAATCCATATAAGGCTTTAATCTTAAAACTATGCACCCTTTGAGTGCTTAATTTTACCATGAGAGCGACCTCTACAAATCTTAACACAAAATTACAACTTTATAAAGATAAGAGCAGCCATCTTATCTTCAACCTACTTTCTAATTATATAGGCAAATCTAAAGCATTTTGATTTGAGAGTATGAAGCTAGTAAATACTTCATTGATAAGTCCACTAACTCATTTAGAAATCAACACTCATGAAATCTTTTGATTCACAGTGAGTTAATATTTAGATCTTATAATTAGAAATATTTTGAATCAATTTAAATTTGTAAACATTAATTCTTATTAAGTGCATGGTCAACACATAAATACATATAAGGCTTTAACCATAAAACTATGCACCTTTTGAGTGCTTAATTTTACCATGAGGTTGACTTCTACAAATCTTATCACAAGACTATGACTTTATAAAGACAAGAGTGGCCATTTTATCTTCAACATACTTTCTAATTATATAGGCAAATTTAAAGCATTTTGATTTGAGAGCGTGAAGCTAGTAAATACTTCACTGATTAAGTCCAGTAAATCATTTAGAAATCAACATTCATGAAATCTTTTGATTCACAGTGAATTAATATTTAGATTTTATAATAAGAAAATATAGGGGATTTAGACTTTCAAGCGCCCACTAACTATCCACACTATCTCATACAACTGATACACATAACCACACACATATAGAAAAAGATAAATAATCACCAATATTCATATTTCATGCTAAACTAGCACTCATCAGTTGGCCCAGATTATCATCTCCCACCCATATATATAATCAGTGCTCAGTTTAAATTATGATAGCAAATCTTCACACTTTAATGAACAGACCTCAATCTACTCCAACCTCCAACTTTTGTGTGGGAGATGATAATCTGGACCAACTGATGAGTGCTGGTTTAGCATAAAATGTGTATATTGGTGATCATTTATCCTTTCTACATGTGTGTGGTCATGTTTATTAATTGTATGAGATAGTGTGGATAGTTGGTGGGTGCTTGAAAGTCTGAGTTCAAATCCCCTATATTTACAATTAAAGCTCCAAGTTTGTGAAGAGTGCTGGTAAAAACTAAATTAAAAATATTTAAAAAAATAAAAATAAAAAAATTTTTTTTTAAAAAAAAAACATATTTTATTATAAAAAATATAAACTAAAAAAAAAAAATAAATATTTAAAAAGAGGCTTATCAGTGAAGTATTTACTAGCTTCATGCTCTCAAATCAAAATGCTTTAGATTTACCTATATAATTAAAAAGTAGGTTGAAGATAAGATGGCCGCTCTTATCTTTATAAAGTCATAATCTTGTGTTAAGATTTGTAGAGGTTGCTCTCATGGTAAAATTAAGTACTCAAAAGGTGCATAGTTTTAAGGTTAAAGCCTTATATGTATTTATGTGCTGACCATGCACGTAATAAGAATTAATGTTTACTATCAAACTCATAGAAATCAATCATATAATTATAAAAAATACATTTTTACTGATACAAATAATGTTAAATAGATATAGAATACAGATATTCTAATAAAATGTTTTATGATGAAATTACATACTTCTCACAGGAAAAGCAAATCCTGATTATATTATTAAAATCAGCTCAAAAAGACTTTAGGAAGATGCAATATGGATAAAAAAAAAAGTAGAGTCATATATCACATGACTCCACTTCTTTTTATTAAGCTTGCAGGATATAAACAAAGAGCTTCGCTAATTTGCTCAACAAGCTTTGAGATAAATGCTAAACAAGAGAAAGCATTTAAAATATCTCTATTCTGAAAACCAACCCCCATCCTCTGACCATAGTTTCATGCTTATGGCACTCCTCAGAGAGTTGCTAGGGTAGATTCAGATACTAGATCTAAAAACACCAACCCAAAGCCAGCATTTATCTAAGAGTTGACTATTGAGTAGAAAATCTGAAGTTTTCAGACTTCTAATATATGGTTTGGCTGAAATTCTCTCAGCCCCATAGAGCTATTTGAGTTAGATAGCTGGGTTTGAAGACATATAGGTGTCTAAAAACTTCAGATTTTCTACTCAATAGTCAACTCTTAGATAAATGCTGGCTTTGGATTGGTGTTTTTAGATCCAGCTACCCTAGCGCCTCTCTGAGGAGTGCCATAAGCATGAAACCATAGTCAGGGGATGGGCGTTGGTTTTCAGAATAGAGATATTTTAAATGCTTTCTCTTGCTTAGTATTTATCTCAAAGCTTGTTGAGCAATTAGCAAAGCTCTTTGGCAATATGGATTGTTTTAATTAGGAGAAAATGATTAATAAGACAACATATTGAAATCTTCTGTAAAGGAAAATTCAGAAATTAGAAAACAACACTGCAAGATATCAAACAAAGTACCATAAAGTGATAAGCATGAAAGTACTTGCTTATCATGTGTTGGTTTGCATAATCATTACAAAATTAGCTTTTTAACATGTCTGTTTTCTTTGTGTTTACCAATTTGTTCTTTAATTAGAATGATAAAACTCATTTATGAGTATCTCTGCTAAAGGTTTTTAAAATTAATCTTATTTGTTAATTAATATCTTACAAATGGAGGTCAAAATATTTGAGAAGTAAAATTTTTTGCACTCAGAACTTTTGTTGAAGCAGAAATCGAAAAATTAGGTTAAAGTCTAATACAGATTCTAAAATATCTACATTAAATTATATCCAAGAAATGGAATGCATAATTATTTCATTTGCATCACTCCAAGTCAATTTATTATATTTTGTAATACGGCTATGATTATGAGGGCTTGAACCTTGAAAGCGCTTAGCCATTTAATGAATAGATATTAAAATAATATATATTTGCTTTATTTGTTTTTAGCTTTGTGTGCTTGTGCGTGTTAGCGCATTATATATATTTTTTGATTCATAATTAGCCACAAAATATAAACTATTTGCTTATTAAATTATATCCATAAAAAAGCACTGCTTCGTGAAATATTTTTAATCCAGGATGTGACAGCGATAGTATTTCTTAATGTCATAAAATTTTATAAACCCATAGATGTTGTGATTGATCCTGTGCAGTTTCATGCAGTTGGTAGAGCATCCACCCTGATATCGGAAGGTCCCAGTATGGATTCTGGCACTTAAACCTCTTATGAATACCTGAGCAGTAAAGCAATTAGCATTTTTTTTACCTGTGTCATGTGATGCACTTGATAGAGAATCTGACATGGGTTCAGGAGATCCCAGGATTGATTCTGATGCTTGAATTTCTTATAAACTCCCAAGCAATGAAGCCATACACTTTTTTTGTTGTTGTGATAAATGCATCCAGTTACCATGGTTATGACTTAAGTTTGAGGCTGATAATTTTCAATCATCAACATTGGTTGGGAAATGGGAATCTGGTTATTCTTAGATGAACAATAAAACTAGTAAGGACTAATTCTGAAATTTCATCATTCAATCATTAGTAAGGCAGCACTCTTCCCTTCACAGATCCTCTAAGGGAGTTTGTTAAAACCTCCCCCCCCCGTCTGTCTAAAGGATATTCTACCCACCTACCTATTAACACACTTAACATATGTAAAATATTTTTATAATACCATGTGATAAAATTGCGCAGCTTTTAAATAAAAGTACACATTTGGATACAAAATCTCACAAACAGTAGAGTGAAAGGGATCAAATAAACAATTCGTTTTTATAAACTAAACTGGTGAAATTATTTACTTATGATAACCCTCAGATACATTTTAAAATATATTAGAGTCAAATTCCATATATTTTGAAAAAGAATCAAATACAGATAAATTGAAAATCTGACCTAGTTTTCATTAATAGTCATTATAAAGCCTTAGTTATGTTGCATTTGAATATAAAATAACTTCTCAGAATTTCTGTTATTTTCTCTATCCAAAAAGTATTTATTTTTTCCAGATTTTTATTTTTTACTGCTTAATGACATGTGAGAAATCTTTTCTAATAAATTTTGAAGAATGATCTTTGATCCAGGCTAGAAAAGCAACATTCGTTCTCAATAAACTGACACACTCTAATAGTTCTATGGACTTAGTGCCATCTTAAATGGCAGAACATGGATATGTACTTTGCCTTTCTAAATGCTCTGATTTTTATAGTAAATATATTCAATTCTACTATAGCTACTGAATAATAAAAGAAAAAAAAATAACAATTACCATGACAGGCAAAAGTAATAAACTTCTTGGGGGAGGGGGTAATTAAAAAAAGAGTAGAGCTCCAGGAGGCAATTTCACCTTTTTCTCATTCTCGAACACAAACACACACACACACACAATTTTGAACTTATATATATGGCTTTGAATAATTTTTCAATAAACCAAAATAAGATTTAATAAGCAATTTAATTTTAACATTAAAAAAACATAAGATCTATAATCATTGGAAAACCCCATTGCTTGAACATTTATTAATCATGATTCGTTGCAACATGAATCTCATATTTATGAAAGAATAGATACTATACTACAAATATTTTACATATATCATGTTTAGTAATAATTTACTAAGGCTGTAACCTTAGAAATAAGCGTCTGAAAAATACGAAGGTAGGGACCTCTATAGGTCTTAAAACACAAGCTTACGCTATGAAGAAAAGAGAGATCTCTCTTTTCTTCATAGCGTAAGCTTGTGTTTTCGTATTTTTCAGACGCTTATTTCTAAGGTTACAGCCTTAGTAAATTATTACTTAATATAATAATGGGCGTTTAATAAAATTTATAATTATATATCATGTTTATTATTCAAAATTGAGTAATAACTCAACAATAAAAAAAGAAAGATAATTTTCCATTCATTAGTAGCAAATTAACCATATTTTTTTATTATGCAAATCAATATTGAATATTAATTCATCAATCTTAAATCTCTTTCTTTCATTTACTAATGGAGAATAAACTTTATTAATTATAATGTTGTTAATTAAAGAGTATACATTTACTTTAAATACTGTTAGTAATATATTTTAAATAATATATATTTTAGAAAAATACATTCGATACAGGAATACTGTAAATATAATCTTATAAAAAACAACAAATATAAGTAAGGCATTCAAATGCGGATTTATAATTTTTCAAATATGTAGATTGAATCACTGAATATATGTCTACTATAAAATGACAGTATGTAAGTATGAAAGAAATGGGAAAGGACTTTATTATGCCCCATAAATTGAGGTGTCAATTTGTAATGGTATATGGGTGGTTGAATTTATGTATAGTTAATTTGAAAATTATCAAAAATTTTTATATAAATGAAAAGCATTTATTACTTGTTTGAAATCTATTTATTTTATTCATATAAATATTAATGTGAAAATAAGGCACTATAACAGCTTATATCTAATATCAAAAAATAATTTTATGGACTCTAAATATACTTAAATTAAAATAATAAATCTCAAGGAAATAATACTAATAAATTAAATCAGAAATATGACTAAAGATTTTATGTGAGATGAGAGAATATATTAATAAATATACAGATACACATTTATTAATGAAAAAATTATTCATATTTTATATAACATTGCTAACAGAATAATAAACAAAATTTAAATCATTAGATTTTAACAGCTTCAATTATTTTACAAAGATAAATTAGTAAAAGCTGCTGAAAATACTTTTGAAATTATTATGTTAAACACAAAAACTTTTCTTAAAATTCAAACTATGAGAAAATGGATAAACCAAACAAAAGGATAAAATGTTACCCCACTCTTAAAATATGTTGCTAATCCTTTGGTTTATTCACCACAAACTGAAATAAAAATATTATATAGACTAACTACTTGCTTACTCATTCAATTACACATTAGGAATGTATATGCACATAAATTATATATAAGTTTTATAATACCCATGCATGCAATAGATATCTCCAAAAACTATAAAAATAAGAAAAAAAAAGCATGCATATTTATATAAAAAATGTTTTCATTAAATTTTTGAAAAGCTTCTTTTAAAAGTTCATTGTCTTAGGATTCTCATGAACAGCGAAGCTTAATTTGAATGAAGATCAAATTTGCTTTAGGTGACTGTTTTAGCTCAACTTGGGTTAATTTTCCTTGCCCTTTCAATAGGATGTTGCACTCTTCTGCAATGTTCTAATTTGGCTAGTTAGCAAAGAAGTAAACAAGTTCTCCCTACTAATAATGGTTTAGTGATAATAAAATAATTTTCTTTCCAAATGGAACAGCTTTCTTTCTTCTAAAATCTTTAGAAGAATAAATTTTAAAAAGTACAATTTATGACAAAATTAATAAATATGATCCATAAAGAATGATGATGGCTAATTTTCCAAATGCAATGAAATTCAATATCATAGACAGACTTTGGGAAACGGTCAGGACATATGACCCTTTCTACTTAGCTTTTCAGCAATACATGTTGATGTTCAAATGCAAATTAAGATCTTAAAAAATGTCTGATGTTATGGCAGCTAGTTTAAGTGGTGACTTTTCTTAATTCTATATTATCTTATCAATGCATTTTTCCTATTATTTTTCCACATACACATTGTTATAGGAATTCTAGAATAGTGAGGTTATAATGTTTAGTTATCTTTTTATAGAAAATTTGGAATAATGTACACACATTCAAAATTAGTGTTTTAGAACTCTTGAAGATTAATAAAAAATATAAATTATTTAATCTTATATGAACCTTAATACAGTGAGCTCTTGAAGATGTATTCTTTTATTTACTAATCTTGATTAAGTTCATGTATACAATATCATAAATCAATTTACTGATTGTATTTTAAATTATAATCAAGTTTTCCTTTTCTTTAACATTTATTTAACATTGAAAATGTTTTAAAATAGACATTCAAAGATAAAAATATGAATTACTCCATAAGTTAAAGACTGAAAAATAAATAAACAATAAGTGAATGACTTTGTGTAAAATAAAATAAACATTTTTTTTGCGTGTTAATATGCAAATCTAAGAATATGCATATTGCTATAATATATATATAAATGGTAATCTTAATTTTTATAAGTTAATGGGTTTGCAACTCAAAATACCATGTTGAATTTTTTATGCATTTGTTGAAGATGTAATTTTCATAATAACTTAAAATTTATAATATATCTATTAAATGCTCCATAAACCTAACATACCATTAAAAAAAAAAAACAATTGGCATAAAAAATAAAGAATTTAAACTTTTAATGTTCTGAACATGTTTTACACAAAATATATATATAAAAAAAGATTTACTTAATTGTAATTACCGATTATTAATATAAAAAATTTTCTGAAAATTTCAATTATTAAACAGAATTTAGAACTTACATCTTTTTACAAATACTTAGGGGGCTCTCAGAAAAGCACAAATGGCTGCCTGAATATTGCAAATTTTAATGCTTTTTTTATTAGTCTACTTACATTTTTCTTTTTTTTCTCATGTGCCATAGCATCAGCTAGGAAGCGAACCCTCTAACATGGGACAACTTCGTTGGATAGTGTATAATTAAAGTTATATATATATATATATAGTATAGTTCATGACTTCCTGTATTTGTAAAATTGACTACTCCACACTAATAAAATGCTGCATGAAAAAAAAATCAAAACAAATTGACTTCTTTTTTCCATTTACAAATATAATCAGAAATAAGTGACGAGTGTTTTAATTTTTTCCATATCTTTTATGATTCTGAAGTGGAATGGAGCTGCTGGCTTCATTTTATTTACAATGTTCCTAACCTGAACTGCTGTTACTTTGGTAATAATTTTCTAGAAATGATTTTTTTCTATTTAGTGGCTTAAATTTAAAAATAATAAGCCTATATAATAGATGACAGGTATAATTGGGAATAGAGCTCTAAATTTAACCATTTTTTTGCATAATATGGTGGAACATTTTTTGTTTATGTGCATCAAGATTTTATTTATTTTAGGGGCTTAGTTTTTCATTGCAATTGCTTCAAATATATTTTTACTTATTTAAATGATATTTTTATTATTAAATATAAAAGATACTTAATTTTTATAATTAGCAACATTTTTTAAAAAATTAAAAGATTCACAAGGTGACCTGAAGAAAATTTTTTATCTTTACATTAGCGAAGATTTAGATTTTTTTTTTTTTTTTGTCAATATAATATTAATAACTTAATAATTAAAAAAAAAAAAAAACATTATTTTTAACCATTTTAAAATTATTTAAAATACTTTTATAATTGTGATAGAAAATAATTTAATTTTTCTATAAAATAGCATCAACACAGGCTTTGAACATTCTATCATTAGATTTTCAATAATATGAGTGGCTGAAGAGTTGGAGAGCAGAGAAGATTGAAGCCTGTCCATTAAAGTTTGAAGATTTGCTATCTTAATATAAACTGGGCACTGATTATATATATGTGTGTGTGTGTGTGTGTGGGAGATGATGAGCTGGACCAACTGATGAGTGCTGGATCAGAACAGAATATGTATATTGGAGATCATTTATCTTTTTCACATGTATGTGATCATGTATATCAGTTATATAGGATGGAATGGATAGCTAAAGGAAGTTTGAAAGTCTGAGTTCAAATCCCCTCTAATTAAAATCTATTCAAATGGAAAACTACATATGTCAAAAATTTAAGCATAAATTTTAAGTTGTTATATTGTATCACTATTGTTAGGAGTTTAAAATTTCTTTGTCTTTATTTAAAAATTGTGGGAAAACTGTATGAATTGCACATGCATGAGTTATGTCATTCTTTTCATTTTTATGCTATCTTTCTGATGGTATATATATATATTTTTCTATGATAGAATTTGATTTAAAAATATTTTTTTTTTATTTAAATAACTTCATTTATTTATTTTACTCTTCAGTTTATTAGACTTTATGAAGATGGCATTAAATTTTTAGATGGAAAAATTTAGATTCTGGCGCAGATTTGCACATCAATGATTCTTTTCTAATTTCTAGGATGCTGAACTCTGAAGATAATTTATCATCTAGTATTTACAAAATTTATTTTTGGAAGATAATGTAATTTCTTTAGCAGTCAAAAAAAAAAGGATAATCCATCTGAATGTGCAGAAACTAGATATATACCAGATTCTTTCATCTTGACAACTTCTGAAAATGCCACCAAACATAATGGAGATCAAGCGAGGGCATGCCTTTTTACAATGTTTGCAGAACTGGAATTTCTTCATTAAACATGAGTAGTAGATTACATATTTTTTAATTTACTTTTATGATAAAGTTATTAGTGTAAGTAATAACTATGCCAATAATTTTTTTTTTTTTAAAAATGTGGAATTGAAAAAATATGTCAAGCCATGCAATAGGTGCATAATTTATCATCATGCCTGCATATTAATAATAATAAAAAAATGCAGATCACTTATATAAAATTAGGTTTATAAATAAGACATTTATTTTATACAGTGCTATGTTTTTATAAACTGTAATATTAATAAGCCAATAAGCTAATGCACATGCGTTTTGTAGATTTAACTATAAATGAATATTCTCACTTTCCAAACACAAGATAAAGTCTTTGTGAAAAGATAGAATGAATCATCTATCTTTTTGACCTAAACATTTATGTATGGGCAAATCTTAAGTATTTGGAAATGAGAGTGTGAAGATGTTAATCGATCACTTTAAATTACTTTTTACTATGCCTGAATTAGGTTGATATATATATATATAATAGCTGAAATACACAGGCTTATATATACCTGCGTCTATATATGTAATAGACAGGGTATGAGCACAGACTTTCACATGACCCACCACTCTCCACACTATCTCATAACACTGATACACCTGAACACACATATGTTGAAAAGATAAATAATCACCAATATACGTATTTCATGCTAAACCAGCAATCATCAGTTGGTCTAGATTACCATCTCTACACATATATGCTACAAGTGCTCAGATATATATTAAGATAGCAAATTCTCCTACTTTAATGGACAGGCTTCAATCTACTCCACACTCCAACTCTTCAACCGTCCATCCAATTGAAAATCTGATGATGGAACGCTCAAAGGCCACCCTGAGGCCGAGATTATTGTCACACCCATGTTGACCTAAAGTCAATCTGACCCCTCATGTACAGGACATAATCCATTAAATACATATACAAGGGATAGGCAGACATCTCTAATATGTAATAGCTGTGTATTTCAGCTATTACATATTAGAGATGTCTGCCTATCCCTTGTATATGTATTTAATGGATTATGTCCTGTACATGAGGGGTCAGACTTTAGGTCAACATGGGGTGGACAATCTCGGCCTCAAGGTGGCCCTGAGCTTCCATCATAGATTTTCAATTGGATGGACTTGGAGTGTGGAACGTGAAAGCCGCATCCATTATATATCTGAGCACTTGTAGCATATATGTGTAGAGATGGTAATCTGGACAACTATGATTGCTGGTTTAGAACGTATATTGGTGATTATTTATCTTTTCAACATATGTGTGTTCAGGTGTATCAGTGTATGAGATAGTGTGGAGAGTGGTGATGTAAAGTATGTATATATGTCTATTATATATATATATATATATATATATATATATATATATATATATATATATATATATATATAGACTAGTGCAACATAAAATTCAAAGCTGCATATCAGAGACATAGAGAAATAAGTTGATTGAGCACTTACTAAATTAAATGGTCATACAATGTAACAATAAGATCATTTAAAACTAATAAAGTGAGCATTCAAATGATATGGAGATAGTGGATATATGCACCATATAGAGTTGTACATACATAAAAATAAAACTTCTTATGCTAGCCTGTATTTGGGTACCCAAGCAGTGAGTGCTTTCAGTAATTTTACAACATTCAAAAAGTTGCTTGTCTAAAAAAATATGAACGTTTTTTTGGCTATGTGGAGTGATGAGTATTCAGAGAGACAGACTGCTTTATTTTGTATCAACTAAAATTGAGATTGGCAATGCACTTCTTTAAATTCCACCTTACTTAGCTTTTTCACAAATGCTGATTGATGTGCCAGTTCCATCCAACAACTTTTTGTATACATGTTTCGACTATGTTATCAGAAGAAGATAGTTTATAAATAGTTCAGTTGCATAAGTTATATCTGCATTTTTATTTATATGTTTATTTTTCTGCATAATTTTAGTTACATTTTGTTATTTGTAAGTAATCATTTTGCAATAAATACTTGATTTCCCATTTGAGGTGAATTCTACCTAACAAAATGAAATCTTTTTCACAATATGAAAGATAAGACAGATAATAAAAAGAGTAATATTGTATTAATATTGTACATTGCACTACATTTATACATCTTTTCTTAATAGTTATACCATGTATATAATCTGAGCCATTTATAATCTGAAAATTATTTAGACTAACTTATTCACTTCTGTTACTTTCTGTTCATTCAATATACATCACATGACCACCACCTCTTATGCTTGTGTATAACTGTTGTTAAAACAGGCAAAACTCACTATATATATTGCCACACACAGCAAGCTAGATCTAGGTGCAGTGCTCTCAGATCCAAGGCTCCTCACTGATGAAGGCCATAAGCCAGAAACTAGTCTGGGGATAATGGATGAGTAGGCACTAGATGGGGATTTTATGCACAAGCCTTCTGGCATCCATTGATTACTCTAGCTTGCTGTGTGTGGCAATATATATAGTGAGTTTTGCCTGTTTTTTTCATTCAATATACACAGACACACACCTTTAAGGAAAAATCTCTTCTGTGTTTTCTTGAAAAAATGAAAGATATCAATTATTCTATTTTTGATGTTATTGACTAATAGATTGTCATAGACAAGTCAGATTATATGTCATTTTATTGGTAATTTTATAAGGAATATAATGAATCTGTTTATATAAAAAAATAAAGTTTGTTTATTAAAATTGAGAAATTCTGATGAAATATAAAAATAATAATAATAAAAAAAAGTTAAAATCTTATTTTTTAAAAAAATTTCAGATGTGCAATGAATATATTTTTTCAGCTTTACTGCATTCCTTTGGATTTTTTTTATCTTTCCAATAAAATAACTACATGATTTTTGCAGAATTTTAATTGAAGTTATCTTAAAAATTGTGACTTATATCAATTGTCCAAAAATCTAATATGGCTGCCATTCAAGCAAAACAGTTGCATCTTAATTTAATTACATTTAATTTTCAATACAAAAGTTAGATATAAACTATCTTTATTGTTTATAAATCATTGATTCAAATTTTTTTTTCACTAATAAAGTATGATTAAAGAAGAAGTAAACAAATTTAATAAATTAAGAAAAAGTTTTGAAATGTTGATATAAAGTTGGATTTTTTTCTAGAACTAATTAATTACAAATAATATGAACCTCCTATTGATTTCAATGATTATTAATAAAAACTATAAAAATCAAATTTATATATTCATTGAAGATTTATAAGCTAGAAATGGTTTTGAAAGAAGGTATTATCTGGATGAAAAACAAAGAAGAAAACTGCAAAAAATTCTCAACACTTGGTATTTTTATGTAAGATAGTGTTACCTCTATTATTACTTTGTGGAAAAATCAGAAAATGCCTTTAACCTGCAATGAATTATTTAGTTATTTTTACCTTTTTGAAAAATTTATTCAATAGTAACAAAGATTGAATCAAAAATATATATTGTAAAAGGGATAGTTATTATCTGTTTTATTTAATATTAAAAAATAACAGAAGGCCTATTTAACGTTATAATTCAAATCTAAATCGAAAACTTTGCGTGCGAAATTGCGGATTTTAAAATATATATTTAGTGCAAAAAGACAGTTTATTTATAAGTGAATAAAATATATACTGCTCTAAAATCATTTATTCAAATGAAATATAGAAAGCAGGAAGAGCTAAGCATATATTTCAATGCTAAAAAAAAATAACGTTAAAATGTTTCCACTTCGTTTTTACTACCAATATCTATAATGAATAACTTTTTAAAATTAATACACGTTGTTGATAAAATATTTTATTCCAATCTCAAGTAATTTTGAATTTTTTAAATATATATTTAAACATTTAATTTACAAAATAAAACCATAAATTAAATATTTAATTTACGAGTTAACTTCATCCTCAAGGCCTATTATTATTGAATTACAGATCTATACATTTGTGGTAATCTGAGAGTTTGTACCAAACAAGAAGAATCAGCGGAAGTGACAATTTCAGTAATGTAAACATTTTAACTTTTAAAACTTTTTATAAAATTATTTCATTCTATTACTGTCATAAATTAATCAACTACCATTTCTATTGAAAGCTCAAAAGATATTTTTTAAAACTAGGTAAATAAGTGTTTATTAATTATTTGCTAATAAATGTTGTAGTACTTCCGGGTGTGAAATGTCTTCCTAGGTTGTGGTATTCATTTTAAATGGCATGGTATACTAATCTTTTTATTGACAGATTTATAAAAACACCACATAAGTTTATCGTATGCTTAAATATGTAAAAAAGTCATAGAAAAAATATGCAACCTGACATAAAACTGAAGGTTCTAAAATATATAAAAACTGACCAGCATTAAAGATATATATAACTGCTCAACTATGCCAGCTTGGGTTCAAACAACAGGCTTTTTTTAAATTCGAGCTATTAGAATGAATAGTATAAAGCAGTAAAAAAAAAACGGCTACTAAATACCTAAGTGCACTAGTTTCAGCTAATGAAAGCAAAAGCCAGGAATCAGTACAAATATGAAAATATTATAGGATTATACCATCTAAATCTTACGGTAGATAGCTCTAAAATAGGGTGAGGAGATCTGCTTTTATTTGATACTTGTCCCTTGAAATCTGTTTCAAATTAATTTGTGGCCTTATTAATGTTTTGAAATTGATTATATTAGCTTCCTAAATCAACTAAATGTCTATTTTAAAAGCAAATTCAACGATTGCAAGGCATAATTTAAAGTACTAACACACTTATTTTTACAATTTCCATCAATTATTCTATAAAGAAAAAAAATTCTTTTAGAATTAAATTGCCTAAAGAATTACAATTATTATAAATTGTTTAAAAATATTAGTAATAAATTATTATTATTATACAAAAAATAAGAAGATTTACTTAGGAATAAGTAATTTTTTTTTTTTATTAAATCAAAAAAATTCTTTGGAAACTTCTACACTTATAAATAAAATAATAATATATTTTCAATGTATATGCAATAAATATCAGAATGATGATAAAATATGTTTGGTGGATTTCTAGGCAAATAATATCCAATTTTAGTGAACTTTTTTTTTTCATATGTCAAATGCGTTGACCGGAAAGCGAACCCGGGCCAGCTGCTTGGAAGGCAACTATGCTAACCACTAGGCCACCAACGCTTGACCGATATCCAAATTCAGTGAATTTTAGTCTTATTTGTCATTCATTTACATATTATAAAAATCTATTGGAGAGAAAATAATTGTAAACTTCTAATTAATAATTGCTTTATTTTTATTTTTTTCCATATGTCAAACGTGTTGACCGGGAAGCGAACCCGGGCCAGCCGCCTGGAAGGCAGCTATGCTAACCGCCAGGCCATCAACGCTTGACAATTGCTTTATTTTTTTTTTTGACCAATCAAATTAAATAAACTATATCATCATATTTTTACATAACAAAAACATTCATTCTACTCACAACTTGAATAAATTGTTAATAAATATGCATATTACATTCTCTGCTTGAAAACAGATTGATTGAAATGGAAGTAGGAAGCTACAAACAAGTATAATTGTTCACCACTTTCTGCTACTCTCTTAACCCAATTTCTTTGAGAATTTCAATATAATGAGAACATTAATTACACCAACAATATACAAGAAATCCATTAAAAAAATATTGAAATTTTGATAATTTGTAGAAATATATATATTGGATTGGACATATTCATTACACTATTATCGATTTATTATTTCCTTTTTAAATTACTAACTTACCAAGATAATGACAGAAACGTTTAATAAAATGTTCATTGAATCAAGACTTGCATCTTTTTCTTAAAATCAGTTTCATTTCAAAAGGTAATAAAAACTAATTAAAATATTTATTCACAAATCTATTTACTAACCTATATTTGGCTAATATAAAATTAAAACATTATTAAAAAGCCTTTCTTTTGCAATGGGTTATTAAACGATTTACACATTTTTTACAATGTGGTGAGTCCACTACATATGGATTCAATAATATTTCATTTAAAAAAAATCTTAAATAAAATTAAAACTCTTTGAATTTTACATGTGCATCAGTTGCCTATATAGAAACAGCCATTTTTATCTGGCATCCATACTTATTCTTTTATGTTGTGACTTCTCAACAAAAGTGATGCGTGTATTATATTCTGCTTGAATAAAAACATTTAAAATTTCATTAAAAAATATCTCCAAAGTTCATGATGATAGCAATTCTGTCAAATCTTAAAAAAAGTTGTGAAATTATTTCTTTGTCTGTTAAAATGAAAGTACATCTACACCCTGCTTAGGCCTTGGCTTTTATGTGAGTATTTACAATAACCATCACTATCGTTAAATTGTTCCCACTATTTCGATTTAAAATTGATTATTCATTGAAATAATCTTAAAAAAAAATTCAAAATATTTTTGGTGGCCATTTTGTAAGATTGTCGATATCACAGGATAGTAATTAAAGTTGAGTTATTCAAATACAAAATATCAACTTTATTGCTGCAATTGTTCAGTGTGGAGGTTATTCATAACATAAAATATTACAGTGCTGTATATAATATTTTGATTATAAATTTAAAATACAATTAATGAATGGTCACTACAATATTTTATTTCATTTTCATTCAGCATCCTTGCAAAACAATCAGTACTTTATTAATGACATATCCAAAGTAAAGATTTTCATTGTTAATGATTACAATACCAACAAAAAAAAAACTCCTTCAGTATAATATAATTTAATAAAATATTAAAATATATACAACAATCAAATATATTAATACGATATTAAATTTTAAAACATGTACAGTAGTTTAAAAACTGTATGCTGTACTTATTTTTATGAATAAAAATTCTTCTGAGTGTTATTTGTCTTGCTGCAAAAATTATAATCAATATACTGTAATTTAGATATTGTAATTTTTATTTTGAAAAATAACATTCCATGTATTATGCAAGTGAGAATGAACTTTATATGATCAAAAATTACTAAATCTAAATTAAAAATAACAATTTACTGGCTCAATGTTAAAACATCTCATAATTTATTTCAGAAATAGTGAACATTATCGCTATATATAAAAATATAGAAATGAAAAAAAAAATAGAAAATTTCATTCAGCATAAAACTAAAAATAAATTTTGGTCATATGCTATTAATATTAATTTTTCACATATGCTATTTAATATTTAATTTACTAACAATATATCTGTAAATTTTACTGAAAGGTGGGCAAAAATATGTTTAAAAAAATAATATCATAGAGTAAAGTAAATTATAAATATTGAATAGTTTAGATTGCACTTTACGCAAAAAAGTGAAGCTTGTCTCAATCTTATTACAAGTTATATGGCTTAGTGCTTTCAGAGACCTTGTGTCTCAATAATCATAGCCTACTTTTAACTGAAGTTCAGTTTTGGTTTATGTAAAATTTTATGCAAATTTTATAACGACCATTTTTTGGAGATTGAGACAAGCTTCATTTTTTTGCATAAAGCGCAATCTAAACTATTTACTAATCAAAGGTGAAGTAAAAAACTAGTATTTTATTTCAAATATTGAATGTTAATTAAAATGAATGATAAAAATGTAAAGTATAAAAGACACAAAGCTGGAATTAAATATTTAAAAGAGTAATAAGAGTAAAATAAAAAGAGAATATATATGATCATAGGAGGTATAACTGATAAATATAGAATATAAAAAGAGTAATATATATAATATTAAAAAGGTAATAACTAAATAATGATTATAAGATGTATATAAAAATTATATGTTCATGTATATTTATATTCATATATTTGTATTATGTTGTAGTTCTGAAGAAGATTGTCGAGGCAATCGAAACTGACAAAAAAGAGATGTAAATAAAGCATTGTGAAATAATAATAAAGAGCAGAGATGATTTAATATTATATTATATGGATTTGGAAATGCAATAGGAAAGATATAGTTATTATACTTCTTGAAGAAGCTAAGGATAACTGGAAATAGAGCTTGGATAAGAAGAAAAAAAAACATTGATATATATATATGAGTAGATACATAGAACATATAAAGAACATTAAAAATTTGATAGACTATGTTAAAGAAAAGGGACATAAAGAAGCAGCAGATTATTTAAATAAAAGATGGACATTGGTTATTAAATTAACTAATATTAATAATAATATAACATTTTTAAAATAATGTAGAAGATGGGATATAATACCAAAATTTATAAGGACTGATAGTTATAAAAAAATGATAAGAAGCAAAATCAAGTTTATAGAAGAATTAGAAAAGCGGTTATTAAAAGTGTTTATTAATAATAGTTGTGGTATAAAACAAAAGCTATATACAGATATTTTAAATATTGAATCAATACTAACAAGGAAAATAACTAAGGAAAATGAAAGAATTTTTAGAGAATTATGTAGGTTAAAGAAGGTATTGTTTAATAAAAACACAGAAACTAGACATAATAAGAAAATAAGAAGGTTAAAAGAAGAAAAAGGATTTAATGAAAGATGAGAAGAAATGGAATAATTATAAGGATAAAATTTATATTATGACATGTATAGAATTTACAGTAAAAGAAAAGGAAATCATAAGTAATGGGATCAAATATTATCTTATGGATATAATGGAAATAATGATATAATAGAATTCAGAATGCTAAGAGAAAAAATAACACAAGTAATTTTTTCAGACACCACATAAGTATTATATTTATAAAATCATCAGAATATTTTTTAATTATATTTCAATAATAAAAAATCTAATTATTTTTAAAAAGTAGAAAGTAAAAGCAAAGTTGGTATTTAAAAAGGAAAAACAATTTTGAAGTTATATTTAAATATACGTATTACATTAACTATTATACTTTTTTTTTTTTTTAGAATGATATACATTTTAAGAATTTTGGATTAAAACCAAGATAATACAAATAAATTAATTATAAACTTGATTTCAAATGTAATTATCTTTTTTAAAATATAATCATATAAATAAATAAAAAAAAACAACAATCGAATTATGTCAAAAGTTCGTTTAAAAGTTATGAATAAATTCAAAAACTCGTTTAATAAATAATTCCCTTTATATATATTATATAACTATTAAAAAAATAACATTAATATTCCAATTATAATAAGAGTGTTTATAAATATAAAAATAGTGATAATAATTATGACTTTTAAATTTAACATTCAGTGTACACACGTTGCTTAAAGATAGATATGATCTGTCAAGCGTTGGTGGCCTAGCGGTTAGCATAGCTGCCTTCCAAGCAGCTGGCCCGGTTTCGCTTCCCAGTCAATGCTTTGACATAAAAAAAAAGATAGATCTGATGATAAGCACTTTGAAGTCATTCAAGGAAAAATTAAGTATGCTTGTAATACAACTAAAGAATCGTGAATTAAAACATTTCAAAAATATGGTTGATGAGTCTAAAGCTAGAAAGAATCTAATCTACAACAAATATGTTGAAAACATAATATTCCTCATAAAGAAATTACTGTATCTGTTGTTTTTTTTGATGAATAAACACCTCATCACTGAGAAAAAAAAAAAAAAAGAAAGTTAAAGGTAAGATTTGTGGAAATTGACAAAACTTGAAGATGTCGCTAGTTTTTTGTTTTATCCATTTAATGTTAACATCAATATCAAAAGTATCACTATGAAATTAAATGAATTTGTACAGAAAAATTCAATGGGCCTCAAGAAAAAATAATAAATGTGATATACATTTAAAATCAATGACTTATATATAGCTTGCACTTACAAATATGTAAAATTAAGAGCGTGCTAATAGCTCTAAACAAGCTTTTTTTATTTTATTTATGATAAATGCTACTACAAGAGAAGGCATTCAAATCATTTTTATCTTGGATTGTCCCCATCCCCAGACCGGTTTCGACCTATGGGTCTCTTCAGTGAGGAGTTGGGACATTAGATTTAAAAAACCAACTCAAGCAAAGCATTTATCTAAAAGTTAATTGTTAGAAGAAGATCTGAAACTTTTAGACATCTGCATGTCTTTAAAGTCAGCTCTCCAACTGAAAAAATCATATGGGCCTGAACTTAATTCAGATACTCCATATATTAGTAGGCTTAGCCCATTAATTTAGCTAAAGCCACAACAGCAAAATAATAATACTCCATATATTAGTAGGCTTAGCCCTTTAATTTAGCTAAAGCCACAACAGCAAAATAATAATAGTAATAATAACAAGTCAGATATCACATGACTTATATATAGCTTGCACTTACAAATATGTAAAATTTTAAGTGCCATGGACAAATTGTAATACTAGAGGGAGCTGAGGTAATTTAATAGTAGTCATAGTAAAATGTCTTCTAAAAACGTCACCAATATTTGTATCTAAAAAGCCCTTATATATATAAAACAATTCCTAAGTACATTCTAAAAAAAAACCAGGACCTTGAACCATTACTTTTTTCCATTCTGGCAAAAATAACATCTTTTTTTCTGGTTTCGGTTCAAAGCCCTGAAAAAAACATAATCACACTCAGATACACTTTTACCAAAAAAAATAGTCCATGATGTCTAAAAGTTTGGCCATCCCTACTCTACAAGGTGTTAAAATTAGATATGCAATAAAAATTACACTACAGAAATATTATTTATTATTGGATAAACTCTGGTCTAATGAATGACTAATAAAAATTATTAATATACTTCCATCAAGTTCTTTGTGTCAAAGTTGTGAGGTCAGTAAGTTTGATACTTATCAATTAAACTGTAAAGAGATTATGATCTTGGCCAACTGATGAGTGCTGGGTTCAACATGAAATATGCACCTTGGGGATCATATATTTTTTTCACATATTTTAGGTCATACGTTTATGAATATACCCCTTCACAAGATATCAAAAGCAGATAGAAAACAGTCTCTAGATTATATGAGAGTGGTGTGGTGAAAATTACACAACAGAAATATTATTCATTATTGGATAAACTCTGGTCTAATGAATGACTAATAAAAATTATTAATACACTTCCATTAAGTTGTTTGAGAAGTATTAAAGATATAAATGTAAGAGATTGCAATCTAGGCTAATGATCAGTGCTAGTTCAGCACAAAATGTATATCTTGAAGATCATACATCTTTTTCACAGTCTTTGGTATATGTTTACAATTACTAACCTCCACAAAGTGTTAAAAGTGAATAGAAACCAGTCCCTACCTTGCGTGAGAGTGGTGTATTGAAAATTACCCTAAAGTAATATTATTCATTAAATGGATAATCTTTAGTCTAATGAATGACTAATAAAAATTATTAATATATTTACATTAATGGTTTGCGTCAAAGTTGTGAGAGCAGAAAGTTTAACATGTATCAATTAATCTGTAGTAATTGGCTATCTATATATAGTGAACAATGAAAAAAGACATAAGACATTGTAGTCTGGGCTTAATGATGAATGCTGGTTCAACATGAAATGTACATTTGGTAATCATACATATTTTTCACGTCTTTGGTCATATGTTTATGATTACATACATTCCTCTACAAGGTATTAAAAGTGGATAGAAACCAGTTCGCAACTTGCGTGAAAGTTGTGTAATGAAAATTACACTACAGAAATATTATTCACTATTGGATAATCTCTAGTTGTCATATCTGACACTGCCTTCAGAAGTGGACTATTCCAGATTCCTTGCCTGATTGTCTAGCACCCAGTTGCTATCCAATAGGATTAAAACCTTCACCGGGGTTCGCACACTGAATCCGTGTGTTTCCTGTAAGGGAGGGGATCTGCCTTTAAATAGTCAGCCTTTTGGAGGCAAGACAGAGAGCAATTACTTCTGTTAACCTGAATGACCGAATGTGCTCTCCATTAAATCTTCTGCCATCAGCAAAGGTCTTTATCTAGTCATTATTGCGATGTCCACACAGTGAGGCAAGTCCACCTACGGACTGGAAATTGCTACATCTGAACTAGAGCCGACTCGAGACAAGCTAACTACATAGCTGGAAGTCTTACCAGAACTCATGACGCTGGCTAATCATTAGCTGGAAGCGAGTTCCCTACTCCGCACAACTATCTCAGCATTGAAGTCTACCAACTGTATTTGCTGTATTTGTTCATTTGTTAACTAACGTGTGTATATATTTTGTACTAATAAATTGTACATATTAATTGCTGAATAGTTGTTATTTCTGTATCTGTTGGTTTGGGGACGAACCTCCAAGCCTAACTAAACACAACACTAGTCTAATAAATGACTATAAAAAATATTAATGTCCTGTATAGTTTATTATAGGCGTAGAGTAATGAGGATTCCAGCAATAAATCATTTTTATTACAAAACGTTTTAAAAAGCTGATGTCTTATTCTAATTTTTTAAAAATCTGCAATTAGCTTACAATTATTTAAAAACGTTGGTGGCCTAGTGGTTAGCAGAGCTACCTTCCAAGCAGCTGGCCCGAGTTCGCTTCCCGATCAACGCATTGGCATATGAAAAAAAAAATGAAATGATGAAAAACAAAAGAACATTTTTTAAAATGAATTTAATTGTATTGTTGATAAATTTTAAATTAAAAGATACAACACACTTTGTTTATTAAAAAACGTTTTTGTCTATTAAAAAGTACTTTGAAAAATAAGCCCTCAGATAACGTTAAAAAAAAAAATCATTAAGAATATATACAGAATAATGTACAGTATATTAAAAAAAGTAATTTTGAGAAAGCTTTTTCAATGGTAGAATTCTATAAATTGCCATCAAATCAGGTCAAGGTAGTTAAAGCTAATCATGAACCCACATGCTGAGACAAATAAATTACATACAGTTGCTTTCTTTCATTAAAGAAATAATTCAGTGAATTCAAACCAAATGCTATACAATCAATACTTTCAAAAGATTTATTCAATTAAACAATAGTTTTCAATTAGGTCTGATCAGCTTAATCTATGTATCCATTGTCAACATTTCGCAATTCTCTTTGTCAATTTAGTAAAGAAAAAATAGTAATTTGTGACATAATTCATATTTATAAGAAACAGTTAGCAAATGATAATAAACATTGATATTAGAGTAAAATTAATTGAAAGATAATCAAAAACAGATTACAATAAAAGCTACTGATGAAAGAGGGAGGTTATTATAGTAGATAAATACAATTGTATACGAAAATAATACAGTATTTACTTGCGTTCAGAAATTAATGTATTAAATACTAAAACAAACACAGTGATACATGGAATTTTATAATTTTTATTTCTAATACTTTTGAAATATTACTCGCAAAATACTTCTTCCCCTCTTCTCTCAGACACATACGTCAATTGCCCTGATGGATTTTTCTGTTTGCAAAAGCAGACAAAAAGTCTGATGTTTCGATAGTACCCCAATTATCATTTTCTAGCTATTAATGGTTAGATTCTAAAATAGTAGCCAAACTTTAACTTCACACCCACACACACAAAATATATCAAAATTATAACCCATTAGGAGAAATCATTCTATTATTTTATAAGCAACAAGGTTTTCAAATATTAAATATCTTTAAAATATTTTTTTAAATTTAAATAATTATAACTTTAATATTTCCATGGCTTCTTTAATAAGATTTTTTAATTTTTCTTTTATTTATAAAGTTACATGTTAATCGGTGACAATTTTTTTTTCATATGTCATAGCATCGTCCGGGAGGCGAACCCACAACCGTCTGCAACCGACTGCAATGACCTCTCGGCTAACAACGCTTGACAGTCGGTGACGATTTTATGTATGTATTACCATTAGCAAGCCAACATTACATGTGAAAGTTGACAAGATCTTAATTAATTATTTTCATTTTTTTCCCATAATGAAAATAACCTGATATTATTAATATTTTAATATAAATCAATAAAAAAATACATTTGAAATAGCAATCAAGTAGGATAAATTATTAGCAATCTCATATTCCATATGTCACATCTATCACAGTATTAAAACAGGAAAAACTCACTATGCGTATTACGACTCACTGCAAACTAGAGTAATCAGTGAGTGGCAATACGTATAGTGAGTATTGCCTGTTTTAATAACAGTAATAGCAAGCATGGGCAATGGTGATCATGTGACCTATCACATTACATAAATGTACGTTTGCTGCACTTCTTATCAAGTTATTTTTTCTGATTTGGAGAATTGTTTGCTCTAATTCTGGAATAATGGAAATATGTTTTTTTCAATCGTTTTCATTTGCTTTCATTAATAATTTAATTTTTTCCTAAATCTTTTTTAATCATTTTTTTGTTTGCTGAACATATTAATTTCAGTTTGTTGTCTAAATAAATTATATTATTTTCATGTTTTTGAAATATTATATCGTTTTGTTGTCTTTGTTTTCTTTAAACATACATTATTTTCATTCAAAAAAATGTGAAACAAACATATATTATTTTTTTAAAAAAACAAAACAAAACAAGAAATGAATGCCTTTTAATTATATTTTGTTCATTAAAGATTCATAAACGTTATATTATTTCCAAGTTATTGTTTTCCAAATATATTCTTTTAAAGAAATTGTTATTACTTTTTGTTATATAAAAAGTGAAACTAATCTTATTAGTATCTTCTCATGTGATGTGATGCACTGCGACTCCTCCTTAAACGGAGTCAGGAATCTCTCAGCAGCTATGCCCAGAGAAACCTGTTAGCCACTTTACCTTCCTTTTCCATTGTTCACCCTAAGTTTTCCCATAATCTGCTCCATCCCATTTCCACAACATAATCTTTGTCAATTCCATGACCTTCATATCTACCCCCCCCCCCCTTAGATTTTCCCAAACCTAGCATAAAAACCAATAACTCACTTTCTGTATAATCACTTTGTTCATATTTAATCTTCCATAACTTCATTATTTGTACCCTTTCTGCTTCCAAGCATTTACATTGAAGTAACAGATGCCTAATATTTTCTATGCCTTCCTTACACAATTTGCAGACTAAAAAATCACCCATATTTTTCCATTTACGTGTATATTTCCCTTGTTGCTAAAGATCCCGTTCGAGCCTTAAACAATAAACTACTTTCCTTACTACTATCATAAATTAACTCACACCCAATGTTCCGTTTACTTCTATATATATTTAAACTCATTTTACTCTCCATACTAGTTCTCCATCTCTCCAACTCCCTATTCTTTATTAATGCATCTATTCTTCTATCCCACCCTTACCACTATAACACTCAACAATCCTCCTAACACAATCATCCCACCTTTTGTACAAGTATACTGACATAACTTCTTTATCCAAATCTTCTGCATAACTTTCATATGGATAGCAGCTCCACCAACTGGTAGTAAATTCTATAAGACCACACTTCTTGGATCTCTCTTTTGAAGTCCAGTCACTGATGCCTCAAAAAAAGTATTGTTGCTAAAGAATCAAATTTTTGCTTATTCTTATAAATGCCATAAAATTTGAAAGATATCAAATTTAGGACAGACCAACACTGTGAGTCAGATTCTATGCAATTTGCACCAAAATGGTCATAAAATCATACTAATGACAATGAATTAACATAACTTTTGAAAAGCCATTTCAAAATTCTCCAACTAATGTCTTTCTTATAGCATATCTTCTTTAATCTTCAATTGCCTAACAATATACTATTAATCAGTACATTCCAATTAATCAATATGACTATTAATATAAACTGGTTTCTATTCAGTATTACCTAAAGAACATTTTTTTAAACACTTTTCTCACATCATTAATAATTTCATTTCTATAATTTATATCTGGGATCTTACCATTGTCTTAGGAATTATTTTATTTTCAATTAATTTATTCACATTTTTAAGAGTATTTATTATATTAAAAAAAAAACAGACCTACCTTATTATGGAAACATTAAGATTTAAAATTTTCCCACTCCAAGATATATATATACTGGTGTTAATTTTTAAAACAATTTGAATTTTTTAATCAAAAAATTTTGGGCTTAATTTTTATGAAAAACAACTAATTTGATCAATCATATACATAACTGTAATATTCTCAATTGTCAAAACAATGTAACAAACAAGTTGATCGATCCCTGATCCAGATTAAAAGTTTTCATCCCTAAATGAATTAGAAACTCTTGTTTCCCAGATAACTAACTTCATCATTGAGAGAGTGAGAAGTTTAGGGTTATGAAAAGATAATTTTCATTGCATTAGATTGATTTCTTTTATATAAAATAAAGCTTTATAAATGGAAAGTATTAGATTTATTAATAATTGATATAGAAAAAATTACTCCACCATCAGATGAAAGTAATCCAGTGACATAAAAAATAGAAACGTAATTAAAATCACATAGTCAATGTATATATAATCAAATGATTTTACTTCTTGAGAGTTTATAAGAAAGTCAAACACTGTAAATACTGAAGCTAGAATTGATATCAACGCCTTCTATTCTAGAATATGCCACTATACCACTGCATTACATAACCAGTAAATAAATAATTGTATGCACGAGGCAAAAACACAAAAGAAAAGAAAATATGAAACAACCATCTGCCTGTGTTTTGTATAAAATACACTGGATAAATGATTGTTTCAAGATTTAGTGCAGTGGTAAAACAAACACTTCCAAGAATATATTTCTAGCTCATCTTAACAGTGTGGTGTTTGAATATCATATGACATCCTGAGCAACTTCCACATGAATATTTTTTTTATAAGAAATGAAAATGGGCATTCCCCAATCCTACAAACAAAAAAATAGGTCTACGATTTTTGTGTTCACTACGTATGCAGATTTGGTTACAAGGATAGGTTGATTTGTTTGATAACTTGTTATACAAAAATGCTCCTAGTAGCAGTCATTTATAGATATATGAATACCCCTAGAAAAATATTAGCGTGGACAAATTGACATATTCATTGCCATTCAATGCTAGAAAAAAAAAGCTACTACAAAACAAGTAATATTAATGATGATACATTTTTTTCATGAGTTGGATGGTGAATTAAAGATTGTCAGAGACAAGCCTAAACTTAAAATCCTTTGCAATTGCCATCAATTTCTCTTTAGGTTATGAAGTACATGTGAAGAAATGGTGATCATGTGATGTTTACATGTGAAGCACAGGAGTAGAATAATAACATGCCACATTTAGTGCTTAATCATATCTTTTTTCCAGTTTTTGACAACAATATAGCTGCAGGCCTTTTTTCAATCAATATCATTCTATGGTAGGCAACAACTACAATAATTGATCATTTCAGATACTTTGGCTGTCACAGCTTAATAGTATATGGCTGAAATTTGACTAGGTATTTTTTCTTGTCGTAACAATCTTACTTATAGTTTTCAACAGGATAGTATATAGCACACCAACATTGTCTAAAAAAGAAATAAATGATTTCTGGGCAGCATAAATTCTTTAAAAAAATGAAAAACCAGAATGTTTTAGATAAATATTCTACTCCAAGAGAAAAGCTACCCAGTAGTTCTAATACTGAAATAGCCAACCGACTTGTTCATCTTGAGCATTTTAATAATTATCAATTTACTATGGTGATTTGAATAATAAACAATTTTATTATACTATCTTTGGAAATTTTGTTAATTTAATAAAAATTTTTTAGACAGATGATGAAGGATTGCTTCAATGATTTAAACATGACGTATCTCTTTTAGGGTCATTGGGACGTGTGAAAGTCCAAGTCTGAATCCCGCATATATTACACATATAAATGCAAGTTTAAGCCTGTGCAATGTATCTAATCCTTTAAATAAATGCCAAAGAATGAATAAAAGTATAGCCAAATAGAAAAGAGAAAAAAAAAATTAATTTAATATTTCTAGGTCTAATTAATGGAGATAGATTACCAGATAGACAATGAATTAAATACCAATAAGGAAAATCTACGAGAAAAAAAGTTTTTATAAATATGCAAGAAAGATAATATAACTGCAGCGAATAAAATTTAGGCATAGCGCCATATGGAAAGATACTCTAGATTAAAAATATTTATAAATGTCAAATTTAAGCAAACAATAAACATAATATTTACAAAAAAAAAAGTACTTTCACATGACCCACTATCTCTCAGTGCCATCTCATATTGCTGACCCACCTGATCACACACATGTTGAAAAGATAAATAATCGCCAATATACGTATTTCATGTTAAACCAGCAACCATCAGTTGGTGATAGTAGACCAATTGATGATTGCTGGTTTAGCATGAAATACGTATATTGGTGATTATTTATCTTTTCAACATGTGTGTGATCAGGTGGGTCAGCAATATGAGATGGCACTGAGAATAGTGGGTCATGTAAAAGTCTGAGTTCGAATCCCGCATATATTACATATATAAATGCAGGTTTAAGCCTGTACAATGTATTAGAAAAAAGTACTGTAAATGCACATTATAATCAGGGGGGGGGGTTACATGCGCTACTAATACTTTTATATATAAACTATTAAAAATCGTTTAGCTTTTATTACCACTGGTACAACAAATGTATTAAATATTCCCCTTAATAAACTACCATATTCCTTGAAGTTATTAAAATCACAAAAAACAAGTGAGTTAATCAAATTATATAAAACAGTAGTCATGTGATATAAAAGCTTCTTAATATAGTACAAGGTTAACAGCACTTAACTATTTTCTTACTAATTTTATGTTTTAGAGTTCATAACCTCCGATTTCATTTTAAACTGTTTACATATATATCTAAAAACCTGATGTTTATATATTTTTAAATGCTTATTACTTTTCGAATTAATCCCTAAGCAATGTTAATATTTTCTCAATTTTCCCCCCTCAGGAAAATTTATAATGTCAAATTGATCCCAAAGAGAAAGGTATTAATTTTTTAAAATTTTATATTCTTCATTTTAATATCTGTCAAAATAGATTAATGCTATCATTATTTAGCAATTTGTCAAACAACACACACACACACACACACACACACACAAACAAAACTTTTACCAAGTAACTTATATACAATTATAGCAGATTTATTATAAAAGTTTATACATAAGTATAAACATATTTTTTTATACTCATTATACAATTAACAATTTAGTCTTAAATTTAGATTTTTAAAAAAGGCATACTTTAAAAAAACAAACATACTCGCCACAGAAAGTTTACTCAGCTATATGTATAATATAAAGAAAGAAACCACTTTTTATCCATACTGATTAACCTATGCAAAAGAATTAAATAGTAATACTAAACAATTAGTAAATAATTACATAATTATTCAAAGATTAATTAGAAAATTTTCTTGCATTAAAAATAAAATAGCCAGAAAAGATGGTTTATTTTGTTTTCTCAAAATATCAAGTTAAAATAAAATAATCTGGTAATTTAAAATCCTGGATTAAAAATGACACTTTTTGTTGTTTATTTACATATATTACCTTTTTGATTTTTGCTTAAAATTTTTTGATTTCTTGTATTGTTCTGAAGAAGACTGCAAGTCAGTCGAAACATAGGTGTATGTATATGCACAAATAAAAAGTTTTGCTAAAAAGTGTTTGAAGCGGTTTGGATAAATTGTATTTATATAATATTAAATTGAAACATTTAAATTTTATTTATTATTTTATTCAACATAAAAATTTTGTTAAAATATCTTCCTGTCTACAAATTCTTAATTGTAACTTTATGAAGTTCTTGAAAACAATTATGCATTTGCCTTATTAATTCCATATTCTTTTGAAACTTTTTAGTTTTCAACTGCAGAGTAAATTGAAATCATGCAGAACTCTACTTCACATTATAGTTAGTTATGTGATCAAATAATATTTTATTATATTTTAAAATTGTCCTAAATTTAAAAAAACAAAAATAAAACGATTTTATAGAATGAAAGTTTTTTTATTTCTATGTTACAATTTGTCAGAGATTTAGATAACAAAATTAAAAAAAAGAAAAGAAATAAAATCCACTATAATGTAATAAAATATTTATCTTATTTTTTAAAAAAAAGAAGTTTATTTCTTTTTAAAAGATATATACATAAAAACTATTATTTTAGATTTTTATGTAGAAATATAAAGGATCTCATGGTGAATAATATTTTTGCAGTGTAATTTTCACTATACTACTCTCATGCAAGACAGTGACTGGTTTCTATCTACTTTTAATACTTTGTGGAAGGGTGCAATCATAAACATATGACCAAAGATATGTGAAAAAGATGTATGATCCCCAAGATGCACATTTCATGCTGAACTAGCACTCATCAGTTGGCCCAGATCACATTCTTTTATGCATATTTTATCATTTTCAGTATATATAGGTACCAAGTTTTAAGGTCATCTTATGGTTTTACACAATTTATATACTCTATTTACCAGTACATATGACTAACCAAATCATGCTTTCTTTTCTTAATTCAACAAGTGTTAGAAAAGCTAGACTATATTTCCTGGTTAATCTACCCCTAGGCATGTGACATATATAATGTTAAAGTGAACTATGACTAGCAACAGTTTGTTTTTCATTTATTTGTTATTTCTGACTGCCAGTGCTTAATGAATGTTGTCTCTAAAGCACCTGCCATGTAGCCAATTAATGGAGACTGAACTTTCCCACCTTCTTTGCATCAATTTTGATTTATGGAGACATTAATTAATCAAGTGTATTGGTTTTTACAACAAAAATCTAACTATAAGATTGCTGACTTTAAATTAACACATAGATTTAATAAATAAGTACAGGTTATAAATTCAAAATTATTTATTAATACCAACCTTACTGAATATTATTAAACTGTTAACATATAACTTAGACACAATACATATAAGGGACATATAAAGTATTGTTATAATAACTCAATAACTATATTAATCTTGAATATAAACTTGATTCTAAAGTCCTTTTTAATACTAAGTACTAGTTCAGGATATGTATTAAGAATTTGTTTATTTTATTCAGAATTATAAAATGCATATATATATATATATATAGTTCTTATTTATCTTACCAGAAGTTTCTGTGGATATTTAATAATACTAGATATAGGTATACCATGACCATTGATTTCTTTCTGCAAGATTCATTCAGTACAGTTGGAATAGGGTTTTTTTATTAACCCATTTGATATCTGTTCCTTAAGTAGGCACAGTGTTATGATCACTTCAGGTGAGAAAGGAAGCATGAGCAATGTGTTTGATTAAGATCAAACCCATAGGCAATGATGACCACACAGTAAGACATTTTCTTATGCCTTTCTAATAATCACTAAGTGCTTTCTTTAGGATGCTCTAACAATTTTTTTTCAGTAATGTAAAAAAAAATAGTCCTTCTAAATTATTTTCTTCCTAACTTTGTTTTTGCTGTCTAATATTGAATTTCAAAAATCTGATGAAGACTGCATGGTACAGTTGAAACTGTAATCTATAATAAAAGTTTTTTTTCTGAAAAGTGTAAGATTTTTGAATTCAATATTAAGTAAAAAAAAATGTTATTTAAAAAACCGTATAAGAATAAAATAAGAATATTATTTGGAGATCATCTGCTCTTTTTATATCCAAAAGTTCAAGTACACCACACAGGTCCTATTTATATCTTTCTTTTTTTTTAATCTTTGTCCAGATTTAATTTCCTCAGAAACTTAAATTTTTTCTACCATTAATTTTCACTTTTAACAAGTTCATCTTGGCAACCAGTTTGATCAGGCATCTTTAATTATAGGAAAATAAATATCACACTTTCTTTTAATTACAGTTAATTGAATTCTGCTATTATTTTTATCTAAAAATAAAATCTGAAAATACTTTTCATTTTCACTAGGTGGTTACATAAAACAAATAATACCAATTATTTAATAAATAAATATCTAATTTACTAAAATTATATTATATTTTTAAATATAATTTTCTTTTAACAATCTTTTACTTTATAATGCCAATACACGTTGTACTAAAATAATGGTGCAATACCTCAGTGATTGAGGAAAAGAATAAAATAGGCATTTCAGCTGATTTTTATTCTCAAAATACATTATTTTATTTCAATTAGCTTATGCTAGCTATATCTAATGGCTTATTAGTGTGAGTTTATAGTTATAATTACTATAATTTTTTCTTACATGGTTTGAACAACCAAACATTGTAAGTGCTTTTCCCCCTCTTTAATTCACTATACTGAATGATTTGGACCCTTTTGTTTGATGATTTAATAAGAACCATTATACAAGTCTTGAAAATTTGTTTAAAATATGTTTTCAGTTGACTCACAAGCATACTTCAACTTATAAATTGCTTCCCAATAGTCAGCTATCTTATCAATATACTTGGGTATAGTAGGCAGTTTAGTTTTATATAACCTAGGCAATGGGCAACTAAAATGCCATCTGATAGATGCAAACTCAGTGGACTCATTAGTAGTCCAATTAATATAGTTAATAACCCGAGGAAGATGATTTACTCATTCTCTATGGTTAGATGACACATACATACGAAAAACTGCCTTATTTCCCTCATAATTCATTCACACAGGTTGGATTGCAGATTACATATAGAGAACAGGATATGACTGATCCTCATTCTCTCCACATCTTTCAGTGAATACATATGGGAATACCATGGTCCGATATGATAGCCATGGGTTTTCATACTAAAGCAAAATGCTGCCATACTAATTTTTATAGTATTCTAAGAATTTGCCTTAGATATAGGATATGCTGACAACAGTTTAGTAAATACATCATATGTGACCAATAGATATTTCATCCTTCAAAATGGAGACAAATGTCTGTAAGAGTCAATTGATAATAATTCAATGGGTTCTGAGGGATAATGGGGTTTAACAATCCTTCATAGGACATTTATAGATTACATCCTTTGAAAAGTCTCTCACCTGTTTAATGTGGACACAATCTTAAACCTCATTTGTGGTCAGTAGAACTGGGTTTTCAAAAGTTTTTTCTATTTTTGTTGCCCCATAAAGTCTATATAAAGTGTGGGTACATAATTAGCTGATTCTGCAGATCCTCTGTTACCACTACTCTCCAATTATTCTCCTTGACATTGGTTAAGTACAGTAGCACTCCTTCTCTTAATTGATACTGTCCTCGCAGATCTATACTTTGATTTCCTTCTTTCACTGCTTCCCCTCTCCAAATAACCAATAATTTCTCAAAGATCTTGCCTTTGTCCAATAAATGCTTTAAATCTTCCTTCACTGATGAATTCATGCCTAGCCTGACTGCAGCCAGACATCCATCCATCAGTAGGTGACTTCAAATAGTGAAACCTGAATTATAACTTAATAAGTCAGCCAGTACATTTTTCAATCCTCTACAATATTGAATGTTATAATTTGAAACAGGCCCCAGCAAATAAACTGGCTATTGGTCAAAGACCTGTGATTGAAAAATTTCAGGTTTTTGTCAGTCAGTGCTTCTTTTTCAGTGACTAAGTATTAATTTCAGGAGCTTTCAAGGATCTGCTAATAAAGTATAGCATCCCTGGACTGTTGTCACCGAGTTTGTGATTGTTGTCCATTCACACAATGATATCTTGAAAGCAGGGCCTGCCAACATCACTTGTTGAAGAAATTTCTCTTTAATGCATTCAAACCCATCTCCAGTGCATGTCCGTGTGCAATAATTGTAACAGTAGTTTCATGTCTGCTGCAAAATGTTTACAGAATTTATTATTGAAATTATACAATCCTAGAAATTTACTGTTTTTTCATGTGGAGTGTGTGAAAATCCTTTATTGTTTGGATTTTCTCTGGCTGAGGTTTAGATGACCTAAAAAACTCATTTCTTTAGAGGCTATATATGTCTTTTCTGCAAGTTAATTTAGATACCGTTGGTTTTACACTCTTGTAAAAACATTTATAAATGGTGGAGATATTCAGTCATATTGTTGGATTCAGTGATTCCATCATCCATATAAATGGTGACTAATGTCTGGTGATAATACCCAGTCCTGACATTTCTAAAGCCCTGCTCCACTATTTCTTAATTCAAAAGGCATTCTATTAAATCCCATTATATCAAAAAGCCATATACTGACAATCAGCAGGATGTAATTTTTTCTTTTAGATTTGGTTAGCACATCATTAATAAGTGGATGAATACTAATTAATCTTAGACCTCATTTATGGCCCCATCAAATAAACTGGTTGTTGGTCAAAGAGCTGTGATTAAAAAATTTCAGGCTTTTGTCATCCATACAATGATCACCTTTGGACCCATACCACAGTCAGTGCTTCTTTTTCAGTGACTGAGTAATTAAAAATTAATTTCAGAATCTTTCAAGGGTCTGCTAATTAATTATAGCATCCCTGGACTGTCATCATTAATAGGTGGATGAATACTATGCTAAGGCAAGGTAATTCTATTCATTTGCCTAGAATTCAAACAAAGTCTCACAGAACCATTCTTTTTTACAATCACTATAGGATCTTATATGATGATGAACCTTTGGATATTATTCCTCAATTCACCATTTGTGATAAGTGTTCCTCCACCTACCCCCTATACTGAAGTGGTACTGGATATGAACATCCCTAGTATGATGTGCTGTCAGTTATCTTAATTCCATGCTCATACCTTTTGAGAATTGCAGATATGTCTGAAAAATTGGACCTGTACCAATAAAAAAGATCTTCTAGCTAGACTTTTTTTCCATTCCTCTTTTCTTTTGCTTCTTTGGCATTTGCCTCCTGGCATTCTGCCTTGTGTTGTTCACTACATACCTCAAAAGATGGGCACAAAGCTTAGAGCCAGAAAATTAATATTTCCCTTTCACAAATAACCTAACACATTTTGTAATCTATTATGCATCCTGTTTTGTACATAAATGAGCCTAATATTACATCATGTACCAATCTCTTTAGGATCAGTAATATATGATGTTTATATCTTTTTTCCACTTCTATCCATACCCAGATTTGTTTGATACCTAACTTTCTGCTGCTTGCTATCATCACCTACACTAATTTCACAGGTAGAGTTCAAATACCTGGATCTTGGTTGATCAAACATTAATACACCACTGATATCTGACTGTCTGAGTCAAACAGCACACATACATTCATATGGTTCATTTGTATTGGAATCTTGGGGCATTCCTGCAAGGAGAAATGTATTTTGTTTCTATCCTATTCACAAATTAAGTTATCTAACCTTTTTGTCTTAGCTGGGCTTTTTATCATGTTCTCTGCTTCTCCATCCACCTTAAATTAGCTCCAATGTGCCTTCCCTTTGGTAATATTGTGGATTGGTGTTTATGTATATTTTTATTATGCTATGATTGATACTTTCTGATTCTTTTATTCTTTATGGCAATCTCACTCATACTTTTTACTTCTTTTACTTATATTCTCTTTAAAGGATGTTATATTCCATTTTTCTTTTTAAACCACTTGTTCAGCTACTCATATCCTTTCTCATTATTTGGGTCTAACCTTAATCATTTCTTTTACATATTTAATCACTTCTATCATTTTAGCCCTTATTTCATTCTTAAATTCAACCATTAACTCCCTGAACATTTCTTGTAATACTGGCACAATGCCTTCTTTTAATTTTTTTTTTTTTAAATGTCAAAGCATTGACCAGGAAGCAAACTCGGGCTAGCTGCTTGAAAGGCAACTATACTAACCGCTAGGCCAACAACGCTTGACATTCTTTTAATTCTTTATCACTGTTTTCTGACATTGTGTTATTAATATTTTTACCCTTTCATTTTGTAAATATTTATACTATTTTTTCTGTTGATAACTTGTATATATATACTATACTATATTTTATGGAAAAAATGAAAAGAATAGTTTCTTTTTTAAAAAAAAAAAAAATTTAATGCTTGTGCTCAACTTTATTTCAATTCAATATTATGCCCGCTGACCCCCCTTCTCCTGTTGTCATGTTTGTTCATTTATTCCTTAACTTGCTGTCAATTTGCATACTTTTACCCCCCAAAATATCTCAACTGCTTAATCCCTTTTAAAACTGACAAACAGCAAAAACATTCGAACAATTGAGTACATATTAATATATAAATTTACACTTACCTCAGGTTATGAGAAGTTGAAGTCTCTTCTTGGACATTATTGAACTTGATTTGAAGCCTCACATTAGGAAGGTATTATATCATTTTTTAAGTCATCTTGGAGTTTTATACACTTTATATATTCAATTTACAAGTATATATGACTAACAAATCACACTTCCTTTTCTTAATCCACCAAGAAATTAATGTTAAAAAAAGACTATATTTCCTGATTAATCTACCCCTAATCATGTGACATATATAATGTCTGGGTGAAGTATGACTAGTGGCAGTTTGTTTTGCATTTATTTGTCATTTCTGGTCACCAGTGCTTAATATCAAGATGGTGTCTGGGAAGCACCTGCCACACAGTCAATCAATGGAGACTTATTAGTTAATCAAGTGTGTTGGCATTTATAATGAGAATCTACATGGAACACTGCTGACTTTAGATCAACACCTAGATTTAATAAACGAGTTAGTTAGAATTATAAAATGCAAATATATATTTCTTATTTACTTTACCAGAACTTTATGTGGATATTTAATAGTATCAGATATAGCCATGGATTTTTTTTCTGTGAGATTCATTCAATATAGCTAGCTGGAGTAGGGTTTTCATATTAACTTGTTTGAGATCTGGTCCTTAAGTAGGCATGGCATCATGATCATGACATTTTATGAACTTCAAGTGAGGAAGGAAGCATCGGCAATAATATTTGTTTAGCAATGCATTTGATTAAGATCAAACCTGTAGACAATAATGACTACACAGTAAGACATTTTCCTATGGTTTTCCAATGATGACTAAACACTTTCTTCAGGATCATCTAACAATTTTTTTTCAGCAACACACAAAAAAATGTTATTTAAGAAGCAGCATAAGAATAAAATAAAAATAAGGATACTATCTGGAGATCACCCTCTCTTTTTTATATCATAAAGTTGAGTCCACTGCGCAGGTCCTATTTACATCTTTCTTTTTTAATCTTGTCCAGATTCCTCACAAGCTTTATATTTTCTATCATTAATTTTCAAATTTTTATTTATTTATCATGTTCATCTTGGAAAACAGTTTCAATTGGCCATCTTTAATTATAGGGAACAAATGTCATACTTCACACTTTTTTTTAACTACAGTTAATTGCATTCCAATTTTATTTTTATCTAAAACAAAATCTGCAAGTACACCCCACCCCCTTTTTCACCAATGTAGTTACATAAAACAAATAATACCTATTGTTTATTAAATAAAAAAATCTAATTTTATATTAAAATTTTATTATATTTTTAAATATAATTTTCTTTTAACAATCTTCTTTTAGTTTATAATGCCAATACACATTATACCAAAATAATAGTACAATAGATTGCAATTGATAAGTATGAAACATACCACTCTAAAAACTTTCACACTAACCACTTGATGGAAGTATATTATTAATTTGTATTAGTCATTCATTAGACTAGAGATTGAAAGTGGATAGAAACCAGTCCCTATCCCTTGCATGAGAATGGTGCAGTGAAAATTACACTACAGAAATATTATTTATTAAATGAATAATCTCTAGTTTAATAAATGATTAATAATAATTATTAATCTCATGATGTAGTCATATTCATCCAGTGTGCCAATAAGCAGAAATTTGAGTGGCAAAACTTGAAATATTTTTAGGTGTAAATCAGTTTTAGAATAAAAATAGTCAGCTCATCTTATTTAGAATTAGAATATTATTCCATTTAAATTTATCATTAAATCAAGAATCAATTGAAGACTTGCAAGATAGGAGTGGTAACAAAAATTATTACAGTTAAGAATACGTGGTTTGTTCACTGAAAAGCAATGAAAAGGTGCAAGCACAAAAATTCAGAAAGTTTCTGTAGTCCATATATGCACATTAACCCTCTTATCTTCCACTAGTATTCTGACAGATTTCTATGTTGGCACTAGATTTAAGCTTTCAACTTTCATTTTGATATTAAATCAGTATTATTTATCGGAATATAATATATTTGACTTCATTCAATAGATATTTTTGTTTAGAAATTAAATAATTTTTTTAAAAAAAATCACATTTGATTTTTGGAAATATTTTAAAAATTAGATTTTAATCAAAACAAAATGCTGTCAATTCATCAAATCTTAATGAATTATTTTTTATAACTACTAAATCTATCAATTTATTCTTTAAAAGTTTAAAAAAATTTTCATAATTTTTACAACATTGCCAAATATTATAACATTCTGCTGAGTAATCTCATTTCTAGACAGCTGTGTTTCCTGCAACTGTTGCCTAACAATATTTACAAGAATACATTCTTTTATATTTAAAACTAAAACATTTCTGTAAAAAAATAAATATGTAATAATATTTATTTTTGATTTTTAATGATTATCACACAATTATGATATAAATATAATCATAAACTTGTCAAAAAATCAAGTTTTTAGACCATTGTAATATTTTCTTAATGATTGTAATATTTCCTCGAAGTACTCTCATAAAGTTTGAGATCGCTGAATATACAATGACTACTCATGGTTTTAGTTCCTTTGAAATACTGATTATTCAATGTTCATGACATCTTTTGAATTTTTTTGAAATTAAAATATTAGAAAATAAATATATGTAAATTTTAAAGCCGTAAAACACAAATTTAATTTCTAAAAATCTCAGACACAGCTCCAACAACTGACAATAAGATCTGGTTAAGTATGCCCATTACAACATACAGTATATTGAATTACAATAATTCATATGACTCAACCACATCTATCCATTATCAAGTAAGCAAATTATAAACGCTTTCCAAATTAGTTGGAATAGCCCAGATTAGGTATTCTTTTTAAAAAATTTTCTTTAAAAGAAAGATTGATGATTTAACTTAAACTAAATGTTGATAATTAAAATCACTTCCATTATATCTTTCAGGAGAAAAAAAATGTTTAAGAAATCAAACTAATTTTTATTTTATCTTGCATATTTAAAAGCTACCATGCTGAAACTCTAAAACTAAAATCAAGCATTCTAAATCTAAGTATTAAATATAAATAAAATAAGAACCTAAAAATATATAAATAAAATTATAAATTGCCTGATATACTGACTTGTGATAAATTGTTTCTCTCTATATATAGAATTATGTTTGTCGAAAATGGTTGATGGGAAAATATAAACAAACCATGCAATTTATATTATCATTTATTTCAAGCATTAATGTCAATAAAATTGTTTATTTATACATTCATTACTTTATAATTCAATACATCAATCATATGTTATGGACAAACAAAAGCTGTATATCATGCTGCCAATGTTAAGTAGGGCTTATATTTGGAGTAGGATTTATATTATAAGCATCCTCAAAAATAATGCTGGAGCTTATTTTCTGAATAGGTATTTATTTTTGGGAAAACACGGTACATAATGTATTGAAAAAATATTAGAAATAAATACTTTTCCATAAGCTTTGCCAAAAGGATGTGGGTGGGTAGAATGAGCTCTGGGATTGATTGCCCAAGGCTATGGGTGGGAATATATCCCCTAATATGTTATAATTTTGCTATATTTTATTTTCTCTTGTTTCTTCAATTATTTGAAATTGAACTATTCTTTAGAAAATATTTTAAACTTTTAACAAAATTCTCTTTTATCCATCATTATTACCTTGAAACAAATAACCAATAATACTGAAACATTAGATTATCTGCCTTTATCAAAGAGGAGAATTTAATATATATATATATATATATATTCAAATTTTAAGCAACAAAGATTCTTACAAAGTTATAAATATCATTTACAGATGTTTATAAATGAGTTTGATTATTCTAACTCTGAAAAGAGAAAGATGAAGAATAAAAGAGTATAGATAAGTTTTGAAATGATTATCAATTTCACTGCCAAAGTAAGCAAAAAAAATATTCATTGTTAAAATTTTTGACCAATCACAGTCTTTAAATCAAGTTAATATGTGATTGGTAAGAAAACACATATGTGGGATATGTATGATTATTTCTGTTATTTTATTACATTTCCAATGGTGGATTTTTTTTCTCAATGATAAAATTTGCATTATTCATGAAAGTTTTTTTAAAAAGAAATTTATAACTTTTTTTTCTCATATGTCATAGCATCAGCCGGAAAGCGAACCCGCTAACCCGGGACAACTACTTTTAAGGCAGCTGTGCTGACCTCTCGACACCAAACTTTTTTTTATATTTCATGGAAAAAAAAAGAACATGGATTTATTTTTAGCAACAAATAAAAGTAATAAATCTGATGTAATGGTCTATATATGAATCAACAATAATTTTATGAAAATACCACTGGTAAAATTTTCTACCAGTCACAAGTATACAATCTTTTCATTTTTTGATATAAAATCAAACAAATAATTTATAATTCTGTCTAATAATAGTCTATTTTGTTTAGACTAGTAAATGGGAATGATTTTATTTTGATATTTCTTTGCAATCTTTAGTTATTTTCTACTTTTTTATACAAATGTTATATTTTTTGTAAGTTATGCTTATAATCATATTTATTTTATTATAACAACTAATCCTAATTTTCCTAAAATAGTCATTTATCTAGTAAGCTGTAGGCATTTCCATAGGTGAAAAGTGGGACAGCTAATAATGAGCATCAATATGTAAATAAAAAAAACCATTTTTCCTATTTATTTATTACCATGTGTAGAAATGCAATATATATATATACACACACACTAAAGAATGTTTTTAGACTTTCATTCAGTCACTTTTTCTCATTGCCCTTGTATATTCTTTTTTTATTATTTTTTTCCTATTATTTTAAAATAAATTTTACTTTTTTCTTTGCATAATATTTGATTTACAATAATTATTATTAAATATTAATAACATTTATTAGGAAGAAACATATTTGTAGCAGCAGAGGCTTTCAAGCATTGAAAACTGATAACACTGCTAGTAAAAATGAAATGTGCCAAGACATCTAATAAGTAACACGGAGTAAAAAATTATCTCAGGTAAATCATGTTATATATCATTTTCTTAAGAATTTGACGAGGAAAATAATGAACATGTTTATAAAAATGTGACTTTAAAATTTAATTCTCAAAATTTAGAATTTGTGAATCTATACAAAAATAATAATTTTTAAAAGTGTTTACATCTTGTTTTAAAAAAAATAATTAAGGCAATAATTGTTTTCTCAACTTCATTTCTTTACTTGATATTTGAACATATAACATTTAATATTGAAGTGTTCAAATCTGAGTTATTATACAATTTGAATATCAGTCAAATTATCTAAAATCCAATATGGTGGCTTAAGAAGTTACATAATACAATCTATGAATCACAAATGGCTTTACAATTCATGCTGCTTCTTAGTTCATTTATAAGACCCAACGTGAGGCTATATAAATGTGATATATTTGTAAATATCAACTTATAGAACTATTTTGTATCTGGGTGAAAAATGAAAAAACCAGTAACAGATTTGGCTCTCTCAATTTTATCATTTCTCATGAAATTACAAGACAGAAGTTGAGTAAAGAAATATAAAAATTTACTACTTTTGACGATTCAGTTCTTCAGAAATGATAACTACTCACTTTTATGTAATGTGACAGCTTTGTTTTTTTTCTTTTTTGCTTTTTACATCAAATCAGAAATGATCATAAATAATTTTTAATGGCATTGTGTCTTATTAGATCCTTCCTGAATGTTTCAGTCTATTAATAGGAGTTAAGACCCCCTCACCTCCCGATAATTGAGATCTGTCCAAACTATTAGAAAAGAAATGGTCAAACATATTTCATTATTGTTATTCACTGATTTTTTTTAAAAAAAAAGTATTCAGACATATTTCATTATTGTTATTCATTGATTTTTTTTTTAAAAAAAGTATTCAATATTTCTATTAAAAATAGAACTAGTAACTTTTGTCTTTGATGATAGCCACATAAACACAAGATTTGATTATTATATATATTATAAATGTTATTCTTTTGCAATGTTCAAATTTTATTTCTTAATCTGATATTTTGATTGTTCGACAATCTTTTTCAAAAACTTTTCTCCTAAAATTTAGCAAGAAGAAGACAACAAAACATTTGATTATAAAAGTGAGAATTTTTTTTGAAGATAGTTGAATAATCAAAATGTCTGATTAATTAATAAAATTTGAACAATGCTAAATAAAACTGTAAAAAGAGTCGATATAATAAATAAATATACATCAGATAGTTTTATAAGAAAAATGGACTTGATTAAAATTTTTACTTATACAGAATAATATTTTAGCGTAGAAAGAACTAGACATTTATTAAATGTGTGAATGACATAAACCAAATAAGATAACTGACATCTGCCTTTCATAAATATGATTCTGCTCGTTTCTGAAGTGGGGATTGCTCAATTGAAAAAGCGTATCATCTGAAAATGTTTCTTTAAACTAATAACATTATTACTGGGATCTTAAATCTTATTGTTTACTTTAGAGATGTAGGAAATTATGTAACATGTGAAAGAATCTTAATTTAGTTTCTATAATAAAAAGTACTTTAATGTTTTATACAGTATATGTTTGTTTTCGACTCTGTGGGCATATATATAAATAAAAAAAAGATTAATGCATCGACACACAA
The DNA here is from genome assembly GCA_028023455.1 of Epiperipatus broadwayi. Taxonomy (NCBI): domain Eukaryota; kingdom Metazoa; phylum Onychophora; class Udeonychophora; order Euonychophora; family Peripatidae; genus Epiperipatus; species Epiperipatus broadwayi. The sequence goes on from JAQFVV010006198.1 coordinate 28,849,037, forward strand.
TCAAAAACATTTAAAATGTACTCACCATAGTGGCATAATCAAGACTAGAAATGTTATCTTCTTGAACAGCTAACCATATCATTGATGAATCATTTGTCTTCATCTGAAAAAAGATTAAATAATTTATATTATAGTAGCTTCATGCTAATCAAATGATTATATATATATATTAACATTACTACATATCAAAATTTAAAATACAATAAATTCTTTATTATTTTAATTAAAACAAATATTTTATTTGCTTACCACTCAGGCAAAAAAAGTCTTTTGTTTTAAAAACTTTTTTCAAGTGTTAATTTTTCAGATTATTATTATTATTATTATTTTTTAAAAAATAAAACAAATGAATTCAAGACTATACTAAAATTAGAATTCTATATATCTAGCCAGCCATTCTTAGCAAGAGAATAAAATCAGAATGGAAAGCCCCTCAAATTCTTACCATTTGGGTATATTATCTTGTCCTTCACTGCTCTCTAAAAAAGCTGTCATAAAATGCTTTTGCTTTCCAATGAGCTACTTAAAGGCTAATTTACCTTTTATATATCAAATGAATTATCAATGCCAAAGAAATTTAATTAGAAACACAAAATTCAAAGAGCAAAACCAAAGATTAGAAGATTTGATAAATTAAAATGTTTGTTTGGTAATAATAATAATCATTATTACTTTTATAAAAAGACATAGATAAAACATTTTTGTTTGAGTAGTATATTAACACGAGAGGGCGCTATTTGCAAGTTTATTAAAATGACTTCTAAAAAGTCTGACTTGTAAAGATTGTTTAGAGTATGAACATATAAAGATTACTACTTTAGAAATATTGTTATAAAACACTAAATACACATATACGCAAATAATGCCTTGATTATTGATACAGACACGACTGCCACGTGACTAAATAAAAACATCAGAATGGAAGAGGTATCCAATACCGCTAAGTAACCATTATCAAAATACTGAATACATTTTGTTCTCTAATATATTATAAAGAAAAAATCAATTACGTTGTATTTGTCTGAAGGTTTATAATGATGGTATATTATTAGATGTGATATGTTGAGCTATTTCCGTCATCTATGAATTTATGTTGAATGTATTGAAAATTTAAAACTTTATTTAAATTTCCAAATACAAACAAAGCGTTGCCTTAAATTCGATATTCAAGAATCTAAAGGTGCGGGTTTAACTTCTAACCAAATGTTGTCCCTGTGCATATAGGCCAGCAACACCTGAAGAAGAGTGGAGAATACTACTATTCGAAATGTTGTGTAATTACTAACCTGTGTTGTCTATTTGGGTGTTATTACTAGAAGTTGTTTGTATTTGAAAAGTTTAAAATTTTCAATACATTCAACATTAATTCATAGATGATGGAAATAGTCCAACATATCACATCTAATTTGTCATATATATAAATAGAACATAATTTTTAAAAGTTTTCCTTTAAGTGTTCCTATAATGAGAAATATAAAAAAATGTTTAACTTTAATTAAATAAAAAATATATGTAGAATAGAAATAAATAACAAAAAAGTTAAACCTTTATCTTTGAAAAATTATTGCACAAAGTTAAGAAATTAACATATTTAATTTCTTTAAAAAATCAATTGTTTTTCCTAATTAAACTTTATATTTTAATTAAGGATAATAATTAATTGATTTCCTTTGCAGTTTGGTGCAGTAGTCAAATGACAGACCCTAGAATTCAAAGTTGAACTCTGTCATTCCCAACTTTCAAATTTTTTCTGAACTCCCAGCAATAAAGCATTCAATTATTTTTGGAAAAAATTAATTAATACTAATTTCATCTATAGAATAGAAAGACATTTCTACTCCTAGTTGCCCTTAAACCATAGGTTGAAGTAGATAAGGTAATTTTTACAAGATGTATAGACTTTTTGTAATTTGACTTCATATTATCATTGGGATATTCCATGAACAGCTAAATAGCTGACGTTTCGGTACAATAACAAGTATCTTCCTCAGAGAGTCCTCTTTCTCAAATCATTTAAAATTGTTTTTATCATTTTGTTTCTCCTCATACTTAAATTTTATTGGTTGAAAAGTTTTAAAATTATTTTGTCTAACAATAGCTTCTCCCAAATGTTGTTAATCTTCTTTAATTCACACCTTTCATTTATGCTCTTGGGCCTTTTAAAAATCTCTATAGCTTTTCTTAGCAATCTCTGGTCATATTGTTAAATTTTTGCTAGAATATTTGTTTTATCAAAATTGATATCATGATTAGTTAATTTTATATGAGAATAAATAGCTGATGAATTGGATTTTTCTCTGACTGCCAAAATGTGTTCTTTCTTTTTAATATTTATTCTACGATTAGTCTGTCCAATATATGTAAGTGAACAGACTCTACATGGAATTTCATATACACCATAACACTCCAAGAAATTTTATCTCTAGGAAGTGAAAATATTTCATTAATTTTTTTAAAAGTAGTGTAAACTGCGTGAATATTATTATTCTTTAAAATGTTACCAATTTTACCCCATATTAAATTTAAATAAATTATTCAATTTATAACAAGTATGACTTAATTTTGTATATTTTACTTGAAAAAATCCCAGACTCTACATGGAATTTCATATACACCATAACACTCCAAGAAATTTTATCTCTAGGAAGTGAAAATATTTCATTAATTTTTTTAAAAGTAGTGTAAACTGCGTGAATATTATTATTCTTTAAAATGTTACCAATTTTACCCCATATTAAATTTAAATAAATTATTCAATTTATAACAAGTATGACTTAATTTTGTATATTTTACTTGAAAAAATCCCAGTTTGTAAATTCTGATAATGTTCCCAAGAATTGAAAATATAATTAAAAAAAATTTGACACAAACAACAAAGATACAAGCAAGACAATTGTTAGCTCAAAGAAGATTTAAAAGGTTTAATGTCAGTAAAACTAATTAATAGTCATAGAAATAATTTTTTTTTTTGCTAACTGAAAGTAATGAAGACAAATGGAAAATAATGATCCTACTTTATTTGCCCATATAAATGAATTTGAAATTATCAAAATGGGTAAACATAGAGACCCAGTAGGGTGTACATACATACAAAGAAGAAGTGAAAAAATAAATTATATTATTTGAATCTTGTTTCATTAGATCCCATAATTAGACTTTTAAAAACTGGAGGCAAGAAAAGTAAATAATGTCAATGTTTCACTTTGGGAAACATTATTACAACTGCTGATCAGAATAGCTGAGGATAAATAATGTCACCAGTTGCCAGCAGATGAAAATCTGATGTACAAAAAACCCACTGGTCATGGAGTAGGTCAGGGAAGAAGAGCAAATGACTTACAGTTGCAACTCTATAATGGATAGAAAAATGGAGTTTAAGTTAAAAAAAATACAAGCCAATAAATATCACATGATAACCACTTCTTATGCTTGCTTATAATTGTTATTAAAACAGGCAAAACCCTATAAATCTGGGGATATTTGATGAGTAGGCAGGATTTTATGCACAAGCCTTCTGGCATCCATTGATTACTCTAGCTAGCTGTGTGTGGCGATATGTATAGTGAGTTTTGCCTGTTTTAAAAAAGGTACATTGTTTTTTTTTCATATGTCAAATGCATTGACCAGGGAAGTGAACCCAGGCCAGCTGCTTGGAAGGCAGCTATGCTAATCACTAGGCTACCAACGGTTGACAGGTATGTTGGAAAAAGCTTCACATTTCACCTTTTAAAGGTAAATGTACTGCAAATGTAGTCATTAGGACCACTTAGGAAAAAATCTGTAAAAAAAAAAAAAAATCATAGCACAATTAGAACCCCAAGTTTGCAAAAGGGCGTATGGCTTCATTTCCCAGGAGTTCATAAGAAGTTTGAGCACCAGAACTGAAAACATCAGAATTGATTCTGGAACCTCCCGATCTCAAGTCAGATGCTCTAACAATGGCACCAAACCATTCAAGTATCTTTTGATATGTAAAAATAGGTCATGTAATCGATAAATCAAAATTGTTGGCAATAGATAACTGGGACTGCTGCATACTACATTTAAATGTAAAAACTTAGATTGTGTGCATACATGATTGATAAAGCTATAAATGTTTTTTCAAGAAAGAGATGGAGAAGAATATTTTTAAATAATATTTTCAAAACTGTACTCAACTGATTTATAACTGAAATAAAGGCTTATTATATACCTGTATCAATACATGTAATATATAGGGTATATGAGCACAGACTTTCCCACGACCCACTGTTCACCACTCTATCTCATATCACTGATACACTTGAACAGATATAAGTTGAAAAGATAAATAATTACCAATATATTATTTCATGCTTCAGTTGATCCAGATAATCATCTTCACACATATATGCAATAAGTGCTCAGATATATATTAAGATAGCCAATCCTCATACTTTAATGGACAGGCTTCAATCCACTTCACATCCAAACTCTTCAACCGTCCATCCAATTGAAAGTCTGATGATGGGATGCTCAAAGGCCACCCTGAGGCTGAGATTCTTGTCACCCCCATGTTGTCCTAAAGTCAACCTGACCCTTCATGTACAGGACATAATCCATTTAATACATATACAAGGAATGGGCAGACATTTCTCTATGTAATAACTGAAATACAGGCTTATGCAATAAGTGCTCAGATATATATTAAGATAGCCAATCCTCATACTTTAATGTATTAAATGGATTATATCCTGTACATGAGGGGGCAGATTGATTTTAGGTCAACATGGGTGTGACAAGAATCTTGACTTCAGAATGGCCTTTGAGCATTCCATCATCAGATTTTTCAAATAGATGAACGATTGAAGAGTTGGAGTGTGGAGTGGATTGAAGCCTGACCATAAGAGTATGAGGATTGGCTATTTTAATATATATCTGAACACTTTATTGCATATAGGTGTGGAGATGATAATCTGGATCAACTGATGATTGCTGGATTAACATGAAATACGCATATCGGTGATGAATTTCAACATATATGTGTTCAAGTGTATCAGTGATATGAGATAAAGTGGTGAGTTGAGTGAAAGTCTGTGCTCATATACCCTATATATCTACTAATTTATTAAAACCATTAAAAACATGTTTGCATTTATTTAAAGTTCCATAAGCATATCATGTGACCGTAGAGGTCTTTGCTCATCACTAACATTAATGATCTTTTATTTTTTAATATTACCTCAAGGCAAGTGTTTTGCTATTAATATTATCTAGAAATCTCTGATGACATTGTTAATTCTAATCTAAACTAAGCTGGTTTTCATTTATTATTGAAACACTTCTATTTATTACCATCTAATAGTAAATTGACTTGAGTTTTTTTGTAATACAATCTTTATGGAAAAAAAAGAGTTAAAAATAGCTGCGCAAAATCTAAAATTTCATTTACAGTTGTTTTCTAAAATCTAATAGTAATCATGTTGCAGAAGAAAAACAGAAATAAAAACTAATTTAAAAATTAAGAAATGAAATAGAATCGAATTAAAAAATTAAATCTTAAAATAATCAAAAATGTAAACAATATATAGACAGTAAGCAGAACAAATCGAATAACTGGGAGTGGGTAGGATAGACTAGTTAAAGAAAAAAGAGGAAACTCGTAAAAAAAACAAACAAACTATATAACAATATACAGAGAAGTTTTGGACCCTAAAATTTTTTGCAGTCACAAGCGGTTTAGGATTTTTTTAATAGATAGTTTGCATTTAAACAAACGGCAGTATTATAATGTGATTAATTGGTGATGGAGAGATATCAAAATTCTATGGGTACTAAGCCCACATACCTTTGACATATATAAAAAAGATCAGATTCACAAAAATATATAAACACGTCCCCAAAAAAGTTGAAAAAATATAACAAATACTCAAATGAAAGACTATTGGGAGAAAATTGGAATAAATAAAATATTGAAGAATAAGAATTAAAATATTGTATATATATAATTCTTTTATTATTTTTTCTTTCAAAAGAACTTTATTGCTATAAGTATTTACATTAAAGCGAGCCAAAAGGGAAAGAAATACATTGATGGTAACTTTGATTAGAGGGGTTACATGCCAAAATAGGCACTAAATTAGATGTGAAGTTCGATCTGGGTCAATAGGAATAGTGATGTATGAATAGTTTATAAGTTTCAATGTATACTGTATGGACTTGTACCATGAATGATGATCATGAAGTGTGGGTTGTTGCAGCATTGATTAGTTCATTCATATGATTTGTTTTAGATGGTGCTGTAATCAATGTGGCTTAGATCGATGGTTGCTATATTCAATTTGTCAGAAGGCTGTCTTTTCCCATGTATCAGCTGCCAGTTGGGGCTTGGCCATCTGCTTTTCTTTTCTCTTAATTCCACAATGGTCTTTATCATGTAATCCTCAAGGTCAATCACTGTTCCACTTTCAAATGTCTTTTTACATGTAAAATCCAGATGGGGAAGTTCACGAAGGTGGCCAGCCGGATCAAAATGACCTCCTTGAAAAATTTTGGCAAGTGACAATGTTGGGTTTTCCCCCTGTGATCCACGGTTGAATAAGCCTCCTCCATGCTTCACATTCCCTGAGGATGTGTTCAATAGTTTCTTCTTATCTGCCACACATAGGGCAGGATGGGTCATTGTTGTATCTTCTTCAATAGTGAAGGAAGGTCCCAGTGGGGAGGCTTCCAAGGGTAATCTTAAAAAGAAAATCTACAAACTTTGGTGCCAGTTTTAGGAATCTAGTTAATTTGACCATATGGTTAGTCCCTATCGGTAAAAAGGCTTTTATTATTTTATTTTGAAATTATGAATATTTACCACCTTTTACTGATGTACAAGTTTTATTGTCTTATAAACTATCTTCTTAAATCAGAGAAAGACAATTCTGGAGAAACTACTTGAAAGAGATAGCAAGTGCAGCAATTCATCCTCAACAATGATCAAATTGTTATTTATTGAGTGATGACAGTATTTTAACATCCAAACAGCAACACCTGTAGATAAAAATGTTAACAAGCATCTATGGTGAACTATAATTCTAGTCTTCACTGACAGAGGCAAAAATCAGACACCAATCAGATATATACTTTATATTACTATACCATCTGAATCTACTGAAAGAACATTTATAGAACCAAGAAAGAACTAAATTGAACATGCTCGGAGAGTTAGAGAAATACATAACAGACCCTCCACATTTTTTATCACGTTCTGTCAAAATTTGAATTTACATCTCTGTGCTTAATGGTATGGAAATGTATAAACTAGAATATAATTTATGCTTTTTAACAGGTTTATAAAATAATACAGCTTATAACTTATATTTATGTATTTTTTATTGAAATCACGCAGTGTCTTATTAAATTTATTCTACTAATATAAATCAATTTAATTAATAGTGCATACATAATAACATGACCGCAATTTGAATACTACCAATATCTAAATTTTTTACTTGCATGACCATTTTAAAATAAATATTTTTTATTCTGTGTGCAAAATCTCCATAATGTAAAAAGACTATAAATATTTGAATATACTAGTTATAATAAAATCTTGGGTAATTCTTATTCACAAGATAATGCAATATCATATTAATATCTTAATTCAACAGATAACATTTTGATTTGTAAATAAATATATAGATGGAGAATACAAACAATAGATATAGAAAAATAAGTGTATCAAAGGGATCATTAAATTTTTTAGATAAAAACAATTTAATAATTATAATTCATTACTTAAATTTATGTAAATTACAATTTAACAGTTAATTCTATCATTCTCATATTTATTTAGAATTATTGGGTGTTTCCCTAAAAAAAGGGCATTTGTTCCATGGCTTTAGAACACTATTTTATCATTGTTTTTTTGCATATGTCATAGCATCGGCTGGGAGGTGAACCCACAACAACCGTCTGCAACCAACATGCAAGGCGACTGTGCTGACCTCTCGGGTAACAACGCTTGACTATTTTACCACTGTTGTAACTTATATTAATGTAGAATTTTTAAAATAATGTACATTCTCTTGTACTGCTTTTATTGATTTTTTAATTGGGAAAAAATGTAAAGAGATCAGTGTCTTGTAGACAAGTTAGCAAATATTTAAATGGCTTCTCTAGAGTGCTCAAAGAAAATATTCATTTAAAGGTGTTCTATCCTTCTTGATGATGCTTCATGTCTATTAAAGTATGAAAATTTTCTATCTTAATACAAAAACTGAGCACTGATTATATATATGTGTATGTGAGAGATAATGACCTGAACCAACTGATGAGTACTAGTTCAGTATGAAATATCTATATTGGAGATCGTGGTCATGTGTATCAGTTATATAAGATGGAGTGGATAGATGTGGGAGCTTGACAGTTTGAGTTCAAATTTCTAAATTACATTAAATTCAGTATAGATAGTATACTTGTATTTAAAAATTATATATGATATTAACATAGCAGTAATTACATACATTAAAAAAATTTGACTTAATATTAATTATAAAGATTAGATTCAATATAGTCTTTGTTTTCACAATTTCATTTTATTTAACGCTTTCACCAATGCAGCATAAGCCTCTCACATTTTAGCATTTTCTGACATTTTTTTGTGTCACAAATCAATGTAAAATATATGATTAAATGATTATTGCTTATCTGAAAATAATAAATTTGACTTCACGTGATAGATATTTTTATTTACTACTGAAATAAATTTTAAATGTTCACATTTTGTTTCTGTAAATATTAAAAAATGAGATTGTAAACAAAACAAAAAGTTTAGACATCATCGTTTCTAAAAAGATTATTTTCAGTTTATAAAATCAACGAAATATTTCTTAATTCTTATTATTTTTAAACATCCAAACGAATATTTATTTCTCTTATATCTAACGAATTATGCTTTAAAAGTTTAAACTTTTTGAATATTTATTGCAAAATTGTGATATTTTCATACTCATAAATTTAATAAGTAGATTGCTTATGTGGAAACTAAGTTTGCAAATCGATTCAAGCCATATTCATGTTAGCTGCTAATACAACATTATATTTTTGAAAATAAAGTATTTCCAGCCAAAATAAGTTATTAATAATTTATATTTCTTGATATCTATTAAGTATAGTGTAAATTTTTGTAAAAAATATTTAAAACCGTAATAAATTTGCAAATAAACATGTTTTTAGTCATTGGAACTATTTTCTTTAAACAGTGTCATAAAATACCGAATGTTTTACAGCCATGGCAACAGACAATGGCTGAACATGTCAGGGTGGGACTTATGTCTATTGCAAGAGTGGAAATTTTCAATTTCCTGTTTTCCAGCATAAATTTGTATAATAAAACATAGCATTTTACACACATTTTAACGTATAATACAAAAAATTTCACCAGGGGGCGAATTGGTCAAAAACAAAATAATTCGCGAGAATCAATCCAGAGGTTAACATTCACCAATTCAGGCTGTTTTTAGATCCCAATCATGATTATTATGGTTTCTAGACATCATTTGTGCCATCTCTTGGTCAATTTTGATCACCTTTTTCCATTTTATGCTTATTTTATAGTAAATTCGAAAATTAAAATTTTAATTCTAAAAAAATCCCCTTATATATATTTTGAAAAAAAAAAATCAATTTTCAGCTTCTTTTCTCTGGTTGTATGGCTGTCACCTCCAGCCATTGTTCTCCAGGTATTTCTAAATGTCAAAGTCAGAAATCGAAACAAAATATTTTACATGTTTATAATTGATTTTAAATGTAAATAAATATATTTATCATAAATTTTTACATTCATAATTAAGATTTTAATTACTTTATCGAAATATAAAGTTTGATTCAAAAATTTTTAAATTTTACAAGAAAAATAAGCATGGAAAAGTGACCAGTCTTCAAGACAAGTGAATAACATTGACTGCTACTTACCCTAATTTGCATATCAAAGACATTCATTAATATGAACAAAACACAATTATATTACATAAATTTTTATAGCATTTATAATTACTTTTTACAGGATATTGATTAATAATAAGTCTAGATTTAGATTTTTATTTAAAATATTTACTTTTAGACCAAGAAAATACAACAGAACTGAATAATCACATCGTAATTTGTAAAATGAAAAAAATCACCGGCATTCACATAATGATTGGTTGAAATATACTTTTTTTGTTTTATCACGGAATATTTTTCAAATGTTTTTCTTATATTTTTTTCTGTTATTAACATTATCTTTAATTTTTTGTTACATTTAATCAATTTGAATCTAAAATTATTCAATTTTTAAAAGCTGAATTGAAACTGTTCTGTGTACTTTAGATTAATATTTCATGAACAGAGATTGACTACAAATGAAATTGACAAATAATAGTTCTGATTTTTACAAAATGGACCAATACAAAAATTAGACAGACTTTGTACTACTTTGAATACTCCTTCTTCCCCCTTCATTAAATGAAGGTCATATTCCTGAAATATCTTTTTTTTTAAACTTATAATAAATACAAAAAAATCAACCTAGGAATAACTTATTTCATTATATTCTTAGCTATTTTTTAAAAGTGTTGGCTAAAGAAATAAATATTGAAAACAAATAAAATGTTTATATAGTTTGCATAAAAAATAATACATAAACAATTTTGCAATACTTTTTTTAATATTGAAATTTTGATGAAATAAATTATTTTTAAATAGAAAAGTTATTTTATTTTGATTGCTAACTTATTAATTGATATTGTTAAATATTGTGATTAATAAATATTATTAATATATGCACAAATGTGCTGAAATTTACATTAGTAAAACATTCACATTAATTAGTCAAAATAAGAGTAATAGATCACATGACCCTATTCTCTTAACTCATTATTCGACAATCACGGTTAAAAATGTGACTGACTTTGACGGATTTTCCATCGTTCAAATCCCGGCAATTTTTGAGCTATGGTAAAGATTTTACGTCATTCGAAAGATTATAAAAAGTTCCGTAAGATGCTGCCCTCTCGTGAATTAATTTACAAGTAAAAAATCAATAAACCTGTCAGTTAAGATGAAACAAAGAAAGGAGGTGGACTTATCTTACATCTTATTGGCTAATAAATTTCCACAACAAAGGAAATCTCTTGTCAATAACAAATCGCTCCAATTTCTTTTGTTTTATTTCGAAAGCAATAAACGAATGTTTTAGACCATTCTAAAAGGTTTTTTTGACATATTATAAATTATTTTGATAAAATATGCTAAAAATAAAATTATTTTACAAAAATAGTTAAGAGTTTAGCAAAAATTATTTATTTTTAAGAACTGTAAAAAAATAACTGACATCACAAAATGTCAGCAACACTTTTAATTAGTGAGTAACGTTCATTTAAAGATTTGCATTATTGAATTTTTTTTAAAATTATAAATAATTATTTATTTTTGAAAAAACTTTCGTTAACTTTTATAACATGACAAATTATTAATATACTTTTTACAAACGAAACTAAAGTGAATATAACATTAAAAGATGAATATATTTTGACAATTGAGTTAGTAACTTGACCAATTAAACATTTAGAAATTTTTCCTCACTCAGCCAAGAAACAAATCAGCGATTAATGAGTTAAACTTGTAAGTTATAAACAATGATGATTGCCAATTCCTCAATAAGCTTTGTGATAAATGCTTAGCTAGACAAAGCATTTAAAATATTTGTCAGGACCCCCCCCCCAAACCTATGACGATGGTTTTGTGCTTTGGCACTCCTCAGAGAGGTGCTTATTGAGGAATTGGCAATCCTCATTGTTTATTCACATTCATTAACTTATATAATAAAATACATGAAATTTATTTTCTGGAAACCAATCAAAATAAAATAACTTTTCCATTTAAAAAATAATTTATTGCATCAAAATTTCAATATTAAAAAAGAATAGCAAGATTATTTGTTTTTTTTTTTTTTTTATGTAAATTGTATAAACATTTTATTTGTTTTCAATATTTATTTCTTTAGTCAATACTTTTAAAGAATAACTAAGAATATAATAAAATAAGTTATTTCTGGATTGATTTTTTGCATTTATTATAAGTAAAAAAAAAATATTTCAGGAAAATGATCTTCATTTAATGCAGGGGGGAGAAGGGAGTAGTCAATATTTTTAATATTATAGTATTGAGGAAAATAAGAAGAAGAAAAAAGAATTGAAGAAAAAACAAACAAACAAACACTTAAATCTTAATAAATAGTTGGTTTGAGTGGCAGTTAAAATTAAATGTGAATATAAGTTAAAATATGATTATAGTCGAGTTTTTTTTTTTCAAACAACAGTTCAATTTAATCGAGTTTGTCCAAACAGATGAATATAATGTTTAAGCACAATTAAATTCTACTTTTGTATAATTATTTATTATCTCACAATAAAACAATCTATTCTAAAGATGCTATTTTATATATAATTATTCTATTGTTATTCTTTTTATAGCAGTTGTGATATGATTTTTTCCATCATTACGTTGCATTACAAAATGAACATTTCAAAGAATTTTTAATTTCTAATTTAACTTGAATTGTTAAGGCTTCACCTTTAATTTTAAATACTGGTATTCTTTGTAAAATTCCGCATTGATACATATAGTTTTCACATTGAATTTAAACTTAAGATGAAAGAAACATCTATTTTTGTTATACTGTATATTATGGAACATGAATTTGGACACAATGCATGACATAAAAATTAAAACTGGATTAGAATATAGACAGGGAATTAATTTAAGAAAATAATGGTCAGCAAAGGATTTAAATAAACTAATAAAGATCAAAGTAGAATTTGCAAAGATATCTTTGCTATGCATATATATCTAAAGTTATGGTACACTTCCAAAGATTACTAAACTACAACTACATCTTTCTTTGCAGTTGATAGGACAGCTTTTGTAAAAACATATAAACTTAATTTATGGTAATAAATATAGCTAATTAAATAATATCATTGACAAAATATAAATTAAAAAATAATTAAATGATAATAAAATAATAATTATTCATAAAAATAATTTGTGTTAAAGCCTTAAATATTTTAAAATTATCGATTTTCAATTGTATAAAATCATAAGTAGGAAAAGTCACAATTTTGAAAGTAACTTATTGTCCTTGGAATCAACAAGCTAATTAAAGAGTTTAATAAAAAGATGAAAAGTCCAGATGTTTTCGAAAAAACATACTGTGCAAATTAGAAGATTAGCTTTTGCACTTTGGGAAATACATTTTTGGTAACTAGTTGGGTGGAGATATAAAATTTCTAAAAAATAGTTTAAATCAAAGTTTAAGCATTCCATTATCTAATATTCAATAATGACATTTACAGTAAACAGTGAATTTTTCCAGGCAAGAGGATATCAATAATTCAATGAGCAGGAACAGAAAACACATTGCATCATCAAGAGAAAACCTTACTATTCAGTCTGTTGAAATAAGAAAGCAATCTTCTGGGATGGAAGAGTACTTATTAATATACTTCCCAAGTGCAATTATAATAATTTACATATGCACTAATAAAATTCTCAGGATGCCTATCTAAAGATCACAAGACATGCATCTTCCTATAATCTTTACAGGCGTGTATTGTCTAGACAGAAACAGCCAAATCTAAGACAGAGTCTTGAATTGAAGAATACCAATAAATGATGAAAACACCCATTTATATTGGTAATGGACTTAGAAAAAAGATTTTCCTTAAAAAAAAACTTTCAAAAGGTGTTAGAAAATTTGCAACATTTATGTAAGGAATACCTAATAATGTTTGTGCACAGAGCTTCTAATTAATGAAAGACTGATATGAAATGTCAATATTTAATTATAAAAATACCTACATTTAGGATGTACATAAATTGTGACTTGATAAGAATTTATTCATTCATTTATCTTGTTTTTTTTTTTTCACATGAAGATTTTAGAGAAAAGTATTTGTCAGAGAAGAATAAGATTTTGCATTAAGATAATAAGTTAAGAAACTCTCCTCACTTTAATATATATAAATACTTAAGTCGTAACAAATTAATCTGAAGCATTTTTAAAGTATAATATAACCATTGGTTAACTAATGATTAATACATATTTAGCAAAAACATGTATTCAAGTGGTCTAATTTAGTACTTTGTGACTTTATAATTCAATAAATATTGCACCAATCTTAATTACTCTTGTATGATTTACTTTTTTTTTTTTTTATTATAGAATTTTACTAGTCTATAAATTTTTGCTTTATGAAAATGGCATGCCCTCAATTAGGCTGCCATGCATCATATTATGGTGAAACTCGGGCTAACCTGAACACAAGAATTTATCAACATAGGTATGTCTACAATAGGGTCAAAAATAAAAATGAAGGATCATCAGTATTCTGGGACCACCAAGCAGCTACAGGCCATGTATTTGAACCTAGTTCTGCCCAAATAATTTATACAGAAAAAATGATGCCAAAAGAAAAGTTAAAGAAGCTTTCCATATAGCAAATGACATTAATTCCATTAATAGAAGAGAGGCATGTTTTGCTCTCTCTAAACAATGGACTAATTAAAAATTCAAACACATTTGCATAATCATAACAATCGTTCGTTACAAAGCTATGAGTATGAGATTCAAACATGAAATCTCGAAAGCGCTTAGCAAAGCTATTATAAATTAGAGCAAAATTATAGCTTCACTATTTAATGCGAAAAAAAAAGTCACATACTTATAAATATAAAAATATGTGGAAAATCTGTATCCTAACTGTTTTCAAATAATGTCATAAAATTAAAAAAAAAAAAGAGGTAGCACTGATTAAAAGATTATAAAGACAGAAAATTTTTAAAATGAAAAGAATAGTTTTTGATAAAGTACAGTAAAATTTGATTTTGTAAATATAAATATATTATAAATTAATTAAATTGTGTTTGTAACCATGTATTTAATTTCTCGTTTGAATAATGACAATTTAGATTAGGTATAATAATGAATTTAATAAACTTTTAGAATTTCATTTCAAATATATATTTAACACATGTTAAACTAAAATTTAAAATGGCATGGATGCAGCAAGAGAAATATTACTAAATTTGATAAACTTTTACTATAAAATTGATAAAGTTTTAGGATGTCATTTTAAATACATTTAACAAATGAATATGCAATGGATAAATAACAGAAACACTACCGAATTTGCTAAACTTTTATCATTTTCCTTTAAGCATATTGTCACATGATAAAGTAAGCTTTACATATATTTAATTAAGAAAATTTTAAAATAGAATATTTGCATAATTTTAAAGGTATTAACATTCATTAATGAATTAAAATGCTAAAACATATATATATAAGATAAATATAGAGGATTTGAACTCAGACTTTCAAATCCCCTATATTTACAATTAAGCTCCAGGTTTGTGAAGAATGCCTGGTTTTCAAATATTTATATATAAGATAATAAAAAGATAGGCTAAATATAAGAAATAAAAAAATAAACACAAATAATAGACTCCATTATTTATCTTCTAAAAAATGTCAACTATAATAATTTTAAAAAAGGTAACTTTTCTACAATATTGAAAAATATATATTTTTGTCTATTCTTTTTTACTTATCACCTATCTATCCTTATATATATATATACATAGACTCAGGATTTTTTAATTACGATACTTACATTATTTTAAGCAATAAATCAATAAAAATAAATGCAAGGGATAGTTTCACATTATTTATATTTACAAAAATGATGACTTATAATAATTTTAAAAAAGCAGACTTTTCTACAGTACTTGTAAATTACTTTAAACAATATTAAAAATTATCTAGTACAATAAATTACACCTAATTACCTTTTTACATGATTTTGAAATAACAGGAGTTTAAATTTTTTTTTCCTTTTTACATAAATTGCTTTAAAAGATTATGTTCTGTAAAAAAAAAAAAGTAATTTAAAACTGCTGTGATATATTCATCAATGAAATAAAAAAACGAACATTATTGTCTGTAAGGCTTAAAAAAATCATCTTATATTCTCAAAGTAATTCTTATATTGTCTTAAGTTGTTATTAAACTTCTTTTTTTAAAATTCTAAATGATTTCATGTAAGTAATATAAAATAATTTATTTTCCTTTTTAAAAGATTGTAAATGTTTTTAATTTGGCATTTATTTACAGATTTGTTTCTGAAGTCAAATTCATCACAATTATATCACAAATCATGTAATTTTTTTTAAAAAAAAAACATTTCATATCTTTATTTCCCATTATTTTAAAATGAAAATTCATTTTTTTGCAATTTTCATACAAATGGGAAACTCGTTTGTTTGTATTGTAATGTTTTTGATATTTTGTTTTGAAAGGGAAATATCTTTTTGATATTGATACTTTGTTTGCATTTAGATATTCGGTTTTTTAAAAAAATCCTTGTCGGTGTTAAAAAAATTTAATTTTGTTTAAATTTTATTGATTGATTTGTTTAAATTTATATTCATTAATTTTGCCCCAAATCAATAGATAAGTACATTGCAAGTTTTAGTGATAGCAATGGTATTCCACTCATGCACAAACATATGTGTTTGTCAGAAAGTGACAGTGAATAAAATCTTGGGTATTTTTCTGTTTTATGGGCAAACAAAATGTATTTTTGATAAATATACAGTTCTGGGGCCTATAATTTCTCTTTTCAAATGAATTAGTTATTAAATTAAAAAAAAAGTTAAACGAAATAAAAATAATAATTTCTGATAAATTACATTAATAATCTTTATTTCAGTTTTTTTTATACTTATAAGGTAGAAGTGACTATATACTTTGAACTTCAAGTTTTCAATGACTTGTGTAGAGAAACCCACAAGTTCTTTATCGTATTATCACTTCATGTTTTTTTTATATTCAAATGCTTGAAGTTGTATTGGAAAGGCAAAGTGGTAGCAATAAGCATTGCGAAGACTCACATGCCTAAAGACCTTAATGGTCTGGGTCTTCATGCAGTGTCAACACTATATCTCCAAAAATCAGTTGGAGTTTTGAGATCCATGCACCTAAAACAGTCAAATCAAAACTTATCAATACCAGTGACTCTATGGATACGCCTCCACCTCTTGGTAACAAATGGCTAGCAGACTTAATTAACCACATACTGTCAGCAACAAACCTAACAGATCCCATACTAGAAAAAAATAACTTACTGGGAAGCATACAATTAAAGAACCCCAATATATCATCTTTGCAGAACTCACTTGGATTAAATAATAAGCAGTTACTAAAGAAATGAAAACAATGGTTCTTGGAATATAATTGACTATCTCCTGAAACTCAACCTCTCATCTCTTCCTACTAATCACTTTCTAGTCCAAAGAAGAGGATTTGCCAAAATAAACCCCCAGTGTCAACTATGCTCTACCGATGATGAAACCATCACACATATCCTATACATGTGTTCTGCGCTAAGCCGGGTGAGGACATTCATCAATGAAAGAGTTGCTTTTGACTACAGAGAAGCAAGAATAATTCAAAATGCTATCAAAACTGGAATTTTCCCAAAAATTAGAGTAGCCACCTTTCTCTCTTTTACAACATGGCTAACAAAGTGCAAATTGATATTTGTCCATCAGGCCCCTGAATGGCTTCACAGACCATCGTGGAAGTTAATTAACCTCAAAGGACTAAATGTACCATAGACTCCAAAGAAAAACAATCATTATCTAATTAAAGCCATGGGAAGAAGGTCTCTCATGCAAAGCCTAATGAATACAGTGAACATTCCCCATCAGAAGTAATGTCAAGATGCTGAATAGCTATTAATAACTTAAACTGTTGAAGACAGGGAGATAGAGCAGTACTCCATCACAGAATTTACTCTAATGGATTAACTCAGCTGATAACCAACGACTTTGGTTCACATTTATATTCAAGATCTAGATATATATTTAGCTCTACTTAATTCAATGTAATTACATACTGTTAACAATGTACATTACAGATTCAATGTCAAATAAATTTCCTTTTGAAAAAAAAATTATGTTCCTATAACTCATTTCTTGTTTATGTTCAATGTGTATAAAGTAAAATTTGATAGTACACAAAAAATGTAACATTCTAACAAAATTTTACATATAGTTTATGTAATTATTTTCATTGATTTCTTAGGTCTGGAACCAATCTTCTTATTTTTCATATATACAATGTACATTTTACATGGACTTCTTCAAAAACCAATCTATCATATAAAAAGATAATTAGGTGTAATTACTTTTAAAAATAATAGCAACATGCATAATAAATTAACAGTCTTTTATTAAGTGCTTTACAAATTTTTTTAAATGACATTAAAAAGTATTCAATTATTAAAATATATTTTTATTGTTCTTTATATATAATACATGCTAATATCTTACAATTTTTGTGATGAATAGTTAAAGTATGTTATTAAACAATACATGCATTGATTCAGAGATGGCATTTCATGCAGATTGGACAGAGTACCAATCATTTGTCCATTGTTAATAATATTTGTTAATGCAGTTTAATAATCAAACTATACACAAAGATGAAAATGAATAAACAGTTAGGTACTTATATCAATGCAAAAAGAAAACCAACAATTTATATCATAAATCTGTAATATTTTATTCAGGAACAAGAACATTATCAGATGTCTCTGGAGATGAAATCAGTCTTCTTTTCCCTCCTACGTATTAGTTAAATTAGAAATGCATTTTTTATTCTATAGAATATATATATATATATCAACAGATGGCGTTCTACCAAAAACACCATCAAGCGTATGTTTACATAAACGTCAGAGCAAGCATTCACTATCTCTAACTGTAATTCCACTTTCAGATCATGATTTCAAGCTATTTGCTATCTTCAGTGAAATATAGGAATAAGAAACTAGATCTAAACACAAACTCTGAGCGTTTATGAAACAGTTTCTATTCAGCTTGCAAGCGTGAATCTTTTAGACACATAATGTCTTCAAAGTCAGCATAGCAAGCCAGATAGCTATATGGGTCTGATCTCAGTTCAGCATCACCACATAGAAGCCTCTGCAATATATATCATTGCTAGAAAGACCTCAAAGGTACATTTATATATAATCGAAATTATCCCAAATTCACAATTCAATCAGATTAGCCAAGAAAATAAACTCTAATTCACTGCTACAAGCAGACTTTTCGAGATATATCTCTTGAAAGTAATTACCATATATAAATGAATATTATATGTAATTATTCAAATTAAAAATGCATGATTCTGATCAAGAGAATAAAAATGAATAATTATAATATTCTTGAGAAGAAATTATATATTTAAATATATAACTTCTAAATAGCATACCAAAAACAAATTCCATTAAACTATTTATTATTTACAAATGATTATTATTTGCAATTAATCAAGTTTGATACATATTTTTGTGTTTTGATATATATATATCAGAGTGTATACTTAATAATTAATAATACTAATTAGTATATCATGTAAGAAGTTTACTAAACTAAAATCCTAAAAGTTGATTATTCAATAACATAGTTTATAAAAATTTAAGATTTTTTGCGATATTGCTATTGACAAGTCATGCGTTATTATTTCATTTCTATAATACATAAATAAAGAAATCACGAAAATAATGACATATTGTGTTATATTATTTTACTCTACTAATACTACTGAAGCTATGGATACAGCTAGTTCAATACATAACCACGATGCAATTATATCAATTTAAATTTTCATGTTATTGACAAATATGTTCTTAAAATATTAAACTTGTCTACTCTTATTTTATTTCCATTCTCATCTTATATCTATATTTTCCCTCTATGATATGCAGTTAATTAGTTAAGAATAATAGTTACAAGTGTATGATTACCTCATACTATGTCTATTCTTTAAATCAGTTAAAATCTGGAAGCAACCACAAATATTAGAATGATATCTGTAGAATAGGTTGTCATTCCTGATAACGATATCCAGTATTCAGTACAAATAAAAAGCTAACTTTAGCTGATTATCATTGTCTTAATCATTTAGGGATAGATGGTGAATCGGAAATTTAATCAATACTCTGAAAAAATGTTATTATGGAGTAATTCTAAGCATAAAAAATTGCTTGATTTCACTAGCATTGGTAGCATTAATATTTTTTAAATCCCAAAAGAGTCCTACGTATTTGATAGTATTTCTTAATAATCCATGATTCATTATGGACAATTAGCTTAATTCAGCCTAAATATCAATACCACAATCTCATTACAATGTATATATAAACCAGTAAAGAACTTCCTGATAAGGACTGTACAAAAGATTATTTAAAGAAGTTTCAAACTAATTAATTTAAGACTAATCAATTAAAAATGTTTATGACTTCCAATAAAAAAAATCGATAATTTTTTTTAGTTAGTATAAGAACTGTATTGCAGTCTTATTAAACTTTAATATTCTAATTTGATTCTTGTATAACCATCTGTTGGTGAGCGTGGCGATCATTCTTCTCAAATTATCTTAAATTATTTATAAATTATAATTCTGCTATAGCATGTCTAAGTTGGAATATACATAAGTAAATTCATTTTATTCTTGATTTTTTTGCTAAGAGGGAGACTAGTTTATTCACTTTATATATATATTTCAAGATTTTTTTTTTTCTTGACTCAAACATTTCTAATATAAATATTAAACATTATGATGACAATCTATAGAGGGATTATGATAAGATAATTGTTAGTTTTCTCTGTGCATTGATTCTAGCTAGACTAGCTGTTTATGGATTTCCAAATCTTGCGTGACATTTGATAATCAACTTTGTTAAATCATCTTTTAGATAACTTATGCTTGAAAAAAAAAACCCCAAAATAATACAAAATAATTGTGAAATTTTAAGAATAGACCTACAACCTATATCAGCAGTAGGAATGTACCATGCATAATGACTTAGTAAATGTTTTTATTTCAGGCAAGACCATAAGTAATACATTTGTTCCTTTCAGTGGTAGTGCTTATAAATCCGTCTTTACTATGATGTATGGATAATGATGAATAATTATGAAGTTAAAAATTTATTTGGTAGGTGATAAGTTTAATTATAATCTTTTATTTCACATGTTACTGACTTTGAGATGATATTTAGTACATTACTGTTATTTTACGGATTTATATGAATTTATTTCTTAGCTCAAACTTGAACAAAAAAATATAGATTTGGCAATCAAAGGAATACAATATTTCTACTAGTAGTGCTGCTACTTTTACAATCAATACAATGACATTCATCTAACCGACACAGATGGACCTAGAACTTTTTTCCGTTAAATAATTACAGATAAATTATAATTTCCTAATCAAAATATTAGAATTAGCTTGACTATGGGTTTATTGTCATATAAAAAAACATATGACTACTTGCAATTTGAAAAAAAAAAATCAAGGTGTACTTAATCCAGGTTTGAATCCAGACCATGGTGCACACAATGAAAGATTGCACTAAATTATTTTTAAGAAATTACATATAAATTATCAATACAATGATTGTGTATTATGCTTTGATCACACTATTCTCTTTATAAAGTATAATAAAGGTATACTTATCCCCAATTAGATATCATTTTATATAACACTTATAGAAATTGAATAAAGTAAAAATTATATATATATTGTAAATAGAATTTTATGAAGCATCTGAAAAGAATTTGACAACAGTTTCATCAATTGTTTAGAAAAAAGTTACTTCTAAATCTAAAAAAGATTAAATTAGTGATGACTGATAACTGAAGGATTAGTTCATAAAATTTTGTAACGGTTTATTGCATCAAGATTGATTATATCAAGAGAGTTCAATCACAAAATGTGAAGGAAAAAAAAATCTGTCAAAAACAACTATGGGTGAAAACCAAAATTTAATGAGCAGGACTAACAGATATTTTAAAAACTGTAGCCAAAAACATCAAAATGCACTGAGAAAAAAGCATCATTGAAGATAACATATTTCTGAGTATCCTAAGGGCTACCAAAACAATTGCAAACTATTTTAGCAGTCTGCAGATTGAATTAATTCCCTTTTGCAAATGCTATTTTCTGACCAAAACCTTGTCTTCCAAAATGATAATACTCCAATTGAAATTGATGCATTAAAATATTAATCTCTAAAACCGGAGGATGGTGTTACACATTTTTTTTTTTTACATAATCATCTGATTTAAATATTATTGAGCCTATGTAGATCATTCTTGAATAATGAATAACAGGTTAAGATTCTTCTCAGATACATCTTAGAAATCTTTGGGTTTTCTTTCATGAGCAATGCCACAAATATTTCTTAAGATATGGTTATTATTATTTAATCACATCCAATACAGAAAGCTAATAGTTCTTAATTCTAATGGTGTTCTTGTATTGATAATGATATTGAAGTGCTCTTATTATTTTGTCCATCCCCTATAAGCAATACATGTTCATAAATTAGTCTTTTCTATGAACCAATAGTTCAAATCTTTTATATGAGTGATTCTAAAATGCAAATAATATGTGATCCATAAGTTACCATAAACAAATTAATATTAAATCTTTTTAAAAAAAATGCTATCTAGCATTGCAATTTATATGTATAATATTGATTTATTTCAACGTTGGCTAAGAAGAGGTATTATTCAGTGTATATAAGTAGACAATGGCTGAGTGCTATGAATCTGCCTTCACTGAATGAAAGCACCTCCGTCATTGTCTATATATATATACACACTGAATAAAATCTCTTCTTAGTCAATGTTCAAAACGTTGACATAAATCAGTAACAATTAGCATGAGGCTAAAAAAAATATATTTGAATATTATATAAAATAATATTAAACATAAATTTAGTATAGCTTAATGCATAAGCAATTAAGATAAGCAAACTATTCACCCTCAAGATATGAATTGTTTGTTATGTTAGCAAAGATTCGAGAATAGATGAGATCTAACATTGATCCTTTGCTAACACCCCACGAGTTGTTTATTCATAATAACAACAAACTTTTAACATGACTTGATAAATTTAAACCCAGATTCAACAATTACATTTTCTTAATCAGTCCATTTCTGATGCTGACTTCACCTTGATTTAGATTGTGATTTGATATTGGAAAGTGTATTTTAATTTTTTTTAAAATGTATGTAATATTTACTAAGGTAATAAACATAAAGCCTATGTGGTTGAAAATGCGAAGGTAGGGACCTCTACAGGTCTTAACCACAAGCTTATGCATTGGAAGAAAAGAGGGGAATCCTTCTTTACTTCAACCTACTTTCTATATAAATAGGTAAAGCTGAAGCGGTTATATCTGAGAGCGTGAAACTATTCAATACTTCATTGATTAAGTCCACAATTCCTATTATACATTAGTACTCACGAAATCTTTCGATTTAAAATGAGTTAATGAAAAGATCTTATACTATTACGATAATTTAAAGTTGTAATTATAAATTTATTTAACACACATTGATTATGTAAGTAATATTTACTAAGGCAATAAACCTAAAGAATGTGCGGTTGAAAATCCCTCTCTAAAAGTGTTTATAAAATAATTAAGATGATGACAAATAACAATAGTTGAAAGCTGCCATAGTTTGCCATTTTTTAAATCCAATTTATTTTAGCAACTCAATTTTAAAGCTAAGTTGCTATAAAACATTTATAGAATAAAACTGAAACAAATTATAAACATACACAGCAGAATTAGTAACAACTTTCATATTTTATGATAATCAATAATAATGCAAAATAGACTATTATGCACTGAGTGATTCAATGCAGCAGTAATAATAGCTAAAGGTTTCTGAATCAAAGTAAAATAAATGTTATTGCAGGTGCTTACTCAAAATTAAATGTTTCTGAATCAATTCTCAGTTAGTTTAACTAAAATAATAATAATTAGAAGCTGATCAACTAAATTAGTCATTTGGAAGCTCAAATATTACATGATTCCCAAGCAATTAATAAAATAATTTATGCATGCAATTAATTAATTAATAAGAATTATGTCCAGTTGTATGTTATTAGAAATATCTGGTACAACAGATAAATATAAAAACAGACGTCTTAGAGATAATTGCAAAATGGCAAAGGATGATATTCATCAATCTAGACAATCATTAGAAACCAGTAACCACCTAAACACACCAATATAGACAGTAATCAATATTTCTCATTATGGTCAAGGCAACCTCTCTCCTTTTAATAATAAGAGTGGAAATCCACTCTTATAATGGCCCAATGAATATATATGGACACTTAAAGATTGCAACTTGACACATTGAAATATTGATACAATGAAGTTTAAATGTGCACTCAGAGATATGCTTAAATAAATCCCCTAGTTTTACTCACTGACTTGTGTAAATATGGGCAAATAAATCATAAACCATACAATTAATGATTGTGGAAGCTATGACTAAAATGGTATAATTGAAGGACTTGGTGAATCTATCACCAGGTAGAAATCTTCACAGATCTATTGAAAAATCCATATGCTAAATAAAATAAATTCTCTAATCCCAGAATGCAAGCCACTTTTTATAGCATAATTGTTTTTTCTTCTCAAAGACAGTTAAGATAGTTTACCAATATCATACATAATCGGTTTTAGTATTACATCTCAATTTTAAAGCTATAATAATTAAATGTACTTTGAATAGATATGTATTGAGCAAGAAAAGATTAAGAAAAAAAATAATCAAATTACATTTTACAAGAAATTATTATTATTCTTTTTAAAATAAATATGCTAACATTAAATCTAAAGTAGATAAATTTAATAGAAAAAGAAAGAAAACAATCTAAAATATGATAAAGTACCCTCCCTCCTTTTAAATGAATTAATGTAACGTCACACGTTAAATTTTATTAGACAGATAGTTATCTTCTTTAATTCAATAATATTACTAATGCAGAATGAATAATTTAAATTGGATATGGTTAGCAGAACAGGTAATTAATAAAAAATAATAGCATTTTAATTATTCCTACTCTCAATTACATAATAATATCTAAAAAAGGAGTACGAAGAAAGAAAATTATGATAAGTAAATTGCTTTAGGAAATTATGTGGAAATTAATTAGTTATGTCAAATAGCTGTTCACTTTTTAATATCTTTAAGAACAAACAATTAATAATTCAATTAAACAATATTAAATATATTTTTAATGTTTTTATAACAATCAATTATTCATAATATAAAAATTATATTAATATTTATTTTCAAATTACAAGTGTTTAAAAAATGTCTCTAATGATAATTTACCGCAGCTCCCTCTATAAAGAGGGGGGGGGGCATACCTCGAATTATCAAATTACCCGAAGCTAGTTGGCTTAATATAAATTATCTTTGATATTTATTTTTTTTATTTTTAAAAAAAAATCATAAATCTGATTAAGAAAAACAGAATTTTGGTGCAATTAAAAAAAATCGGGTGATATAGTAAATAAGCATTAATTAATTTCTATTAAGAAATGATGACGTTGGTGATAAAGTGGCCAATAAAAAATATTTTTAAACGAATACTTATAATCTTTGTATATTTTAATAATGTGAAAAGACTTTATTATTTTATGTTCCATGCAAAGACAATAAAATTTATGATAAAATTCCGAGAATGATATGTTAGTTAAAAAGAATAAGGGAACTGACTACTATCAATGATGATAAAGGATACACTGTTGACTTGACTATTTTTGATCATCATCATCTGTAAATTTAACATTTGAAAAATTTAATACACAGAACAATCTTTTTTTATAGTAAAGTGTCCTGGGCATTCTAATTTATTCATAAATGTAATTTTTAGTTATTTTTGAAAAATGAAACCATGTCTCTGTGCTTTTGGAAATATATCTTTACCACTCATAGTGAACAGTAGCATCGCATTACCATTCGATTTGTAGTTTTTACAATAGGGCATTAACTCATTTTATAACCAAAATTACTCTGCAATCCTTATTGTCTGAAGTTAATAATAACTGGATACCCATTTTCTGACCAATATTAGATGGCTTGCTGTAGTCAGGCTATTCCCTTCTACAAAAAAAATACAAAATCCATCTGTGGTCTGGTTATAGTCACAAAGCTATACAACCTGTCCAACTTTAAATCAGTGGCATGAAAAGTAAACATACTAAGCTCAGGCTACAAGATTAATTAACAAATCAATGCAAAAGATAAAAACAAGAGATCAATTACGATCTTCAAAATTCATTTTTGAGGAGACTTGGAAGCTATTCCAGTTTCCTAAGAACTTAACATAACAAAACTATCACAACAATCACCTCTATTGAACAGTATGGACTAATACCAGTCTACTCTAACAA
This sequence comes from Epiperipatus broadwayi, assembly GCA_028023455.1. Classification (NCBI taxonomy): domain Eukaryota; kingdom Metazoa; phylum Onychophora; class Udeonychophora; order Euonychophora; family Peripatidae; genus Epiperipatus; species Epiperipatus broadwayi. The sequence continues at coordinate 28,875,371 of JAQFVV010006198.1, forward strand.
CCAATTGTATAACAGTTTTATTTCATTATTATTGTCTTTTTATAAAATGTAACTTTTGTTTAGCCTAATAAAAATTTGTTTAAAGTAAAGAAGCCAAACCAGGTAATTAAAGAATATTTGTTGGTAAATAGATATCCATCTATTCTAGTTACAGGGTAAAATTATCATGCATAAAAGCTTAAACTTTCACTATCTTGTAATTAGAAAGATAGATAAATAATGCATTGTTTCCCCCTGATATCATATGAGAAATTGTTGGAAAGAACCTTTTCTACTTATCTATAAACCTAACTGCCTAATTTTATTTTTAATTTTAGAGATTGATTTTATTATTACTTATAATTATATATTGAGCTATTATTGTCAGACAGTTTATTATTAAATGATTTTAGAAAAATCAACTTTATGTACACATTTCCAATATTTTCAATTGTTAGGAAGAGCTCACAAATTAACATAGAACACAACATTTTAAGTGATAATATTTTCCTTTTTTCATCAAATCTTATTGGTCTGACCAGTGACATTACTAATATGAAAATCAAAATAATGACTTTTAGATTTGTGAATACTGAATTTAAAGTGATGCTCTAGCCAACTAGATTATTCTAGTCAAAGGTAGTTTTTAAATAAATTTCTAGTGACTGTTGCTTTTGACAGAATAGCCTAGTTGTATATTCTCTTATTCTTCTCTTTCACTTTCTTTGCATATCTTCATATAATCATATATATTGCTTATAACACTTCTTTCCTATACACTTCAATGCAAACAAATTTTCTTAAAAACTTCTTTATTTTTCTTACAGTTTCAACTGTCCAGCAGTCTTCATCAGAGCTCTAATCTTCTTCTCTCTAGAGAAGATGAAGACTGCTGGATAGTCGAAATAATCTCTCTAGAGAAGAAGATTAGAGCTCTGACAAAGACTGCTGGATAGTCGAAACTGTAAGGAAAATAAAGAAGTTTTTAAGAAAATTTGTTTGCATTGAAGTGTATAGGAAAGAAGTGTTATAAGCAATAGCCTAGTTGGTTAGAACATCACTTTACATTCAATATTCATTAATCTAAAATTAACCACTTACAATTCTCATGCTAATACTGCATGCCACTGGTAAGGACAACAACATTTGAAAATGAAAGGGAATAACGCAACTCAAACCATGTTCTATGCTAACTATGTATTATTACTAAAAATTGAATGTATTTGGGAAAGTATAAATAAACTTTAAATTAAAAAAAAACATTTACTACTTAAAGTGCATAGTGGGAATAGTCCAATAGATAAATACATGTTAAATGCTAAAATGGTAACATCATAAACTTTCAGAAAAACATTAATATTAACATTAGTTTTAATGCATAAAGTATTGTAATTTCTAATATAATTATAAGTTAACCATTATTTAACATTAGATATAACTGTCAACGGTTCTGCATAGATTATGTGATAAGTAGGGTGGGCTTGAAAAATCGAAATACAATGGTTGATTTACTTTATACAAAGCTATGTGCAAATATGTTTATACAACCTTGTTATTTGAGATTTTGTTAAAAACAACGAACAAACGCATATTAAACTTTAAATAAAGATTAAAGCTATATTTGATAAAATGCTTTTTTATAAAAATAATAAATAAACGAACTTGCATTTGAGCAAATAAAATAAATTCTGACAAAAACAATTAAACAGTAGCGGCAAGATTTATGGAAATAATTTTGATATAAATAAATAGTTGTTAAATATTTCATTAGATGTATAAGTAACATCCTGGTAGTAGGAGAAAGAACACAATATAGAATGAATACTATGATTTAATGCATTAAAAAAAATCAATACTAATTACAAAAATAAATTAAAGCAAGGATATTTAATTTTTTTTTGTTTTTAAATTGTTTTTGCACAATTCATCAAAGAATTTTTTACTGACAATGTAAGTTCTTCAGAGTTAATTAAATGAAAAGCAATTTTCATTTAAAATATATAACTAATTTGGATAAAATTTGGGTAATTTTGAAGGTTTTAGTTCATGAAGTTTAGGTCTCTGCACCTTCCCCCTCCCCCCGCTAGGGGCAGCGGCCATCTTTAAAATGTTTGAAAGAGTGAAAAGTAAAATGAAGAAAACAGTTTTGAAATGAAAAAAATAAATATATTGATGTAAAAGAGAAAAAACACTGGAAAACTGGTTATTAATAATTTTAGTTGAGTAATGAGAAAATTGAGTGGAATTTTGGGTGGTTAGTTACCCCAGAGGAGGGGGTGTCTGAAAAATAAGATCATTAAAAATGGTCTAAATAACTGGAACACCCAAAAAACTTTATAAACAAGTTCTGAGTAACAGGGAAATTGAAGTAAGAGAAATATTTAAGAGTCTAAGAAGGAATAAAACCCTTTATGGTCAATGAAACTGTTGAATCACCCACCAAACAGTGGGGGAAATGAGTAGTTAAATGCTAGTAAGCACAAGATAGACATAGGGAAATTATGTTAAAAATGCACTAAAACTGAGATGTAGTGGATGAAAGAGTACATTAGCAGCAAAATAAGGCCTTTAAAGAGCCAAATAAATGTAAAAGGCACCTTTCATTGCTACAACACCAACTTTTCAGACCCATTCTGGCGAGCTGTGAGGAAAATGACTTTCCAGTAAGAGCTCCACCTATGGATCTATTATTTATAATTATTTATTAGATTAGAGATTGTAATATTAATATTAACCCAATAAATATCTATTAATAACTGCTATACTTATCCAGAAGACAATAAATCACCATTATAGTTGTACAGCAATTGTATACCTTGTAGATTAAGTTAAAATAAATTCACCCTATAAATAATAAAGAATAATGTAGATATTTAAGAAGTTTGATGATCTGGGGCAATGGACAAAATTACTTCAGAAAAAATGCATATTGGAGGTATTAGCATTTTCTGATGTTTTTGTTCATTTGTTTGAAAAGAGGAATACTGAATAGCAAATTTACAAATATGAGTATGGAGAGTGACAATTTACATAGTAAGTGATATAAAAAATAATGAATATAGTAATAAATATAAACATGGGCATTTCTTTAAAAAAAAAATAGAATAGTTTTTCCACAGGCCATTGCTGGGCAAAGACTACTCAACAAAAAATAGTGAAATGATAAAACACTGCTCATCAGTATTTCAAATCTGTAGATGTTTCAAAGTTTTTAACATTCCCCCAACGTAGCTTTACGTATTAACCAAGAGTATCTAGATATCCCAAGTTGTGCGCATAGCTCCATGAGATCTTATGTGTGTATGTATATTACTATTTTCAAATTTTTATATATCATATATAGGTGCCGAGAAAAATCTAATAAAAAGCTTTTTAATTTCTTTTTTGATTGTTATTTTTGAAGCATGTATTTTAAAAATAAAATGCAGACGAAAGAAAATAAGATATCACATGACAATCTGTAGATTTTCTAAGGTTAGAAATATTATTGCCATTTCCTATTTATTTATCTTTTTTCCCCATGATTATTTTTAAAATTTAAAATTGAATAATAATATGTACATATAAATGATTTATTGAAGTTTATTATGTAGCGTTAAGTATTAATATATTAGAATAAATTGTGTTAAAGCAGTGACAAGCAGCTGCAAACTAGTAGCAACGACGAATGACCATTGATAAACATTCAAATTGTCTGCGCATAGTATTCTATTGCCTATTCATTTCCACCTGCCTTCAGGTAAAGAGTTAAATATATAAATTATAAAATTCAGCTTACTTCAAGCAAATACCCTTTGACAACGATCTTTTCAAAAAATATGTAAACGATTACTAATCGTTCATCTATTATACCCAGATTAGAAATGAACTTTTTAAAAGTATATTAAAAGACCAAACTTATCTTTTACTATTTATATATGCATGATTTATTATTGATATCAGTAAAAGAATTAAGACGCTGAACTGTAGCTGAGCTGGACATCTTGTTAGAAAAGATGAAAATCATGGACAATAGTATTCTTAAACCAGATGCCAACAAATTTAAAAGACCTAGAAAGAGACTGTATGTGATATGAACAAGAAAACTGACGTCCTGGATCGATACAGAAAAGAGAAGCTATGGATCAGAAAAATTCAATTAAACTTAATGTGACCATTCTCAATACATTGATAGTAGAAAATAATGATGATGGTATGTATGATCACCTTTTGTGGTTTAACCATTCAATAACCTTTATTATGTACTTATTTATAATTGAGTAACTTATGCAAAAACATTTAATAACTTTTATAGTTCTTATTTTGCTTAATAAATTTAACTTTATAAATGATATTTAACTGCTAATAGAAAAATGATTTACAAGTGGTGAAGATAGACAAGCACTATTTTAAAATCCAGGATAGTGAGTTTTCATTAGATTAAAACATTTCAGGCAATATTGTATTAGTATTAACATTGCTGAAATCTCATGATTAAAACACAAATTCTTTTTTTTTCCTCAGTGATGAAATGTTTATTCATAAAAAAAACAAACAAACAACAGATACAGTAAAATAAATGAAATTTCAGGAGCAACATGGTAAGAGGGGAAGGATACATGTAAAAAGGGAATGGGAAGTGGAGAGGGGAAATGGTGTGTAGTCCAGGTCGGTCAGAAATGTATGTCTTCATGCTTGAGTCCTATGACAGAGGCTGAGAGGATGGGAGTTGGAGGATTGCCCAAGTGTCTGTGAGGAGTGGAGGTGGGGCTAGTTTGGTATCTCGGGTTTTGAGATTGTGAATTAGGTCCAAGAGGTTTTGATTGACTGAATGTACTCTCTGGTCAAGGATGATGGCACATCGGAGCAACCAGAGAGCATAGATGAGAAATTCTTGTTGGAATTTAGCTAAGAATCTGATACTTCCAGCAACTGCTTTTTGATTATATAATACTCCCATATATCTTTCGTTTTATACATTAGAAACCCAAAATGAAAGACGTTAATTTAAAATCCGTATTTTAAATACACATATTCCTAGAATTTATTTCATCAGGTTACATTATTTATGTATTTCAAATATTAACAGAAATATAATTTTATAGATTTTTTTTTTTTATAACATTCCACTCACAGAAAAATTCCCAAATTACACACAATAAAAATGATAAACTTTGCAAACACTTTCATTAATGCACCAATCTTTTTGTCAGAGTACCTAGCTAACATAAAATGTCACTGATGTCTACTTCCTCAATTCTTATAGAGATGATAAATCTGATGATATTAATCGGAGCAAATTAAATACAGCCTTCTTCAATATAGTTAAGCAATAAATTAATTTTCACACTATTTATTCTAAAAATCTTTTTAATCTAATATTAAAAATGTAATAGCTGATAAATAAAGATTTTCAAAATAATATGTTCTAATTTCTAAAAGGAGTGAATTTTAAAAAGTTCAGAATTTAAAATATTGAACCACTGCAATGCTGTAATTATGAAACGTTGTAACACTGGAATAAATTAAGATTAAGAAAATATATACCATCATGTATTAATAATCTTGGTCAATTATAATACAAGTTTTTGTTTCATTTTGTCAAAAGTTCAGCAATAAAAAGCAAACTATAGAGTAAATTAAAATGCATCAAATAGTTATTAATGATTACCAATTATTAAGGCTTAAATAATTATATCCTACCGATTGCTACTTCAATTTATATTTGAACAAGTATATACTTAATTTATTTTGAAGTGATGCCTGTAATTTCATAAATACATATAAGAATATTCATTAAATAAACATTTGCACAAGAATAAATATGTAATAAATTAGCAAAACTCTCCATACAGTAGTGCCACTCAGTGCAAGCCAGAGGAATCAATGGGTGCCAGAAGGCTTGTGCATAACAATCCTATCTAGTGCTTACTCATCCAATATCCCCAGACTAGTTTCTAGCTTGTGGCCTTTGTCAACTGTATGGAGAGTTTTGCCTGTTTATGAGCAAGCATAAGAAATGGTGATCATGTGATGTTTAGTGATATAATAAACTACACACATCTTTCATATTTATAACAATGAAACATGTTACATTGGTTCATTATTTAAAGTGGTTCAAAATGTGCTCATAAAAGTAGCAAAAATATGAAACAAATTTCAAGCAAGTAAATAAATATTCTGAATGTTCTGAGAATTTGATCTACATTGTATTTTCTTGGATGTTGGAGTTAAACATTCTCAGATCAATGTCGAATTGAGGAGTATGGGGGGGGGATCTTTATTTTATCAAGCGAATAAAACAGTCAATTTGGTATTAAACTATTACTTGATCTTCTGAGCAAACAAACACATGGATATTCTGTAATATATTTCTACACAAGAAACCATTTTTTCATTTGGAAAACAGATTTGCTTTTATGATAAATTTATAATTAGTAGAAATGTAGAAAAGATGAGGAGGAATAAACTTAATATCCTTATTAAAATGATTTGTTAGAATGGATGGTGAATACATATATTCTGTTTCAAGACTTCATACATCTCTCAGTTTTGTTTATTAAAAGTGAACTTTATCTTTCAAAAGGAAAATTTATTCACAAACCATAAGAATCATTTACAAAAAAAAGGACATTTACATATCAATCTCAATGGAGATCAGTTAACAAAATCGGAGGTTAGGCTTGTATACATAGAAAAAACAATTAATTCCATATCAATTACATTAAGACATTAATTATCACTAGAAATTGAAGACATATAACTTCCCATTCTAGAGATCATAGTTGTGGCCCATTTACATTAATCTGATCATGTATATCACATATATGACGGTGTTACACATATAAGTTTGTTTAATTTATGAACATGTAGACAATGATTAAAAACCATATTTGGCCATTTAGTCTATAGAGCTTTATCTTACCAAGTGAAGAGCACTTCCAATGTTTCTGTGTGTATTAATTTAACATTTAAATTTCGAAAGATTAGTCATTATGAACCATATATGAAAGCCATACACTTTACTTATAGATCATGAGGTTAGCCAATCCAATATAGGGATAACACTCATAAAAATTACTTAAAAGCAGGTTTTCATAGAATACCTAAGACTGAAAATTATACGAAATTTATCATAGATTCTTTACAGTAAACAAATCGGTTACCATTAGGCATTATTAAAGTAGTCTTAATATACTTATTGGGTCATTGATTAAAACTGATCCATTAATCAAATGAAAGCCCTTTCCTATTAATCATCAATTAGGTGAATAACTTTATAATAGCATTTTCTAGTTTTAACAATATCTTTTTTACATTTTTACAAAGCTAGGAAGAGACTTTTTACATGTTTATAAGATGTAATAGTAAAGAAAATTCGATATAAAGCTGTGCTTTGTTTAAAAAAATTAATAAAGCAGTTTTTAAAAAGAGGTAGTGCATTTTCTTAACAAAAAACTTTAAAATCATAATAATTGTGATGTAAAAAGTAAAAAAAAAGCTATAAATTTTACAAAATACCAATTGGTATTCAAGTTGAAATAATTATATATTGAATTCATTCTTCAGCCATATTTTACAATGTTGATATAATTAAGCAAAAGTTTTTATAGAAACAATTAATTTAGGTAATAATTTGCAATAGTTTGAAGCCTGTCCATTAAAGTATGAACATTGGCTATTTTAATATAAAGCTGAGCACTGATTATATATATATGTGAGGATAGTAATCTAGACCAACTGATGATTGCTGGTTTAGCATGAAATGTGTATATTGGTGAGTATTTATCTTTTCAACATGTGTGTGATCAGGTGGGTCAGCAATATGAGATGGCACTAAGAGTAGTGGATCGTGTGAAAGTCTGAGTTCGAATTCCACACATATTACATATATAAATGCTGGTTTAAGCCTGTACAATGCAATAAAAACCAAGCAAATTTTGTTAAATGAATATTTAAACAATTTCTGCAATCCTCTTCAAAACCCCTCAATATCAAGCTCTTAGAAAGAATTTATCTACCAATTAAATGCATATAAATGTTAACATCACTCTTTAAAGTCAAACATAACAAGCCAAACTTTTAGCAACAGTGCATACTGGGAATATTTTTCCTTTATTACCAACTTATATTGGCTCATGATTTTTGATGGGAAATTTTAAGAAAAAGAAAATTTGAATAATAACATCCACACTTAAATCCTCTTGATCAATGTGTTAGTGAACTATATTTATTCACTATGTGATTTGAACATGACTAAAAACTTATCCAAGTATATAGCAATAGTTTTATGAAAATGGAATAATAAATAGCTGATATCTCAGTAAGAACATAGCACAGCTCCTTCAGAGCTTACATATTGATATTATTTCTTAAGAAAAAGTAAAGTGGGAAGAAAGTGTGCTGAAATCATATTAAAATTCCATCTCTTTCATTGGTCTATTTTTATAGGATTATTATTATATTCATGAATAGGAAAGTTTCTAGGTAATTTCAAAATGCAGGGCAGGGACTTAGAGCAAAATAGTATATGTTCCAAAAAAATTAAGTGAAGAGATATTATTAATCAAAGCAGTTTACAACTATATACAGGAAGCTTTCCATTCAAAAATCATACACCAAATATATACATACATATAAATTAATGTAAACGCGGTACGTTTCGGTACATTAACATCATTTTAATTTCAATAGTTTTAAACTTTTCTTGAAAAAATGTAATTCAATATAATAAATAAAACACATACTACGGAAAGCTTGTTTAATACTTTAAAATAAAAATGTTAATTACATCAACATAGCATGCTTTTGACTAACTGGTAGTCATAATCTAACTAATAATCATATTGGAGTATGACTACGAGTTAGTTAAAAGAACGCTGAGCATAATATGTTGATATAAATAACATTTTTATTTTAAAGTATTAAACAAGCTTTTCTTAGTATACGTGTAGTATGTATTATTTACAGTGAATAACATCATTTTAATAATAAATTAATGTAACAAATACTAAAAAAATATTTCTGCTTCAAAATTTCCTTTAACTGTGTATGGAATATATAGCATTTATATCTCATACTATATATGTCTGCTCAAATTGAAAAAGACAAATACATTGAAAAAACTATAAAATATTAATAAAATTTTATTTTCATGAAATGTTAGTTTTATATACATGAAAAATGGGAGGGGGGAAGGAGCTGATTTCTTCTGTAAGTAATTTTTTGAATGAAGAATTTTTCATGTTTTTCTAATGCAACTACAAAAATCAACCCCAAAAAGAAAAAAAATGCTGTTATCTCATAAATATTAGTTTTGCCCCCCCCCTCCCCTTTTAAAGCTTGCATCGAATGTATCTTAATGTTCTTCAAATAGTTGATTTTTATATAAGAGAAAAACATTATTTTTCATAATTAATACTTTGAAGCAGATCTTTTTTAATATGTTTTTTTATATTAATTTATTGAACCCCCCCCCCCCCCGATAACTAACATTCGATTCTAAATATATAACATTAAATGTATATAGATAAAAATAATCACAGTATGAGTAATATATACATATTAGAATTCATATATATGATATACGCAGATCTTGTGGTTAAAACTATGCATAAAATCACAGCATAATGTTTGGGTGGCCAAGACTAAAACTTATGAAAACAAATTATATAGAGGTTGTTAATCATATCTAGGATGAGAATTTAAATTCAATATCATCTACTAATTATTGTTTACTCAATCGTTGGCACAAGAGAGGAGAGTTGCTCTTGTTTTATCATATATTGTGTAAATTAAGGAATTAAGAGATTTGTTCTCATGTGGGAGACCTTCTTCATTGACCAAATTATAGACAGGAAGTGACCATTTTTTGGCCATAGCCAATTCAAGTAATTCTAAATACAAGCATTCCTGGTATCAATCACTCAAAGAAGGCAAACATCTTGACTCATAAGTATAGTCACAAAGTCGGCCGATTTCATAAAACTTTTAAGAGATTTGTTGTGTTTCAAACGATAGCCAGTATTCTTTAAAGATCAGGACAAATATCATAATCTATGCCTGGATAATTCAGAGTAAGACTTACACACATATACATTAGTTCACTTCATAGGATTTGACAATTTATTTTCTAATACTTATTTATTTATTTACAGTATGAATTTTTTAAAAAACAAATTAATTTTTAAAATATAAAGAAAATCCAGAGCAGGCAGGAAATAAATTGACCAGTGATTTTACAATAACTTTAATGATGTCACTTAGCCCCACATTAAATAGACATTAATTATACAGTTTTCCCCTATTTATATGTCAGGGGCTGATAAATTCCATTTAAAATTCAGATGAGTGCAATGATCACGAGTTCACCTGGCTGATAAGACTCCAGTTTCATCTGGGAAAATCAAATGAAACTGACATTAAAATTGAATCTGAAAAACAAATTTGTTTGGAACCTCTTAAGAAATCCATTTTTATGCCATGCTTTTTCAGTTGTAGATGATTCTTAGTTGAACATCCAGATAGAAATCTTGGTTTGAAATAGGTCTTAAAAAATGAAACTATATTTTGAGTTATTATCAGATCTAATTTATGTAACAGATTTTTATACATTTTCTGCTAACCACTTTCTCTTTGATATCTGGTGGAGGAATATGTGAAAGAGCAGGAAGCCATTACAAAGATGTAGACCAAATGTACCAGTAATATTTAACTGAATTTTCAGAATTTAATGTTGGCATTACATTGAATTGTTATGCAAATACATTCAGTTTCTAAAACAGGTATAATTCTCTATACATATTGCCATTGAGAGCAAGCCAGAGTAATCAATGGATGCCAGAAGGCTTGTACATAAAATCCCCATCTAGTGCCTACTCATCCAATATCCCCAGACTAGTTTCTGGCTTGTGGCCTTCATCAGTGAGAAGCCTTGTATCTGAGAGCACCACCTAGATCTTAGGATCTAATGCAACTCTCCAGCAGCCACCTTTAATCTCTACTTAACTACAAAATTTATGAGACTTAAATTGAAACACATTGATTATTCTGGCTTGTACTCAATGGCAATACGTATAGAGTTTTGCTTGTTTTAATAACAATTAAGAGCAAGCATAAGTGATGGCGATCATGTGATGTTTACATTCAGTTTCCTTAGTACTAGCATATTCTATTGGTGAATATGGCATCCTTGTATAGAGAAAAAGGAACCTCATTAAATTTTTGGATAATCAATTAGATATTACCCCCAAAAAATAATAATGATGGTATATTAAATCCACTTACTGTATTTTCACAAATTCGTCCCTCAGATATCAGAGGTTGTTTCACAGAAAATATATAAAAGCTGTAAATAATGATAACTTTCAAATGCATAGTCATCTTCGTCCTACTGATATATGTTATAATTATCACACACATACATGTAGTCCAATTCCAACTACATAGATAAGATACATATTGATTATCAGTCAGCTAATATAATTTTATAACATTAGAAATCACAAGCTCTTTAATGAGTGATGATTTCAGTATAATCTATCAACTATGTCAATATTTTGTTCCATTAAATGTAAAAGATAATTTTCACTTCCAGCATTGAAAATTATTTAAGAGCCTGGTGATTTCATTTTTACAAATCTTATTTGCTCTGTGCTGTTTATGACAGTTGATGTATTCATTATTTGTAAAAGTTCTGCCTTTTTTTTTAAAGGTATGACACATATTTAAAGAATCACAATTCTCAATGACATGTTCTGCATAACGACTTTAAAATACCACTAAACCCAGGCACATCTTTAATTTCTGATTATCAAGTAGATAAAATATCAATAAAAATGAATTTTGAGGTGTTATTAGAACTCACAACTTTTATGTCTAAATAAAGAGTTAAAATTTTATAATCGATATGCTATTAATATTATAATGCTATCAAATATATAATCATCTCTAAAAATAGCCCATTCTTTATATGCTATTAACGGTTGTTAATATTTGTAAAAAAAAAAAAAATTGTATAAAAATTCTCATTTTTAATTTACTTAACTAAAAATCATTACTAACATTAATAATTAAACTAATTAGCATTAAACTTTTATGTCCAAATAAAAAGTTAAAAATTACTTTAAAATTTTATGATCGATATGCTATTATTAACACTACAATGCTGTTAAATACGTAATCATCTCTAAAAATAGACTATTTTTTATATGCTATTGACTTATTGTTATTAATATTTGTAATAAAAAATATACATTTGTATGAAAATTCTCATTTTTAATTTACTGTACTAATAATTATTACTAACATTAATAATTAAACTAATTAGCATTAAACATTATTCTTTCTGTCAGTTGTTTACTCTCGTGTAATAACTAACGTTAAAACAGTGTCTGTGTGAGCCTCTCAGGCTATTGGTCATCTAGCTGTATTAACGTTCGCAAAAAGATTGTGTGTTTATGCAACTACATTTCCAACCTTTAATTGCATACACAGCAATTCTGATTCTAATCTTTTTTCTTGCTTTCTATATGAGAATTGTTTTGAAATTAAAATGGCCAATGTTTATGAGTGGCTGATAATATTAACATAATAATATGATAAACCTTAAAAAATAATGCCACTGCAAAATAATAATTAAGACACCACTATAAACTAATGAATAAAAACCAAAACAAAGATTAAAGTTAGAGATAAAAAAAACATTTGAAATGAAAAAAAGTAAATATAAAGGTAAATAAATGATTAAACATATAAAATAAAGACTGTAAAGCTTAATCATCAGCAAATTACATTATGTGCATTTATATATAGCAAACAATTATCTATGCACCAATGATGTTCAATGAAAGTACCTGCTGCTGTTATATAGATAGTAAGCTATATATCATAAACCCATGATCAAACCCATAACAAGACATAGATGTTTCACACTACAATCAGTTCTTTATCAATTATTCTAGATATAATAAGAAATTGTGTTTTAAAATAATGATTTTGTTAAAGAGTAATTATCATTTTTATAATGCATATTATAGATCCCATGATATGAAAACTGCATCTATTCTCACTATACTTCGTTAGTGCATTACACAATAATTTGATATATATATCTCAATACAATTAAAAATTCATAATACATACATCAAACTAGAATTGAACAGCAATAAAAATACTGTCACAGTTAAAAACAACAAGATTTCCTCATAAATATGGCTTCCCCTATTAGTGAAATCTAAAACAAATATATTACAAAACTACCCACATTTCAAAGACAATTGCCAATTATCCTTAACATTAAAGATAGTTCTCACAAGATTGATTAATCAAAAAAGTTTCTTTGACTCATCATTTCATTTAGTTGTAATCAAAAGATAATATGAAATGTAATGAAATGAAGATACTTTTATGGTGAATTATTTTGGGTCTGAGGCCATCAATTTTATGAGAACTACCTTTAATGTTAAAGATAATTGACAATTGCCTAAAATTGTGGGCATTTTTATAAATTTATGGGTATATATATATATTTGAAAAAATAATGAGCCGTCAAAACAGTTGTGGAGATTCGGGTGTTTTTTACCTTACCCGAAGAGCAAAGATTGTTTGTAAAATGCATGAGTAGAGAAAGAAAGTAGTTTGAATTTCTAATACTCATGAATGATTGAGATAGGGTAGAGTTGAAATAAGGGATGAACTGATAAACCCCCCACCCCCACCCAAAAAGCATTTGAAAATTTGTGTTGTTTGTTGTAGTTTTTATTTGAGAAGGTCTAATAACTATAGTCATGAGGAAATTTAGTGAATTTTAATTATTGATAGTAATTCAATCATTGTCAGTAAAATATGAGGCAATATTATATTTTATGCATTAGATATATATATTTAAAGATGAAAAATCTCATGAAAATTTACAATAAAATTAGATTAAGCAAAGCCAAAATACCTTCATTGTTAATCAAATGTTACCAATCATATTCCTTATTACTTAATTATTATAAACCGCTTTTAGAAAGAAAATTTAACAAATGTCCAAATAAATTGTTTTTAAGATAGTTTTTATCTTAAAACAATAACAGCAAAAAATATTCAAGCATTATGGAATAAAAAAAAAGTACGTATATTATAATCGCTAATAATTATCAGATATGTTAATGAAGGTAAACAATTGACAATAAGCAAAATATTAATTTTAAATTTTATTAAAAAAAAATTTTTTTAACGTATTAACTTATAAATTTATTTTCAAAAATTCTTTCTATTATATATCTGATTTAAAAAATACATATATTAGGTTAATTTCAATTTTATATAAAATTTTCGCTAAAAATATTGTTTCATATGCAGAAGAATAAAAATAAGTGTTAAATAATAACAATAAAGTGAATTTGTACAGTATATATGCATAATTTAAATAATAAATAGAAACTATGAGTAAATTTTGTGCAATAAATTACTTTAATTGAATGCAGAATAGCCCTGCACAGTTGGTTCAAGTATAAAAATGGTTTACTGGTGTGCAACTATCCATTTCCAAAAGAAAGAGAGAAAAAAAAGATCAAATGAAATAATATTTTCATGCTTTGACACTTTAATCTTTGGCTATTACTTGACTTTATAATTAATTGATTATACAGTTTTTTTTAAAAAAATTATTTAAAATATATTATGATAATAATATATGATAAAGTTGCAAAAAATTACTAAGAGAATGTTAGACAATGATCAATTCTTCAAATTTTATTTATGTTAATGAAAGATAAAAAAACTCTGAATTAGCCATATATTAATTTAAAATCATCTTGCTTTGCAATTTATATATATATATAGGGTATATGAGCACAGACTTTCACACGATCTATCATTTTCCACTCTATCTCATAACACTGATATACTTTGAGCGTCCCATCATCAGATTTTCAATTGGATGGATGGTTGGAGTGGATTGAAGCCTGTCCATTAAAGTATGAAGAATGGCTACCTTGATATCTGAGCACTTATGGCATATATGTGTAGAGATGGTAATCTGGACCAACTGATGATTGCTGGTTTAGCATGAAATACGTATATTGGTAATTGTTTATCTTTTCAGCATATATGTGTTCAAGTGTATCAGCGTTATGAGATAGAGTAGAGAGTGATGGGTCATGTGAAAGTCTGTGCTCATATACCCTATATATTACATATATTTGATACAGGTATACAATAAGCCTGTATTTCAGTTATTACATAATAGAAAGGTCTGCCCATCCCTTGTATATGTATTAAAATGGATTATGTCCTGTACATGAGAGATCAGATTGACTTTAGGTCAACATGGGTGTGAAGAGAATCTTGACCTTAGGGTGGTCTTTGAGCATTCCATCATCAGATTTTCAATTGGATGGATGGTTGGAGTGTGGAGTGGATTGAAACCTGTCCATTAAAGTATGAAGATTGGCTATCTTAATATATATCTGAGCACTTATTGCATGTGTGTAGAGATGATAATCTGGACCAACTGATGACTGCTGGTTCAGCATGAAATATGTATATTAGTGATTGTTTATGTTTTTGGCATATATGTGTTCAAGTGTATCAGTGTTATGAGATAGAATGGAGAGTGGTTGCTCATGTGAAAGTTTGTACTCATATACCTATATATTACATATATTGATACAGGTATACAATAAGCCTGTGTTTCAGTTATATATATATAGTAACAGTATAAAAAATGTGTTTCAGTTATATATATATAGTAACAGTATAAAAAATAAACAAGTGATAAAAGAGAAACTTCTTTACATGCCCAAACTTTGATGACAAGTATGTAATGATATAAAAATGAGACATGAGAATTCCTTTTGTTTGCCCCAAATCTTTGGACAAGCTAAATTTGTAACAGTACAAAATGAGGAAAGGTTTAATTAATCTTATTTATTATAATAAAATACCAATACATATGAATGCGAAACAGACTAAATTAATCATATGGCAATGTTTACTTTTATATACCCTATGAATTGAGTAAAGCCAAAATCTGAAGCAGTATAAATTATAACCTTTAATCTTGAACTTCTTTTTTCTTTTAAAAATAGTCAGTATAAACAATATTCATCAAAATATAAAATCACAAACCAATTTTCTTTAAAAAACTTGTTTTTTATTATTATGACTATATGAATTTTAATTTCAAGAGCAACGTTTCGACTATTTACTTCCTTATAGTCTTTTTCAAGCCACTAAAATATACAAAAAATAATAAAACAAATAAAATAAAACATTATATAATCATTAAACTCTACATATATTTCAAATCTTCTCAAAATAAAAAATTCTTTTTTAAAAAAAATCTTTTTTCCCTTTAAAGACATAAATTTAATATAAAACATTAGAACATTACCTTCCTCTATTTAAAACAACCTACAATTTAAACTTCTATTTAAAACACTCTGTTTAAATTATATTTAGATAAAATACCTCAAAACCAGTCCCATCACCCACAACAATCAATTAGTTTTTTTTTTCTTTTATTCCTATATTGTTTAAATTCCCTACTATAAAAATTTTTTCCTTTTTTAAACTTACTTTATAATTAATTATTGTTTCTAAAAGTTCTATTTTTTTGCAAATGATGTGACTAGTTTTTATTTTTTATAAAATCAATTAGTTTTTTATTCATATATGGTTTAAATTCCTTAATATAAAAATTTTCCTTTAAAAATCTTTCTTTATAATTAATTACTGTTTCTAAAAGTTCTATTTTGTAATTGATGTGACCAGATTTACATTTATGAAAAAAATTGCAGATTTTTTATCAGATAAATGTTGTTTTAATCTTGTTCTTAACTTATTTTTTGTATTTCCAATATAAGAAACACTTTTACCAACATTCCAGCAGTCTAAACATTTTATCATATATACACCTTTCATAGCTTCAAGCATATCATTTTTTTCATTAACATTAATCAGCTTTTTTAAATCTTTTTTTTTTTTTTTATATACTGGGAGTAATTTAATGTTAAATTTATTATTAATTTTTTTACAAATATTTTTAATCCTAATAAAAATATTTTTTGATACTTTAAATCCTATGTAAATTTTATTAATATTATTAACTTTATTATTAATTTTATTTTCCGGAAGATCTTCTTTTTAATTAAATTCAAATTATAATCTGAAAAAAAATTTTCAATAATCTTATTTGGATATTCATTTAAATAACATTCCTTTTTTATCAATTCTAATTCTTTGTCCAATAATAAATCACTAGAACATATCAATATTGCTCTTCTAATTCTGTTTTTTATAATATTCATTTTACAATGTTTATCAATGTCTGAAAACCAGTTAGTAATCAGACCATGAAATGTTTTTTTTCTAAAAACAGATGTATTAATGCTTATTTTATTATTTTCTATAATTTTTTCAATTTTTACATCCATATATTCAATTTTATTATCCACTTCTTTTTCCATGGTAAATTTAATATTTTTTTCTTTATTGTTAATGTAATTTAAAAAAATGTTTGCTTTTCTTTTATTTCCTTTAAAAACCATGAAATAGTCATCAACATATCTTACAAAAAAACAAGGACCAACATCCAAATCCAAAAAATCTTTTTCAAAAATATTCATATATTCATCTGCCAAAAACCCACTTAAGCAACTCCCCATACTTAATCCTTTTACCTGTTCGTAAAACCTATCTTTAAATTTAAAAACCAAATTTTTACTACAAATCAATAAAATCTCATGTAATAAATAAGAATCTATTTTTAATTTTTACTTTTATCTTTAATGTATAATTCCAAAGCATAATTAATAGCTATATCTGGATCAACATTATTATACATATTTATAATATCTAATTTAACAAAATAAATATTTTTAAATTTAATATTTTTCAAAAAATTATTTAATTTTTCTATAAAATCCATTGAGTTGTATACTTTATTATTTTTATTTACTTTACTATATTTTTTAAAAAAATTATTAAATACCCATTTAGAAATATTCTCATAATAAGTATCTCTACAACTAATAATTGGTCTTAGGGGTATACCATCTTTATGAACCTTTGGTATCCCTGTAATTGTTGCACATCTAATATCCATTCTTTTAAGCATAAACATTTCTATTTTTGTAATATATCCTTTATTTTCCAATTCAGTAATAATTTTATTAATTTTTATATTAATTTGCATGCTCTTATCTTTTTTTATAATTTTAAAATAACTACTTTTTAATAAATTACTCATTTTATTATTATATTCAGTTTTCTCAATTATAACCATACTAGTAGATTTATCTCCTTTCAAAAAAACCAAGTCTTTATATTTTAATCTAATATTACTAATAATATTTAATTCACTTTTATTATTAACATTTTTATATTTATTATTATGGAAATTTTTAAAAAAAAAAAATTAATAGACATAATAAAAAACTTAATTTGTTATTTAATAAAAATAATATAAAAAATAATAATTGGAATAAAAATGTTTTATCTAAGAGAAAAAATTCATGTAATAATGGTTTTAAAGAAAAGTTTATAATTAATTTGACAAATACTGTTTTTGACAAAGATGAAATTAATATTTTAAATAAAGGGCTTAAATATGTACCAAATACAATGTTGATATTTGTAAACAAATTATAGATATAAAAAAAAAAAGACTTAATTATTGATAAATTTAACAATAATAGTATTGATATAGGAATGAATAAAGAATTCTTATTTAATGAAATTGAATATGAATTTAAAAAATTAGAATATGATGTGATTAATAATAATAAATATAAAAATGTTAATAATAAAAGTGAATTAAATATTATTAGTAATATTAGATTAAAATATAAAGACTTGGTTTTTTTGAAAGGAGATAAATCTACTAGTATGGTTATAATTGAGAAAACTGAATATAATAATAAAATGAGTAATTTATTAAAAAGTAGTTATTTTAAAATTATAAAAAAAGATAAGACATGCAAATTAATATAAAAATTAATAAAATTATTACTGAATTGGAAAATAAAGGATATATTACAAAAATAGAAATGTTTATGCTTAAAAGAATGGATATTAGATGTGCAACAATTACAGGATACCAAAGGTTCATAAAGATGGTATACCCCTAAGACCAATTATTAGTTGTAGAGATACTTATTATGAGAATATTTCTAAATGGGTATTTAATAATTTTTTTAAAAAATATAGTAAAGTAAATAAAAATAATAAAGTATACAACTCAATGGATTTTATAGAAAAATTAAGATAATTTTTTTAAAGATATTAAATTTAAAAATATTTATTTTGTTAAATTAGATATTATAAATATGTATAATAATGTTGATCCAGATATAGCTATTAATTATGCTTTGGAATTATACATTAATGATAAAAGTAAAAAATTAAAAATAGATTCTTATTTATTACATGAGATTTTATTGATTTGTAGTAAAAATTTGGTTTTTAAATTTAAAGATAGGTTTTACGAACAGGTAAAAGGATTAAGTATGGGGAGTTGCTTAAGTGGGTTTTTGGCAGATGAATATATGAATATTTTTGAAAAAGATTTTTTGGATTTGGATGTTGGTCCTTGTTTTTTGTAAGATATGTTGATGACTATTTCATGGTTTTTAAAGGAAATAAAAGAAAAGAAACATTTTTTAAATTACATTAACAATAAAGAAAAAATATTAAATTTACATGGAAAAAGAAGTGGATAATAAAATTGAATATATGGATGTAAAAATTGAAAAAATTATAGAAAATAATAAAATAAGATTAATACATCTGTTTTTAGAAAAAACATTTCATGGTCTGATTACTAACTGGTTTTCAGACATTGATAAACATGTAAAATGAATATTATAAAAAACAAATTAGAAGAGCAATATTGATATGTTCTAGTGATTTATTATTGGACAAAGAATTAGAATGATAAAAAAGGAATGTTATTTAAATGAATATCAAATAAGATTATTGAAAAAATTTTCAGATTATAATTTGAATTTAATTAAAAAGAAGATTAAAGGGGAAAATAAAATTAATAATAAAGTTAATAATATTAATAAAATTTACATAGGATTTAAGTATCAAAAAATATTTTTATTAGGATTAAAAATATTTGTAAAAAAATTAATAATAAATTTAACATTAAATTACCCAGTATATAAAAAAAGAAAGATTTAAAAAGCTGATTAATGTTAATAAAAATGATATGCTTGAAGCTATAAAGGTGTATATATGATAAAATGTTTAGACTGAATGTTGGTAAAAGTGTTTTTATATTGGAAATACAAAAATAAGTTAAGAACAAGATTAAAAAAATTTATCTGATAAAAATCTGCAATTTTTTTCATAAGTAAATCTGGTCACATCAATTACAAAATAGAACTTTAGAAACAGTAATTAATTATAAAGAAAGATTTTTAAAGGAAAATTTTTATATTAAGGAATTTAAACCATATATGAATAAAAAACTAATTGATTTTATAAAAAATAAAAACTAGTACATATTTGCAAAAAAATAGAACTTTTAGAAACAATAATTAATTATAAAGTAAGTTTAAAAAAAAAAAATTTTTATAGTAGGGAATTTAAACAATATAGGAATAAAAGAAAAAAAACTAATTGATTGTTGTGGGTGATGGGACTGGTTTTGAGGTATTTTATCTAAATATAATTTAAACAGAGTGTTTTAAATAGAAGTTTAAATTGTAGGTTGTTTTAAATAGAGGAAGGTAATGTTCTAATGTTTTATATTAAATTTATGTCTTTAAAGGGAAAAAAAGATTTTTTTTAAAAAAGAATTTTTTATTTTGAGAAGATTTGAAATATATGTAGAGTTTAATGATTATATAATGTTTTATTTTATTTGTTTTATTATTTTTTGTATATTTTAGTGGCTTGAAAAAGACTATAAGAAAGTAAATAGTCGAAACGTTGCTCTTGAAATTAAAATTCATATAGTCATAATAATAAAAAACAAGTTTTTTTAAAGAAAATTGGTTTGTGATTTTATATTTTGATGAATAGTATAAATTATGTAAATAGGCTAATTAAAATTAATAGAGCTACACAAATTGATTAAACCAAATCTGTAATGAAATAAAATTTAGATAATTTTATTTAAGCTCTACAATATAATCCAAAATCTATACTGAATAAGGTTAAAATTTATTAGTAATGCTTATATACCAAATAAATATCAACCCGACTGGACGCCAATATTGTATACATAATATAAAATAATATATTTAAAAAATTTTTTTTTTTTTTTTTAATATGTCAAATGTTTTGACCGGGAAGCGAATCCGGACAAGCTGCTTGGAAGGCAGCTATGCTAACCGCTAGCCCACCAATGCTTGACATGTATTCAAAAAATTATAACAAATACATTGATTAACAGTTTATATTGGTATTCATTCATAAATAATCCTTTTATTACACTATGTACTAAATTTATACTGTACTAAAGATTGAATAAAATTATTCAAGGTTGATGACCATATATAAAATTTTATTGTAAATAATTTATTAATTAGCGTTTATGTTAAAATGATACCAATTAAAGTTCATAAGATATTAGGTTCATTCTTAATAATTACTGAATTCTAGTTTCAATTTATTATTTTGTTAATTAAATTTTATATGTTTATGTTTGCAAATGAGACTCTAACTTATGATTACTAAATCACATAACTACCAATTTGAATGAAACTATTAATTCATATTCAATAAATAACAAGAATTTTATTTACAAAATTAATAAGACGTCTTTAATTAATATGCTTTAATAATTTAATTCAATGTATTATAAAATATTATACTCATTTGTACTGTAAGAATGTGCGAAGACGTTACGCATTTTTAAAATCATAAAGAAAATATTATTCATTAGTTGCCTCTAATAAACAATATATATATAAAACATACAAAAAAAAATATTTTTTTCTCCAGTTTTCCAACTGGTCATTTATTAACAAACAAAAACAAATTATTAAATGAAATTTTTTTATAATTGTTTAAATATAAATTTAGGGTTAATTATTAAAATTTTCTTTTGGTTAATTATATATCTATATGTTCACTCACACAATACAAACAATAATTATAAATAAATAATTATATAACCTGGTGTTTTCCTGAAGGTTTGTGATGATGGTGTTGTAGTTGTATTTTTATATTGGACTATTTCCATCATCATTATAATATGTGTGTTGAATGTCTTTAGAAAAAATTCAATTTTATTTAAATATTCCAAATACATTCAACTATTAGTAATATCACAACAAATAGTATATGCACCAACTATTAGTAATATCACAGCAAGCAGGTTAGTGTATGCACTAACAGTTAGTAATATAAACAGGTTAGTATATGCATTTTTCTAGACATTTAACACACATATTAGATGATGAAAATAGTCCAATATAAAAATACAATTATATGACCTACTTAAACATTAATTAATGTTTATACACAAAGAGTTCTCCAGTCTTTAAATTATTTTCATTAAGTTCATATGGAAAGAAACCACAAAGAAAATCCATGAAATAATATCCTAAAATACAATAATTCCAAAGGGCTTGTTTCTTATAAAAGTATTCATAGTTTATGTACCAAAATAATCCTTAATGATTTACAGCAAGATCTGCATTATAGTTCATGTTGAGGAATTAGTATAATAATATTTATCCTTTTAAAATGATTAATAGTTATCTCAAATTCATAATTATTCCATTTGAAGTTATAATCCTTAGCAAATTTATTTCTTTCTTTCCTTGGCATACATATAAATGCACATTTATATACATATATATTGTACATACTGAAATTTGAAATATATTTTAGTATGTGGTAAGATGTTACTCATAATTTTTTTATTATCTTTCTTTCTTGTTTTATTTTTTGATGGTGATTATATTAACTTATGAAACATTAAACTGTGTTACTATGGTGACAATAATATAAAATTGTTTATTATTCTGTTTTAAGATTGTAAATTAACTTTATTCATTTTAAAAAGAAAAATGAATATCTAAATAATAAAGCATATATAATTTAAATGAAATTATGATTCTTTTGTTATGTTTCATTTTAGTTATTGCATTCACAATAGTAAATTACAAACAATACAAATAAATGTTTAATATTTCATATATATATATTTGTATAATATTATACTAAGAAAACATGTATAAAAATATGTTTCCAGCGTAATATATTGAAAATGTGATGTACATTGGTTAATTTTTGTTAGAATAAAAATAGTATTGGCATTGTAAAAATGTGAATTTTTGTTGTATATAATAATTGTAAAATATTTATTTTGTTGAATAATACAAAATTTATTAGAGAAATGTTACTGAAAATCACTTAATGAGTGAATATAAAGGATTGCTATAGTTATACTGATGTCAATACAATTTTTTTTATAAATAAGACTGAATAGTTTGAAATCATTCTCTCTCTTGTTTTTGCTTTAAATGGAAGCATATATAAATTTCTGTATGTGATTTTCTTCTTAAAATAATATTATTAATTAAACAAAATGAAGGGATAATAAACAACATTATCTGCACATGGACCAGGCAGCATTGTCAATAAAATTTTATGAGAAAATGATAATTTATTATAAAAAGAAAAAAAATCATCAAAATTGCTTCAATATTGTAAACCATCAGAACAGCAGCAGGTGTACAACAGTTATATCTAGTTGCCCATGTATTTTATTAGATTGGCTGATCAATTTGATCAAAGATATGAATTAGCTTAATTTCCCTTCATATCATCCTATATAAAGTTATTCCTCAAAAAAGGGTATTTCTTCATATCATGATGAACATGATTAACCCTACTGATTTTCACTATTTTCTGACAGTTTTCTTTGTTCTCACTAGATTTAAGCTTTCAACTTTGATTTTGTTATTAAACCTTTATTATTTACCAGAATATAATAAATTTGACTTCATTCGATAGATATTTTTGTTTAAAAATTAAAGTTGTAATTATAAATTTATTAAATGCACATTGATTACGTAAGTAATCCCCTCTTTTCTTCCATAGAGTAAGCTTCTGGTTAAAACACATGTAGAGGTCCCTACTATTGCATTTTTACACGCATATTATCGAGGTTATAGCCTCAGTAAATATTAAAAATTAAATAAATTTTAAAAAATCACATTTGATTTCTGTAATTATTTAAAAATATATATTTATTTAAAACAAAACATAATCACATCATCAAATTTTAGATGGAGCTGATTCATTTTATAAAACAAATGAAATCTTTTTTCTTTCAAATTTGATTTACAAATCTAAACAATTTTTTTAATAACTACTAAATCTATCAAATTATGCTTTAAAAGTTTACAATTTTTTCATAATTTTTATGATATTGCTAAATATAATACCAATCTGATGAATGACCTCATTTTGTAGACAGCACTTTTCCATGAGATTAAAATCTCTATAGTAACAATATTTTTAAAAAAATATTCTTTTTTATTCATAAATAAAACATTTCTGTAAAAAATGAATATATAAGTATACTTACTTCTCATTTTTAATAATTATTACTTAATTAGGTTACCAATATAATCATAAACTTTCCGAAAAATGAAGCTTTTACATCACTGTAATACTTTCTCAAAGACCATAGTAATTCTTGAAGTGAACATGCAAGGTTTGAGATCGTGAAATATATAATGGTATCCATCATCGGCAGAGCTTGTGATCATTTATTGGACTGCCTCATGGCTTTCCAAGCCATCTATTGATTTTTTTGGAATTTAAAATATTAGAAAATAAATATACATGAATTTTAAAGCCATAAAAAGAAAAAGCTTTGCAAAATTTTCAGTAGAGGGAGAAAAACAAATTTAAAAAACAAGCATCTCTCTTGTGCTCTGAAAGTAAATAAGGTTAACTTATGTGTGTAATGTCATGTAAACCAAATAATTATTATTTAAAAGAAATATATAAAATATCAGAATCGATAAAATGTATTTTGGATTTAAGTCTCGCAAATATATTATATTTTCTCTGGATCAAAGATATACTATTAGCTTGTAGTTTGAAATAGACATGAAAACAATGATGCCATTCTAGAAATCCAGGATTTAAAGACTCTCATTCAAGACATTTATTTATATTTGTCATTAATATATATATAATGTATTTTATTTATTGATAAACACCATATAATTTTAAGTTAAACAATAATCTATTTACATACGAAAACATAAGTTACACTTTCCTAAGTTTAAACTCATATCTTGTATTATAGTAATTATTATTTTAATATTTAAAATATATTCATTTTTATTTTATTAATTTTAAATTCACTTCAGGTATAACATTTATATTAAAAGCTCAAAAAGATTTTATCACAATAAGTATTCACTTTATTTTGTCCTCTTAAATTTTATTAACCAATAATTAGATTCATCTTTGTAGAAACATATTTTTAATATAAAATAAGAAGAGGATAGATATATTATACTCTCTGGTGTCATGGAAAGTCTGAACATCCTGCAACATATTTTATATTTAGTATTAAATGAGTGGAGTTTGATAGACAATCACATATTTAAATATAGAATTAATATCAATTGATGATACGGTGGGGGCACATTCCTATATCAGCAAGATTCAAGACTTTAAAAAATGAACATAGATAGATCATTAATGATTATTTTACTGCAATGTAGAGAGTAAGTAACAAATAATTATTATACACCTAAAAAATATAATACTTTATGAGTCCCTAATCATTAAAGTGAACCCCCCTCCCCAATAAATAAATAAATAAAAATAAACAATTATCAAAACATTATTTTAGCAAAAAAGGATTGCTGGCTATTATTTGGGAAAACAATATCCAGTATTAATTTTAGATATAAAAATTTCAACTATTCCATTCTGAAATGATTTTATAATATTGAATTTCACTTTCATTCATTTGCTCTTTATGAATTAATTACAAATAATAATTAATGTAAGTTTAATGGAGAATAAGCTGATGATATTGTAGGAGTTAAATTAATTTTTTTAATGCCTTGTAAAACTGAATTAAAGATAATAGTGCTATTTGAAAGCACAGGGTCTAAATCATGGGTTCCCAATCTTTTGGATCCCTGTATCCCTTTGGCTTTTAGTAAATTATTCAGTCACCCCTATTCATTATAATAAGAAAAAAGCAGTCAGCATACCATGCAGGATATCGTGGGATGTGGAGGATCTGCCAATCTGGCAATATCATTAGCTATCTTGAATCTTAACTAGATATTTTGAGTTATTATAGCCTGCAGTAAAAAAAAAAAATGCAACTCCACTGTGTCCATGTTCAAAATGAGACCTGAAATATTGCTAGTGTGACTGACGGGTAATACTAGCATGGAATAGCCTGGAAATGTTGATAACATAACTATTTTGGGAATACATTAATAGAGTAACATCTTGCTTATTTAGTTGCTATTCACAGTATCCCTTGGACAAGCTTCTCATACCCCTAGTCTAAATCAGTTCCTGAGTATGAAGAAAAAAAAATCTTAGTCTGGCTAACTGAATTCTAAAAGGGTGTGTAATCTGTTGCTTTGGTGCTTAACATCAGTTAACCTTGTCAAGCTTTGGAAGCCGAGAGGTCAGCGCACCTTGCAAGCAAGCAGTTGCTTGCAGCCAGTTGTCGCGGGTTCGCTTCCCGGCCGATGCTTTGACATATATATAAAACATCACTTAACCTTCAGACACATGATTATATAATAATAAAAAAACAACAATTCTAAGCCGATTACACATACTCAAATATATAATAATTACTAATATCATTACATGGGTAATGAATTTAATTTACTTTGATAAACACCTTAGTGATAAAAAAATACCTTTTTTTTTTTTTTGCTTTCAGAATAAATCAAATAATTAGATACTTAATAATTATGCAGATTTAAAATTAAATCTTGCTGTCATATCTTACTAAGTAACAAAAATATTAGCTTTTTTTTTGTTGAAAAAAATCACCTTTTTTTTCTTTTGTTGAATGTGGAACATTAAACTCAGCTTAATGATAGAATACAAACTGATCTAGATCTTAGCTTTTGACTCATAACTACCATTTTTCATAGCTAGAAGACATATAATTACAGATGGAAGCTTTTCATAAACCATCACTTTGCCATAAAAAGAGGAGAAAGAGAAAGCAAATGTCTATATCAAAAAGGTATTGAGAGAAAAGAGTTGAATGGGGTTTCATTTTTCATGTATTTCAACATACGATCTTGTAGTTACATTAAAAATAAATATATCATTATCGGTAAGAAAATATAAGCAGCAATAATTTTCCAATAAAATCATATATGATTTTAAATAACAATGACGAAATTACAAAACTAATCGATTGAAATGTATATTTCAGTAGTTTAATTTTGATTTATGGAACAATAAATTATATTCATAACTAACAAAGAAATGTAAATATATGTTACATATGCAATAATATGTAATCATAATAAAAAAGTGACATTACAGATGTTGTTAAAATAATTGCTCTCAGCGGGGCATTAGAATAATCTGACTATTTATGTATGTGTGTGTATATGTATGTTAAAATCTCTGATTGAAATTAAACTAAATAACTAGTTAACAAAATGGCATGAGATGATAGAATATTAAAAATATGTGATAAATTGTAATGAGCTCGTTAATCCTCAGATTAATTTAGGGAAGGATTAAATGTGTTAGGATTTACTAATATAACAGTTTTTATCCTTATAATATAAATATATTCCACTCTAAAAGAATTGTTACCATATGCAACAGGGATACAAAGGAATAAACCATAGGATTTGATAGTATGAAGATTGTATGACCTAAAAGCACACACAAATGGTCAATATCATTCAACTAACCAAACTGATTATTTTTTCTTTATTCATACAATAAATGGTTTAGAAATCTTTATCTTAAATGATTACCACTTTAATATTCTTTTAAGTTATATAAGACTGTAAAAAGGGTGACCTGAACAAAGAGATTATTCTGAAATTTTGTAATCTTAGCTTAAAAGCAGAACCTCTGAAAGCATTCCTTTTATAATATATAAAATAATTAAATGTAATACAGCAAGTAAAAATATTATAATTGATTAGACACTAAAAATAAATGTAGAAATGATATTTTTGATTAAAACCAACCATATCATGAGTTTCTAATACCTTAGACAAATCAACATCAAATAAAAAGTTACATCTCGATCTTAAATCATGTTACATTCATAGTTAATTGCATTATAAATTTTGCATTGGTACAATTAGACTATGAAGTGTTAACCCATCCTCTGGAAGGATTTTTTAAACACCATATTTTATATACATTCAAGTTAATTCTAAATTACATTAAATAATTTTTTTTTTTGTAACTACTTTCTATTTTTTCAAATAGAGCAGTCACACATTTATTGTAATGGATTTTGAAAACAATTTAATTAGTAAGTATACATTTTCACAATAAAAAATGATTTTAAAGCTCAGATAAAAATACTGTAATTAAAAATTCTATTAAGATATAAATATTGTACATTAAAAAATTATATATATATAAACTTTAAATTAAACATATTTCAGTATATATGTAAACAAAAGGAGTAAATCACTCTCTCCCCAGGCTATGAATTAAAAACCCTTTAAATATTGATCAAAGGATTAAGAATAAAATAAATCCAACTATTCTTGGAGCTCTGAAGTTTATAAGCATAACTTGATCAACAATGTTGGTAATTCATAGCACTTGAAAGTTATTAAACTCATAATCAATTATACAAGACTGGAGATAGAATTTCTCTTTTAACATCTTGGTTACAATAATTAAATAAAAATTAAAATGTAAATTTTAAATTAAACATAGTTCAGAATATATGTAGACACAAGGATGTATATATAATAGATATACAATCATGGGAATGACAAAATCTCACTGTGCTATTATATTAATGCACAATCCTCTACAGCCTGATTTTGAACCGGACAGATTATATGAATCCAATCAAACTCCTAACTATATATCAAAGTGGTAATCAATATGAAAAAAAAAAAAACAATTTCACAAGATAGAGTTAATTCTCATAAAGGTATCAAGATGAGTAGTAATTAATTCTACCTTGTGAAATTAAATTATTTTCTATATTCAGTGCAATTTTATTAGCTTCTGTTTATGAGCAGAGATTTATCCTAATTAATATTATTCATTATATATGTGCAGCAAGTTGAAAATTAGTAATAAAAAAGTAGATTAATATAAATAATATAGCAAAGTTTGTCATTTCTGTGATTATTAAAAGTGCTGTATTAATTAAACAAAGGTGGGTATCCAACTTTATTTTAAAAACAAGGTTGCCTTGACTACAGATTGAGATTGTTTAAGTGTTGACTGCTTTCATGTATTTACATTTATAAACCTACTTACCTTTGAATATTATTAACATTATTATCTAAATAATGCATAGTATCAGTGGAATTTGAACATTATAATTGACTATTTGTTGGTCTGTTTGCAAAACAGTTATAATTTGCCTGTTTAATAAGATTTATTTAAACTTCTTTGAATTAATAATCTCACTCTCTTTAGTCAAGAAGCATTCTTTAGTGTGTATATAAACATATTGAATCATAGATAAAGGTGGGAATCCACCTTTATTGTAAAAAGGAGGTTGCCTTGACTACAGATTGAGATTGCGGATTGATATTAATATTGTCTAAGTTTTGATTGCTTTCATGTATTGATATCTATCTGTATACAAATATAAGGAAATAATTTTAAGTTAATGGTTTTTAAACCATTCTAATAATAATTATAATTATTTAAATAGGTTGATCACATGGAAAAAAACCCAAATATGCTTATAATTTAAAATATTTATAAACTTCAACTGCTCTGCCATGAGGTCCCCATTGAAAATATATTTATTTAATTAAAATATAATTGCTCTTCTTCTTATTAAAATAAGTATATCAAGTTAAATGTAAGTCAATGCGGTTATCTTCAATTTAGTCTGCTCATTTCAGTCTGTTTTAAGAAGGATTAAGTGTACCTGAAAATGTTAACAAATCTTAATGACAATAAAAATATATCACATGGTTGATTTACAACTATTATTGAATAAACCCCAGACTAATTTAGAAATCAATTTATATGCATATACTAATATATAAAAATTAAACATTAAATACATAACTTTTTTTAAAAATATATATTTGTATTATAAACATATTCTGAAACTTAAAAATGTTATTTTTCATTCTTAAACTGTTATTTTACATTGTATTCTATAAATTGCTTTTTCCTTTGTGATTATATATATAAATATTAGCTTTTCAATAAAATAATTGGTTAGTTTATTTGCATTGCCAAATAAAATAATTTTTTGCTTATTTTTCTATCTGTGAGGGAAGGTGCAAAAATAACTGAAATCGTTTTGCATTAATCTGCCAAATAACATTGCCATGTGAAATCATGGGTTCACGTAGCACATTTCTTTCTTTAATGTGTTATTATTCTTCACGTATAAAGTGTGATAAACAGAGTAACTAAAAATCAAAAACCATTAATCATAAAAAACTATTTGCCAAGCACTTCAAATAGTTTTTTTATGATTAATGTTTTTTTGTTTTTGAATTTTAGCCATGCTGTTTATCACACGTTATACGTGAAGAATAATTTTCATTATCTGACAGAGTTTTTATATTATTTAATGTGTTATGCATATTTGTCAATTTTTTTTATAATGGCTGAAATGTTGAATTAATGCTGATTTTTTTTTTGACACAAATAGCATTTTTCTCTCAGATTTAGTTTGTAACAGTCAGACATTTTATCTGGATGTTCTGAAACATTTACATGATGT
Source organism: Epiperipatus broadwayi (assembly GCA_028023455.1). Lineage (NCBI taxonomy): Eukaryota > Metazoa > Onychophora > Udeonychophora > Euonychophora > Peripatidae > Epiperipatus > Epiperipatus broadwayi. The sequence goes on from JAQFVV010006198.1 coordinate 28,906,215, forward strand.
GGTTAAATGTAAACATCCTGTATTGTACAAAGAAAAGTGTGCAAACTCCACCCCAATAGTGGCACCTCTCAAAGTCTTGAGTGAAAAACAGGTTTTAATTAAATTCAGTATGACCCAGTTTATCTATCAGCCATATTCACTTGATCTCACTTCATGCAAATTTTTTTAATCTCTCGGATAAAAAAAAATGTCACAATTTTTTTTTTGTGACTTAGAACTGGGTGGGTGTGTGGGTGGGAGGAATAACAAACATTAAAACGCATCACTTTGCAAGTATTTCTTGACTGCTTTGAAAAGTGACAAACTGATTTAAACTAGTGCATTAAGTAGACTATATTTTTTAAAGTGATTCAATTTGCAACACCTAAAACTAAAAATTCAATTTTTTATTACAAAATTCCAGCTATTTTTGGGTCCTGCTATGTATATCCTGAGAATAAATATTTTTAAGATATTAAGGATAATAAAAAAAAAGTAATAAAGGTTTTTTACAGCATTACTGATATATATAATAAAATTACTGCTAAAATTGCAGACTTCCTGTCTCAAATGCCTATATAAGTGGACATTTAGGTTAAAGATAAGATGGCCGCTCTTATCTTTATAAAAGTCACTATCTTGTGTTGTGGTTTGGAAAGTCCCTCTATTGGCAAAATATGTTTGATTATTATGAATTTTAAAGCACTCTGAACACAGGTTAAAGCCTGCTCAAAAGTATTTACATATGCATTCTGTGCGTTCAATAAATTAATTACTACTCTTCAATAGTTTATAAAAATAATTTATGTAAATATATAACATGTAACTTATTTATAGAACATTACATATTAAACATTTTAAGGGAGAGAAAAATAAAGTACATGCTTTTTTAGTTTTTTTTTTTTTTGTAAAGTAATTAGAAATAATGCTATAGATTGTAACTAATCTAAATTACTATTTTCCCATGTGAACATAGAATTTTTACCTGACAAAAGCTTTCATCTATTGATCAAAATTAAAATATAAAAAATTATATAAAATTTTGTGAGCAACAGCTAGCTGTTATAAAAACAGTCACTTAAAAATGCCAATAAAGATAATAGGGCACACTAATGCCTCTTTATTAAACACTGAAGCAGATAGTGAGAGAATTAAGCCTTATAAGCCAATAAATGAAAATATTAAATATATACATAAATGAATGTTTTACAAAGTAAGATATACATAATATTTTTTAAATATTTTTTTAATATTAGACTGCTATTATTAATCCACTAAAGACTAATTATATTAGTTTACTTAATTTTCCTTTCAGGCACAAACATAACTTCATCTGATTCTATTTACTTTAATGTAGTCAATTAATAATTAATATTTAAATATAAATGAGTTTCTGAAAATGTCAATCACCAAAATATCTATTAACATTCTATATCAATTAATCAATAATCTCACAATTTCTGTCAGATAAAGATTTCATAGATTCAATTATACAGTCACACTATGGGTAATTGACTTAGCTTCCTTTTGCACATGTCATTAGAAATAAAACACCATTAGAAAAGAAATTAAACTTAAATGAAATAATTATTTATTTTCACTATTATAATTATTTTACTATTTCACTCAATTCGAATTTATTTTAGTTTAATAAGAGTGAAGTCAAATTATTAGAGAATATAAAACATTAATGAAATTATTGTCTTATTAGCTGGGCCAAATAATCATATGGTCAGTTGCTTGTGAAGTCAAGTCGGATTCGAAAATCGAAGTGATAAATAAGATGTGCATAACAGTGCATTTAGTTGACAAATAAAGTTTTTTTTTATAGATTTCTCTGCTAATAATCTACTTGTCAACATTTTAACTTGAAGCTACAACATTGCCCATTAAGTTAAACCTCAGAGGGCAAAATTCTTCTTAAAATAAATAACGCTTTTTAAAATGAATTATTTGTCTTTATTTAATTTTTTTTTTTTTTTTGAAAAAGTAGTATTATTCCATAATAAAGTTTAAAAAACGTTTGCCTTTACTCCCCCCTTAATTAACATCAAATCTGGCTTGATTGTAAAAATCTTGACAGACAGACTATTTTACCAACAGATATTATAACAACTGAATTACAAGCTTATTATATACCTATATAAATTTATGTAATATATAGGGTATATGAGCACAGACTTTCACACGATCCACCACTCTATCTCATAACACTGATACACTTGAACACATATATGTCGATATAGGTGTTCAAGTGTATCAGTGTTATGAGATAGAGTGGTGGGTCGTGTGAAAGTATGTGCTCATATAATGTGTTCCAAGTGTGTCAGTGTTATGAGATAGAGTGGAAGAGTGGTGGGTCGTGTGAAAGTCTGTGCTCATACAACCTATATATAACAGACATTATGTAATTAAAATTAGAACATATCTTTGATATTCTAAATATATATTTTCTGCATGTATAAAATCTCACAGATTGCTAGGACTTTAAGAATAATATCAAAAGTAGATAATAAATGTAAATTATAGTAATATCTTAGATTATTTCACATAAATAAGACAAGATAATCTGTAAAAAGAATTTGAGTCAGCTTTAAACATTTGTTTCTCATTCATTCTTTATTTCAGCAAATATTTAACTAAATTACATATTTCGATATGGGTAGAGAATAATTCAATTTGCTATAATCAACAGATTTATTGGAAAATTAATACATACACATTAAAATCAGTTCCCTGTATTTAATGATGTCATTCATCTGATCAACTAATTTAGATTTGTATAAATATATAATAAAACGTAATATACACAATTTATACATCACAATTTAGAGATTATCTTAAGCTGAAATTTAATGGATTTTTGTTATAATGGATTTCATTCAGCCTATGTGAAAAAAAAAAAGCAAATAATTCCAAACAGATTTTCTCAATCAGAGTATAAAAAGAATAAAAAAAAAAAAAGGATCCTTTCTTATTTGTTTTTGTTTTATTTTTAAGTTTGCTTAAATTTATTCAAAATTCTATCAAAATCAATATTTCATAAAATTTCTCTAATATCAACATTTCCACTAAATTTAATTCTTTAGCAATTAAACTTTAATAGCACCAATATAAAAAAAATTAGAAAGAAAATTATGGAATTAAGTATGCATTCTACCTGATAACAAATATCATTTAGTGAAAAATGAAAATAATTTTCTTGCACTTAACAGATATTTAAAAAGTACACCTTTACATTGGAATATGATGGACCTTTATGCAGAAGTTTAGAAATTATCGTCAATTTGTATTCATTATTTTGATTTATAATTGGTTATTTATTATAACAATCTTTAAAAAAAAAAAAAATCAAACATTTTTGTAATAGCAATTGTCTTTTTTTAGTCAAGCGTTGGTGGCTGAGTGGTTAGCACAGCTGCCTTACAAGCAGTTGTCCCAGGGTTCGCTTCTCGGCCGACACTTTGACACATTAAAAAAAAGTCAGTCAAGCGACTTTATTAAAACTACATCATCTGAAGGTAATGTGGCAACCTTAATATTCAAAATGTACAGTACAAAGCTTATTTATTATAAAGTATACAATATTATATTTTGACTATAGAATTAAAATACAATTAATATATTTAAATAAGTCAATTATTTTATATAGCGCGATGTTTTTTATAAGCAATAATATTTAAACAGCATTAAACTGTTGCACATGCGCTTTGGATTTTTAAATATAAAATGAATGAATACTAACACTTCAACCACATGATAAAGTCTTTGGAAAAGATAGAATGGCCGATGGCCATCTATCTTTTTCGAACCCAAACGCTTTTGTATGGGCGAATCTTAACTATCCAGTATCCTTACAAGACAATCAGTATCTCTTTTGTATGGGCGAATCTTAACTATCCAGTATCCTTACAAGACAATCAGTATTTCATTTATGACATATCCAAAGCAAGAAGATTTTCATCATTAATGACGACAAAAGTAAAAAAAAATATATGCTAATTTCACTCAATACAATATCTAATCAAAACATACTTTTATCACACATACTAATTAAGTGCATTAATAATAAATTTTAAAATGTATGCATTAGATAAGATATAATCACTCAATCAATTTCGGATTAATATTTGATGAACCTTATTTTGCCTGCAGGCAAAAATACACTCAGTATAAATTAGTTTGAAAAAAAAATAAGAAAAAAAATGATTTCATATACTATATATTTAATAATCAATTTTATATAATTAATGATTACTAAACGTAAATTAACCCTTAAACCGCTAATTATATTATTGGTTGTATGAGGTAAAAATCAAATCTTTTAATTGGCCAACTCACAAATTGAAGACAAAGCCTATTGTTAAAACATATTCGCCTATAATATTAAATTCAACTCAGATACGTTTATAAAAAGTATATTACTAATTTTTCAGGTTATGAAAGAGAACGAAAGTTCTTTCAAAAATAAATTGCTATTTATTTATTATAAAATATTCAATCTCGGCAAATTTAAAAGTGAACGTATAAACAAAAAAATGCTGACGTAAATGCTTTTTTTCAATTTTACGTTATGGAAAATAAGAGGCGGGAAAAGGGTTAAAAATATATTTATTTGCTAAATTCTAAAACAATAATCATGTAATTTGTTTCTGACATATTAAAAAAATGGTGACTTTTATCATAAATATAAAAAATATAGTAATGACAAAAAAGATTTAATAATTTACATTATTAAAATGACAGCAATCAGCTGTACATTACATTTATGTATCTAATTTCTATTTTATTCTAACTGTATTTATGTAAATAAAATCTTATGAGCATTATTTTGCTAACAGCTAAAATAGATCCATTGTAATTAATATATATTAAGGCTATTAACCTTAAAACTATGTGCCTAAAATGCGACAGTAGAAATTAGAAACTAAGTCAAAGACAAGAGTGGCCGCTCCTGTCCCCCAAAATCATTTTATAAAATGTTGTCAGCATAATTGTAAATTATTTTGATGGTATTTTCTTGCACTATGCAGATAATAATCAATTTTATGTGATTAAAGGTTACTAAACATAAATTAAAAATATTGCTTATTTTCTCAAATTTAATTCATTATTGTCATAATTGGTTTCTGATATATTCAAAATAATAACTTTTATTATAAACATAAAAAAATATAGTAACAGCAAAAGGAAAAAAAAAGATTTAATCATTTACATTACTAAAACTACAGCATCCAACTTTACATTACTTTTATTTATCTAATTTATATTTAATTTTTACTGCATTCGCATAAAATAAATTTATGTAATATAAATCGAGAAGTGATTATATATATATATATGGGAGATGATGATCTGGACCAACTGATGAGTGCTAGTTCAACACAAAATATATATTGGAGATTATTTATCATTTTCACATGTGTGTGTTCATGTGCATCAGTTTTATTAGATAGATTGGATAGCTGAAGGGAGCTTGAAAGTCTAGGTTCAAATCCTCTATAAGTAAAATAAATTCATAAACTGTTGCTTTAAAAAAACTTTGATTCAGGAAATATTATTCTGTGTGCATATAAAAAACAATGATGGATCATCAATAAAAAATTATATATATACATATTTTAAAAATATATAACTACTGAAATGTTTTTATGCAATACACTTACTAAAAGATGATATGATGATGATGATTATTATTATTATTAATAATGAAAATGTGCTTAGTAAAAGGTTTATTAATTAATACTTTTTTCTATTTCAAGCTTTACTTTTTAATTAGATATATATATATAATTTGATTTTTTTCCCTCATGTGTCATAGCATGAGCCGGGAAGTGAACCCGCTAATCGAGACAACTGCTTGTAAAGCTGCTGTCACTGACCTCTTGACCACCAATGCTTGACATATATATTTTGATTTTAAGGTAGCAAATAACCAATTGACTAAGGACATTATTTTTTCATCAGAAAACTATCCCAAATTAGGTATTTTTCATGAATGCATCTTAACTGGATAGTAGTTTAAGAAAGTATATGGCATGCTAGCACTTTTGGACTTTCTTCACTATTTTGCAACCATCAAAAATGTATATTTATTGATTCACATTTATTTAATAGAGAATTCGGGAACTAAAATTAATAGTTTTAAAAAATTTGTAAAGTATCATCTTTAGTTGTATTTTCTTTTATGGCACTATAAGATTTTAAGATTCCCCTTTACAGCAAGGTTTTAAAAAGCTTTTGCTAGAAGTAAATAATGACATCATTTATAGAATCTGATATCTGTGAAGATTGATACATATACAAGGCAGTAGATAAAAAGATAATATTTCATATTTCTGAAGATACCATATCACAATTAGAATCAACAACATTAAAACTGTTAACAATAGGCTTGTAAATTACTTGCAGTTAAATAATTTTTGTTATTATTGTAATGCACAGAGCAGTTTAATGCAGTGTTAGAATTATAGACTTACAATTAAATATACCCATATTGAAATTTAATCTGTTACTTTTGTGCTTAAAAGTCACAATATTTTAAGGAATTATTATGTTATTATAAAGTATATTACCAATATGTAAATTCTATGTATTAGGTAAAAATACATGTTATTTGCATTTAAATTTCACAGTTATTCTACATTTCAAGTTCAACTAGTTTCCTAAATAATCAATTTCAAAATAATGCAATTATAGATATAATATTTTTAAAATTTTAATATATATATACATATTTGACTGCAGAAAGGAGTTTGCTATTAACTGAAAAAAGATCCTTTGCTTCCTCTTGGATACCTTAAAGGAACAGATCAGGACAAATTTTTAATGCCACTCCATACATTCTTGTCATTGCAGGGCTGCATGGTGAGTTTATTGACTTTTAACCTCTGAGTTTAAAATCAAGAAAAACAATGGGTTTTCTCCTCAGTTGCCTGATAAGGCAGAATGAAATTTTTTTGTAATAGATATACACAATCACAACAGAGCAAAAATAAATCATGGCCCTTATTTACAAGAGGCTGTAACATCATCAGCCAAGGCAGCAGTTGTGTCTGAAACCTGAAAGTGCTAAGAATTCTCTGATTGTGGATCAAGGCTGCCATTTGATGACAACTTTTTATTTAGGTACTTTCAACTGCAGATCACTTTCAAGTGAAGGAAGAATGCAAGAATTAGAAGAAGAACTGTCTTATATTAAATGGGACATTATTGGACTTTGTGAAGTTAGAAGAAAAGGTGAAGAGACATTTGATTTAAAAAGTGGACATGTAATCTATTATAAAGGCACAAATATTGGAAATACAAGTGAAGTAGGATTCATTATAAATAAAAAATGGAAGAACAACATTGTGGAGATTGATGTTGTATCGGTCAGAGTGGCAAGATTAGTTATACAACTTAATAGCAGATACCAAATGCAGATAATTCAAGTTTATACCCCAACAAGTTCTCATAATGATGAAGTAATATATTTTTATATGGATGTGTGAAAGGCTTTTGATTAGAATAAACAATATTTCAAACTTGTTATGAGAGACTTTAATACTAGAATTGGTAAACCAATGAAAGATGAAAGTGCTGAAGGTAAATTTGGTTATGGTAAGAGAAGTGAGAGAGGCCATAAATTTGTGGAGTTTGCAGAAAAAGAAAAACTTTATATTATAAATTCTTTTTTTTTTTTTGAGAAAAATGTTTAAAAAAAAATGGACATGGAAGCATTCAAATGAAAATACGCAGAATTGGATTATATTTTGACTAACAGAAAATACATATTTAAAGATTGTAATTCAACACAGGAAGTAATCATTGATTAGTAAGATGTAATATATGGGGTTGATGCAAAACTAAAAAAACAAAAATTATTAAGAAAAACAATATTTACAATTGATATTCCTAATCTTCAGAAACATTCTAATGAATTTAAATTAGATATTGCAAATTGGTTTCAAGTATTAATAGATTTTGAACATGATTCAGATTTGAATGACATTAATAGAAAAATAAATGATACATTTTTAAAAACTGCAACAAAATAGCTGGTAGAACAAAGTTGCAATTGACCAATAAAATTTCTACTGAGACTAGAGAATTTATGAAGAAAAAAAAATCAAGATATATAAAAATGATGCATTAAAAAGGATTGAATATCTCAAATTTTGTAAAATGATGCAAAAAAGAGTTTATAATGGTATAAGAAAGTATAATTATAAACTAGCAAGAAAAGCTGTAGAAGAGAATAAAAGTCTCAAGAGTGTAAAGAACATTTTGGTATTGGTAATTATATCTGCAATAAAATAAAGATGGAACTATTACTAAAAAGAAAGATGACATCAGTAATAAAGAACAAGTACCTCTTATATCTAATATATCTTCTGAATTGCCCAGAATTTTAAATGAAGAAATAAGACATGCAATTAAATTTATGAAGAAAAGAGAAACTCCAAATAATGATGGAATTATAATCGATATATTAAAAGAAGCAGGTGAAGAAACAAAACAATTTTTGGCAAAAGTTATATACCAAATGTATAAAAGATAAAAGTGAACCAGATAATTGGAAAAAATGCAGTATTAATATTAGTATTTAAAAAAAATGATAAAGAAGATATTAGAAATTACAGATCTATCAGCCTTTTATCAGTTTTATACAAAATTTTTACCAAGAGAATTACAACTCATCTACAGAGAACATTGGATTTTAACAAACCAAGAAAACAAGCTAGATTTAAAAATGGTTTTAATACAGGAGATCATATCCAAGTATTAAGAGAAATTATAGAAAGGAACAATAAATATGAGTTGCCATTATGCTTTGGATTTATAGATTATAAAAAGGCATTTGATTCTATAACCATTTCCAGTGTTTAAAGCATTGAATCATCAAGATATAGATTTAGAATAATGTCATATTCTGAAGAATATTTATAAAATGAAATGACAGATTACATAATGATACTAAAAACATTAACAATCAGAAGAGTCTATGCAGGGTGAATCCATATCTCCAAAACTTTTTACAAGAGATTTGCAAAAAGTATTTTGTGGGTTAAAATGGAAAACTAAAGCATTAAAAGTAAATGCAGATTGCTTTGGTGGATAAATCGATAAAACAAAATTTTAAAATATTTGTTTTATTAGTTAAAATACAGATGGGAGATTTCCAGATATATACAAACAGTGTAAATAATGATGCTCTGACATATAAGTAGCTTCAGCATAAATCCTGGACTCAGATAAAAAGTACAAGTGCATGAAATTTGATGAAATATAATTAAATAGTTTCTCCTTAATGTAGATTTTGAAAATGATGTATTTGTTTTTGCAAATAATGCTTTAGATCTTCAAAAAAGGTTGCAAGAGTTATCAGATGAAAGTAAGAAAGTAGGACTAAAGATAAATGTTAAAAAGACTAAAGTAATGTTCAATGGATTTTCTCAAAAGATAAAAATATAGATTATGATGAGTTAGAAGAAGTTAACAACTACAAATACCTTGGTTAGATTATTACTATAGATGAAAACATAATAGATGAAAGTAATCATAGAATTATACTTGTTTGGAGTGCTTTTGATAAAAATAACTTGATACTAAAAGGAAATATGCCTATGTGTTTGAAAAGTAAGGTTTTTAATAAATGTGTTTATCAGTTCTTACATGTGAATCTGAGACTTGGACACTTAATACAGACTTCAGATCACTCAAAGAAGTATGGAGAGATGCATATAAGGAATAACAAGAAGAGATTAAAAGCAATATATGGATAAGAAAACAAACAGTCGTTACTGACATCATTGACAAAATTAAAAGACTAGAGGGCTGGACATATTGCTAGAAGAAATGATAATAGACAAACAATTGAAATCTTAAATTACATTCCAAGAGATTGTAAAAACCCAGAAAGATCACATGTGAGCTGCATGGATAAAATAAGAAAATGTGCAGAGGTGATGTAGAGAAGAGGCTAGAGAACAGAACAGGTAGATTAAACTTGGAGAGACCTTCATCCTACAGTGGATTGATAATAGTTGACTATAATGATATCAATTTTTTAATAATTATTAAACATATTTATCAAAATTTAAATAAGTCAAAGATAATTATATATCTTTATATAACAGCAATAATATATATATATAATAATTATATCCAAAAAGCTCTTTTCCGCAAATATTAATTTATGCCCTTTTCAATGTGCTTTATAATCTACAATTATGATTTACATTGAATATTTACATTAATATTTGCTGAAAAGAGTTTTTTGTATATGATTATTGTTATAGATATTATTGCTGTTATATAAAGATATTTTATATTATATCGTTGATTTATTTAAATATATGTAACAGCAGCATAATGGATTGAACCTCTTCCCATTTTTGATGCTTTATCAAAATGTCTTTTTTTTTTTAATTTAATTTTTTTCCCCAATCTAATTAAGTATCAAAAGATCATATATATATTTTAGCAATAACAACTTTATTCTATGAAGCCTTTTTTTTTAATTAGGGAAAAATTATTTGTTGCATGCCAGAGATAGTCAACGTTACTAATTAAAAAAAAAAAAAAAAAGTAATAAAGTAAAGCAAATTTTAAAGTTGAACACATTACATTTTCAGTTTTTTATTTTAATATTTGTAAACTATTTATTTATAAAATGTAAATTGAAAATAAGTCAGTGTGATGGAAAATATATTTTTAAAATTTTTGCATTAAAAAGTCATTAAATATTTAATAATAATAATTAGCAAATTGTGAGGGGGAAAACAGATTAAATTATTTATTTCATTCTTTAACTATAAACATAAATTAAGATTCAATCGTTAGATTTTAAAATATCAATGATCTTTTATCACTTTTTTAAAAAAACTTTGTAAAAATATTGAAGTTTTTGATGCAGTGAGAAGTTTGAAAATAAAAATGTCTTTAAAAAAAAAAATTTATGGTTATTTATATAATGATAATTGCCAACACTAGACTTAATTATTTATCCAAAAATCTTCATATTATGTCAATTTAACTAAAAAAAAAAAAATTCCTTTATCATTTGAATTATCAGTCTCACAACAGAATCAAGTCATAAAATAAGAACAATCAATAAGTGTTAGTTTATATAAAAATAAGCTCTAAGCCTACGCTTTTAGAATACTCATTGACAGGGAATTCTACAAAATTAACACCAATAGCACATGTCTGAAGGATTGGTTTCCTCTTGCATGATTTTCATATATAGATTGTTAATACATTAATTAATTAAATAACAACAATAAAAACAAACAAACAAACAAAAAAAATAAACTAACATATTTAAATTGTTTAAAAATGCACTCATAACTTAAAAAATTCATCTGCAGAATATAATTTTTTTTCTAGGATTCATCATCTATATATATATATAGTATAAACCTTCTTCAGTTTTCTTTGACCATGAAAAATCTTGTAACTTTAAATGTACTTTTTGCACAAGAATATTAATTATAATAAAAGACATTAGAGAAAGAGAAAAATTAAAGAAACTATTCTTATAAATAAAGATTTTATAATAGACAATCGGTTAATAAATCTACACATAACCTGAGACATCTGCTTTTTGTCCACATAAGTTTAGTTGATAATGATTGCAACTTAATTATTGCTGTTTATTTTTTATTATTATAATTTAAAATCATACATATACACATTAGATATCGAAAAGTTTAACAAGTGGAATGTCACAATATCATTTATAAAGTAGACAAATTTATTATCATCATTATCAACCATTATCAATCATCTGCAGGATGAAGATCTCTCTAACCTTCTCCGATCTTTAGCTTCTCTTCTCCACATCACCCCTGCACAATTTCTTATGCCATCCATCAATCTCACATTCTGGGTCTTTTACAATCTCTTGGAATCTAGTTTAAGATTTCAATTGTCCATCTATTATCATCTCTTCTAGCAATATGTCCAACCCAACTCCACTTCAGTCTTTTAATTTTTTTGAGGTCAGTAATACCTGTTTGTTCTCTTACCCATATATTGCATTTTCGATCTCGTCTTGTTATTCCCAACATATATCTCTTCATACTTCTTTGAGTGGTCTGAAGTCTCTGTATTGTTCTTCTATTAAGTGTCCAAGTCTCAGATCCATAACTAAGAACTGGTAAAACACATTTATTAAAAACATTGCTTTTCAAACACATAGGCATATTTCCTTTTAGTATCAAGTTATTTCTACCAAAAGCAATCCATTATGTTTCCATCTGTATTAATAATCTGACCAAGGTATTTGTAACTGTTAATTTCTTCTAACTCATCATAATCAATCTTTATTTTCATATTTTACATTTATCTTTATTTCTACTTCATCTGATAACTCCTGCAACATTTCCTGCAGCTCTAAAGCATTATTTGCAAAAACAATTACATCATCTGCAAAATCTAAATGACTTAAATAATCACCATTTACTTTCACTTCTTTAGCTTCCCATTTTAATCCACAAAATACTTCTTGTAGCACTGCTGTAAAAAGTTTTGGAGATATGGAGTCACCCTGTCTTACACCCTTCTCAATGTCGACTTTTCTAGTATCTATGTAATCTAATTGTTGCTGTTGCATTTTTATAAATATTCTTCAAAATATGACAATATTCTGGATCTATACCTTGATGATCCAATGCTTTAATCACTGAAGAAATGTTCATAGAATCAAATGTCTTCTCGTAATCTACAAATCCAAAGCGTAATGGCAACTCATATTCATTTGTCCATTCTATAACTTTTTTCAATACCTGGATATGATCTACTGTACTAAAACCACTTTTAAATCCAGATTTTTATCTTGGTTGGTTGAAATCCAATGTCCTCTATAGAGGAGTTGTAATTATTTTGGTAAAAATTTTGTATAAAACTAATAAAAAGCTGATAATTCTGTAATTTCTAATATCTTCTTTATCATCTTTTTTAAATATTAATGCTGCATTCTTTCAATCATCTTGTACATTTTTATCACTTAGACATATGGTATATAACTTTGCTAAAAAAAATTCTATTTCTTCGCCTGCTTCTTTTAATATATCAATTATAATTCCATCATTACCTGGAGCCTTTCCTTCCTTCATACATTTAATTGCATGTCTCACTTCTTCATTTAAAATTCTGGGCAATTCGGAAAATATAGTAGAAATAGGAGGTACTAGTTCTTTATTACTATATAATTCTTGATAGAAGTCTTCTACCTATTTCATGACGTTATTTCTCTTTTTAGTAATAATTCCATCTTTTTTTCTTATTGCAGATATAAATTTCCTACCAATACTAAAATGTTATTTTACACTCTTGGGACTTTTATTCTCTTTTACAGCTTTCCTTGCTAGTTCACAGTTATACTTTATTATATCATTTTCAACTCTTTTCCGCACCATTTTACAAAATTCGAAGTATTCAATCCTTTTTAATGCATCATTTTTGTATATTTTCATATTCCTTCTTTTCTTCATAAATTCTCTAGTCTCAGTAGAAATTTATACCTAATGTTAATATAATAATAACCTTTTTAAAATAAACAATTGATTTTTGGATGAGGAGTCTAGTTTTTATTATTCTTCCAGATCCCATAATCCAATTACTCTGGAATATATTTAGAGATAGTTTCAAAGGCAAACATGTTTATAAAATAATTTTTAGTTAATATCCAGTAGTAGATTAAATATGGATAATCTCATAATTGGCATTCAGCAACGGGTCAAATGTGGAGCATGTCACAACTGGTGATTTTATGCTTAAACATGTGCATAGATCTCTATTTGTAATTAGCACAAACCTCATTTTTTATGCATCTCATGTTATGTGAATATCTATTATAATATATTTATTGTTCTGCCTTTTCATTTATTAAAAAATTTTTTTTTTCATATTTTATATCATGACTACGCATGAATCTTCTGGTTAAATTATGAAAGCAATCACTTGTACCTGCATTTCTTTTTGTACAAAAGAGATATAAAAGTACATGATAATTTTTTTTAAAACAATGATTAATAATTCTAAAATTGTTAAAACTATATATAAAATCCATCCTATATATTTTTTAAAATAATTTAATAATATAGATTTTAAATCATATATCTATTTCAATATTTAAAAGAAATAATTTTTATTTAAATTATTAATCTTTAAAAAAAAGTTTCTTATAAAGACTAGATTTTTTTTATTAAAAAAAATCAGTTAGTTATTCGTGCTCAAATAAAAATAAACTAAATAAATCTTCAGTGAATAAATAAGTCATTTTTCCCTCTTCCACTTTCATCTTTTCTTTCCTTGTTTTGACACTCAATTGGAAAAGTATAATCTTTCATTTATACTCTAACATTTGGCTAGCTGTTTTTAAAATCAATTTAAATATGAAATTTTAAATAAGCTCAGACATTTCCAAGATTAATTGGTTGCTCTTCTTAAATGTTTTGATGGACACACCATTTACTCTAAGGAAGATATTTGTTCAAAAGATCAATAATTCTAGGTTGTAAATTAAAAATCTTTCAAAGACTTCATCCAAATCTAAATGCTCATGACAATTTAATTTGGTTTGTATATGTGCGTGTGCATGTGTTAAAAGAGTGATATAAACACTTTTAAAAAAAAATTAACAGACAAAAGCAAGCACTGTTTATAAAATATTGATCAACATTTAATAATCCAGTAAATCTGCTGAACGGCAGTTTCAAAATTCATTATTCAAAGAAAAAAAAAGAAGTTAAATAAAACAACAAATAGGCAATTAATAAGTACATTAGCCATTATTTTCTTATCTAGTGAAAGACCCTAGGGATAATCTTAAAATTGCTACTATATAAAATAAAATTTTAATTTTCTAATCCATAATGCAACCTTACTGCTATGACTGCAATGTCAGAAAAGTAATATCTATACATTTAACATTATTTAAGCATCACACATTTTTATCATCATCATCATAATCAATTTCCATTACAAAAAAGAGAGCAAATTTTATTTATTTATTTTGAAAAAGAGAATGATTATAGGAATATATTCGCAGATGTACACATTTACATTTGAATAAATATGCTGTCTGTCAATTTACTATTTTTTTGTCTTTGTCATGTATTTTTTTTTTAATTATTTTTTTTTTGTTAGAATATATATAATTTTAAAATTAAATTGTATCATTGTTATACATATGTAAATGTTAAAACCATTTATATTGTATTTATAATAAATCTAATAACATTCAAGACTAGATAGGTATTCAATGTTGTCGATTAAAGGATGTTGCCTTGACAACAGATTGTTGATTGTTAATAATAATAACATTGTTTAAGTGTTGGCTGCTTTCATGTATTTGTATTTATAATGTATGCACTTGTTTGTTTAAAACACATATGATGTAGGCTTCACTATTATCTACAATTTTGTGCACTCATGCAAAGGATACTAAGGATGCAAATGTTTATAACATTATTGTTACATATAGGATTCCATATTTTTGCAGATTGTTTTAGAACAAATAAGCTACTGTATTTTCCAACATATAGGACACACTTTTCCTTCCTCAAATGGGCTGCATCTTAGGCACGGGTAATCAAACCTATGAGTTGAAATTTCAGTCAGTCTAAAATTTCTGGTTTACATTAATATACATATATAAGTATACTTTTGTAAAACAAAAAATATTCTCAAATATTTATAAATACACATGTATATAAGCATCACATAAATTATATATAACTACACAATATAGTGATACTAATATATATATATTCTCTCATAATCATATCGATATCAGCAAAAGATGTTCAAAATAATATTCTCATAATTTTTTAAAAAATATTTAAAAATTAAATAGTTAAAATATAACAAAAAAGTTCTCTCAAAAATAGAAATTTACCCACAAGATAAATAACATACAATTCAGAACCTACCCTGACACCTCTCTGAGGAGTGCCAAAGCACGAAACCATGGTCAGAGGTTTGGGAGGGGGTTCCTGACAGAGATATTTTAAGTGCTGGCTCTGGCTAAGCATTTATCATAAAGCTTGTAGAGGAATTGGCAATCCTCATTGTTTATAACTTACAAGCTTGAGAGATAGGGTCATGTGATCTATGACTCTTATTTTGACTATTTATAGTCTCTGCCATAAGTCTTATGCAATTTTATATTGCTAAGATCACTAATATATGGTATGGCTGAAGATCTATCAGCCACATATAGCTATTTGAGTTGGATAGCTGAGTTTGAAGACATATAGATGTCTGAAAATTTCAGATTTTCCACTTAATATATAACTTTTAGATAAGTGCTTGGCTTTGGGTTGGTATTTTTAGATCTAGTGTCTGAACCTACCCTGACACCTCTCTGAGGAGTGCCAAAGCACGAAACCATGGTCAGAGGTTTGGGAGGGGGTTCCTGACAAAGATATTTTAAGTGCTGGCTCTGGATAAGCATTTATCATAAAGCTTGTAGAGGAATTGGCAATCCTCATTGTTTATAACTTACAAGCTTAAGAAATAGGGTCATGTGATCTATGACTCTTATTTTGACTATTTAACCTTCAAAATGTTTAGCTCTGGAGATGAATTTCTGTGTTTTGAGAATGAATATTAAAAGGTAGTGTTTTTTGTTGATATAAATAACTATAAAATTAGTATGGCAGCAAATCATTATGGAAATTCATGGAAAAATGTAGATATTTATTTATTTTCTTAAAAATGTGTATAAAAAAGGATGTATTTTATATACCACTGCCTCTTATATACTGGTAAATACAGTAATTATTAGCAATAAATACTGCACTTGTTAGCTTACCACTTATGTATGGTTCTGAGTTAGTGACAAATACAAACACAGTACATTGCATGAATTCCCCACTAAAAATAGATACCAGTTAATGGACTAATATTGGATTGCAAGCAGAGTTGCCTATAGGCTAGTATCCTGAAAAAATCCTAGCTCATGTGGGAATTCTTCAGTTGTTTCATTCTCTCTTCATTTCATTATAATATTAACTAATTTATAATTCAAACAATAAATTAAGTGATTAAGATAAAAGTTGGATGCTGGGAGGTTGCATTAGATCCTAAGATCTAGGTGCAGTGCTCTCAGATCCACGGCTCCTGACTGACGAAAGTTTCACTGGAGATATTAAATGAGTAGGCACTAGATAAGTGTGATTTTAAAAGAATAAGATTAATTTACTAACTTTATGCTATAATAATGACCCTTTTCTTCCTCTAGTATTTTGTTGACACAACGACAATTTTAACATTCACTAGATTAATGCATAACTTTTAAAACTATAATAACAGCTAAAACTTAATAACAAATAGAATCTACAATCTGTTATCAAGTCAATTTCTATAGATAAAAGTTGAACTAATCAAACTTTTATCTATACAGGTTTACTTTAAACACTGCAGATTCTTTTGATTTAGTAAGCTTCTATTTTATATCTATAGATATTGCCTTGATAAATTGTCTATTACATTGATTTATTAAGATTTAGCTGTTATCATGTGCATTACATTTGGAAACACGTGTAATGTATTTGATACAATTACTATTTTCATTGCATTTTCCATTCTAATGTGTATTTCACCTATTTCTAATTGTTTATTTTGTTGCTATAGACTGTAAGTGATTAATTTTGATAGATATTAGTTGAACAATCTTCTAAATCTGCTGTAAATAAAAAATTTTAAGAACTATTTTCATTTACTATTACTGCTGTTTAAAACCTCTAATCATCGGTTCCATCCTTTTTTCTTTTCAAAATAAACATTAAACAAGGCAAAACTCTCCATACAGTAGTGCCACCCTGTGCCAAACAGAGTAATTAATGCATGTCAGAAGGCTTGTGCATAAAATCCCTATCTAATGCCTACTCATCCAATATCACCAACTAGTTTCTGGCTTGTGGCCTTCTTCAGTGAGGAGTTTTGGGTCTGAAAGCACTGCACCTAGATATCCTATCTCAGACTCAAAACTCCTCACTGATGAATGCCACAAGCCAGAAACTAGTCTGGGGATATTGGATCAGTAGACATTAGATAGGGATTTTATGCACAAGCCTTCTGACATCCATTGATTAGTCTGGTTAGCATAGGGTGGCACTATTATATGGAGAGTTTTGCCTTGTTTAATAACAATTATGTGCTAGTATAAGAGAAAGTGATCATGTAATGTTTAGTGGTTTAAAATATACATTACATATAAACATATGATTATATAATTAAATACTATAAACAATTAAAAGTCTGATTTTCCTCCTTTCTTTACAAAAACTTTATTTCCTGTATATATATCCACTAGTTTATTATGTTCAAGGTTTCAACTATAATTAATTTATAGTCATTTTTTTTTACTTTATTTTTTATTGTTTATTTTTGATTTTTTATGTTTTTGGTTTTATTAAGTGGATAGTTATGGAGGTTGTTATAATGTAATGTGTTTTTTTCTAGATCCTTGAAAATGATTATAAATTAAATATAATTGAAACGTTGGATATAATGAACAAGTAGATATATATGTATATAGAGAAATCAAAGTTTTTGTAAAGAAAGGAGAAAAATGAGACTTTTAATTGTTTATAGTATTTAATTATATAACAACTATTTTATGATTACATAAAAACTATAATTTTATAAATTTAATTTTTTAAAAATTTCGCTTTAATGAAAATATAGGGTTAAACATTAGTCTACAGAACCCTATAAAATGTTGTGAAAAAAAAAATTATTTTATATTAACTTGTGAGTTACATTAAAAAAGGTAATATCTAAGTCATTTAATTTGTCTTTTCAGTTTAATTCTATTCTTTTTTGCAATTTTTGTCATAATGTGTACCTATAAATTCTATCCTCCAGCTAAATGCAAGCCATATATGATTGTTTACATTATTATTAAAGTGTTAAAATTAACTAGTTTTGCCTTTAAAAAAATAATAGAAGGGTTTATTTTATTTCCTACAAAACCATATTTTACATAGTGTCATTAAAAAGTTTGAGATATGGCTGCAAGGATTTATTATTACATTTACTTTTTCAAAAAATAAAAATAATAATTAACTTTTAATTAAAATTTTTATTTTATTTATTTATTTGTTTTTACTAAAGAGATGTTTAATTTTGTTTTCTTTGAAACTGCTATATGCTAAGATAAAAAAAAGTTCATTAAGAATTTTTTTTTTTTTTAAAAAAAAGATCCAGTTAATTAACAAAGATTATTAACAAAATATAAAGATTTTAAAATAATGCTTGCTTTATAATGATACTAACTAAAATTTAAGCAAAAAAATTAAAATATATATATGTTTTATGTGTAAATATATACATATTTGATAGTTTGACGAACATTTAAGTAAAGAAAGGAATTGTAAGCAAGTGGTTGCTTTTCTGTGTGAATGTTTTTAATATTTTTATTATGGCTGCAAACTATCATTGATCTGATAACTTTTAATCCAGACGTGGTTAAAAACTGTCTCTTCAAATTTTCAGTATTATTTCAGCATGAATTGCGATCCGTTTAGGTCAGTTTTTGTTAATCCAGTTTTTCTGATCCATAACTTCTCTTTTAAAGTATTACACCAAAATTTTATATATCATTCATGCAAGTCACATGGTTTTTATGTAAGCCTTTCATCATTTCTTGGGATTTAATTTAAGATATTAGTTGACAGTTCTATTAGTACATAATTAAACCCAACTTTATTTCCATCTCCTACTTCCTTTAATGATATCAGTAATATTTATTTGTTTTCCCACCCATGTATTTTACTTTTAATAATGTTTTGTTACTCTAACATAAATATCTTCATTCCTTTCTGTGTGGTTTAAAATTTTGCTATTCTATTACGCATTCAAGTTCAAATTCATAAATAAGTTCTGGTAAAATGGATTTATTAAAAACATTTCTTTTCAAGTGCAAATATATATTTCCTTTTCATAGTAAGTTATTTGTATTAAAAATACCATATCCAAGCTTAATTTTATTCTCATCTATTAAATTTCCATATGTATTTATATTAATAATCTAATCAACATGTTTTAGTTGTTAATTTCTAATTCAGTACTATTTTATTTTTGCCTTTCTTGAAAAACCATTGAACATTAATATAGCCTTATTTAGCATTTATCTTTAGTCATATTTTTTCGCTTTAATCTAATAACTTGAAAACTCTGAAGCATAAAACAAACACATTGTCTAAAAAAATTAAAATGACTTATATGGTCTCCATTTATTTTTATTCCTTTAGTTTCTCATTTTAATCACAAAATATTTCCTGTAAAATTATTCTTATAATTTTTGGATAAAGCAATCATCCTAAGATATCTTTTGTCAATTTTAATCTTCTTAATATAATCATATAATATATTCACTGCTATTGCATTTTGATATATATATTTCAAAATTTAATATTAACAGAGTCTATGATTTAATATTCCAAGATTTTAATCACTATTAAAAGATTTAAAGAATTTAATGTCTTTTCATAATCTATAATTCCAAGGCAAAATAATAATCCATACTTATTGGTCCTTTCTACAACTTTTGATAATATAAAGATGTCATTTTCTGTGCTATAATAAATCCATTTTGTTCTTTTGACTGGTTTAACTCTAAAGCTCTCTGTCAATGAATTGTAATGATTTTAATAAAAAAATTAACATAAAACTAACAAAAGAGTGAAAGACATGTAATTTTGAATATTTTTTTCTTAAACCTCAATATTATTATTGCGTTCTTTCAATCAACAGATACTTTTATTATTTAACTAATTGGTAATAATTTTTCTAAATTTTTACTTGCATCTTTTAAAATATCGATAACAATTCCACCATTTCCTTGAATTTGTTTATGGTTCATAAACTTTATTTCATTTCTCACCTCCACATTTAAAATAATTGGAATTATAAAAAATATTATAATCAAAGATCAATTTTTCTTGTTCTTTAGTTTATTACTATGTAGTTTTTTTTATATAACATTTTCATATACTTCATGTCATTCTTTTTGTTAGTAATAGTGAAATCGTTTCTACATAACTTCAAAGTAATGTTTTTTCAACATTAAATGTTCTTTATTTTTGGGGGATTTTTGTTTGCTTTCTCTAATACTTCACAATTATATTTCACGACCATTTTATACAATTTCAAATATTAAAAAAATAATTAAATGATTTATTGTAAAAGTCATAAGAAATTCAAGCACAAAAAATGACAAAACTGAAGACGTAATTTGTGGACGTTAAACTCCAAAGCCTGCCACTTGATCACTGCACTGAACCACACAGGACAGATTCTAAATATTTAATTCTTCTTAACAGATCATTTAAAAATATCTCCATACTTCTTTTATTCATTCATTATTTAAATTCAATTGAAAATTTATTATTGGCATGTGAATTATTGCTTTTTTATATCAGTTATCCATCTTGCTATTCTATGGCTATCTTTTATCATTGAAAATATATTCAATCTCCCAATGGACCATTTTTTCCAACATATGAGGGGAGACTCAAAAATAATTGAAATCATTTTCTGGTTTGCTATATGTTGTAGTATATACTTCTGCTGTTACATGTTGCAGAAATTCTTCCGCATCAATCTTCCAAATGACATCACTGTGTGAAATTGTGGGGCCGTGTAGCACATTCTTTTGTAAAGTGCATTTCACATAATTATAAATTTTTTATAATGGCTGAAAAGTTTGACAATGTAAAACTCTGTTTTCCTTTATAGAAAATGGCAAAAAAAAGTAGTAACACTTGAAAGAGATTATAAGAAAGCTGATCTCATCAAAATATAAGTTTATGAGTGGTTTAATTGAAATTTTAAATTTACCATATCCCTAAAAAGTATTCAAAGTCCGACAATGCTGATTTTTTTTTTGACACAAACGGCAATTTTTCTCTCAAATTTAGTTCATAATGGCCAAGCATTTTATCTGCAAGTTCTGAAAATTTAAATGATATGGTAAAATGTAAACATCTTATTTTGTTGCAAAGAAAACAGTGCAAGTTCCACCTCTAAAAAATGTCATCGCTCAATATGTGTGAAACACTTTTTAATTAAATTCAGCATGCTGTAGCTTATCTATTAGCAAAATTGCTCTCTCACTTCCTGTGATTTTTTAAAATCTCTTGAATAAAAAATTGCCCCCCCCCCTTTCGCGAACTTAGAACTAGGGGGAAAATGACAAGAGGTGTTAAAATGCACCACTTTGCAAAAGTTTCAGGACAACACCAAGAAGTGACAAACTGGTTTGGTACATTGCATTAAATAGACTATACTTTTTAAAGTGATTCAATTTGTAGTACCTAAAAATAAATATACAATTTTTTATTGCAGAATTCCAATTATTTTTGGATTCCCCTATGTATATGACTTTTCAATAAAATAATCTGCCAAAGTATGTTTGTGAAAAAATATTTTTTTTTATCTCAATATATATATATAGTGCTTGCAAAATAAGCTCTTAACAAAACTTTGAGAATATCCTCAACCCCAGACTGATTTCTGCTTCTGGAGTCATCAGTGAAGCAGAAACTGTTCTGGGATTGAGGATATTCTCAAAGCTTGCTAAGAGCTTATTTTGCAAGCTCTATATATAAAATTTGTAAATACAAGCTTTATTAAATAAAGTCATGTGATGTCTGACTTGATTTTTTATCATTAATACATATACATATTTAAAAATAATAAAAAATAAATTAAAAAAATATTTTTAAAAAAATGTTATAGATAATATAAAATAGTGATAAATATTTACTACTGAAAAAACATATATCTAAATAAAGATAATGCTATTATTGCATGTTTCCCAATTCAAACCACATAATTTTAATTTAAACATCATCATTGTCAACTATTATCAATCCAGTACAGGATGATCTCTCCAAGTTTAATCCATCATTTCCAATCTCTAGCCTCTTTTCTCCACATAACCCATGAACACTTTCTTATTTCATCCATCCATCTCATATGTGGTCTCTTTTAGATCTCTTACAATCTCTTGGAATCCAGTTTGAGATTTCAATTGTCCATCTATTATCATCTCTTCTGGAAATATGTCCAGCCCAACTCCACTTCAGTCTTTTAATTCTTTCAATGATGTCAGTAACACTTGTTTGTTTTCTTACTCACATATTGCGTTTTAGATATCTTCTTGTTATTCCTAACATGTACCTCTCCATTCTTCTTTGAGTGGTCTGAAGTTTTCTGGATTGCTCTTCTATTAAGTATCCAAGTCTCAGATCCATAAGTAAGAAATGGTAAAATACATTTATTAAAAATCTTCCTTTTCAAACACATAGGCATATTTCCTTTTAGTATTGTTATTTCTATCAAAAGGACTCCAAACAAGTTTTATTTTATGATTAATTTCATCCATTATGTTTTCATCTGTTGCAATAATCTGACCAAAGTATTTATAATTATTAACTTCTAACTCATTATTATCAATCTTTATTTTCATCTTTTGAAAAAATCCATTGAACATTCCTTTATTCCTTTTAACATTTATCTTTGGTCCTACTTTCTTAATTTAATCTGATAACTCCTGCAACATTTCCTGAAGCTCTAAAGCATTGTTTGGAAAAACAACTACATCATCTGCAAAATCCAAATGACTTAAATAATCTACATTTACTTTTACTCCTTTAGTTTCCCATTTTAATCCACAAAATACTTTTTGCAGCACTGCTGTAAAAGGTTCTAGAGATATGGAGTCACCCTGTCTTACACCCTTTGCAACGTTAATCTTCTTAATATCATTATGTAATCTAATTATTGCTGTTGCATTTTTATAAATATTTTTCAGAATATAACAATAGTATCCTGGCTCTATATTTTGATGATTCAATGGTTTAATCACTGAAGAAATGCATATAGAATTAAATATCTCTTCATAATCTACAAATTCAAAGCATAATGACAACTCATATTCATTGGTCTTTTCTATAACTTTTCTTAATACTTGGATATGATCTACTATACTAAAACCACTTTTAAATCCAGCTTGTTCTCTTGGTTGGTTGAAATCCAATGTTCTCTGTAGACGAGTAGTAATTATTATCTTGGTAAAAAATTATATAAAACTGATAAAAGGCTGATAGGTCTGTAATTTCTAATATCTTCTTTATCACCTTTTAAAAATATTAATATTAATACTGCAATCTTCCAATTTTCCGGTACATCTTTATCATTTAGACATTTAATATATAATTTTTCCCAAATTTCTTTCTATTTCTTCACCTGCTTCTTTTAATATACCTATTATAATTCTATCATTACCTGGAGCTTGTCCTTTCTTCATAGATTTAATTGCATGTCTCACTTCTTCATTTAAAATTATGGGAAATTCAGAAGATATAACAGAGGTACTTATTCTTTAATACTATATAATTGATAGAACTCTTCTACCCATTTTATGATGTCATCTCTTTTTTAGTAATAGTTGCATCTTTTTTTCTTATTGGAGATATAACTTTATTACCAATAACAAAATGCTGTTTTACACTCTTGAGACTTTTATTCTTTTCTACAGCTTTCCTTGCTAATTCACAATTATACTTTCTTTTATCATTATCAACTCTTTTTTGTACCATTTTACAAAATTCGAGATATTCAATCCTTTTTTATGCATAATTTTTATATATCTTCATATTCCTTCTTTTCTTCACTAATTCTTTAGTCTCAGTAGAAATTTTATTAGTCAATTGCTGCTTTATTCTACTATCTATTTTTGTTGCAGTTTTTAAAAATGTATCAGTTATTTTCTTATTAATTTCATTCAAATCTGAATTATGTTCAAAATCTACTAATACTTCGGAAACCAATTTGCAAGTTCTAATTTAAGTTCATTAGAATGTTTCGCAAGATTAGGAATATCAACTGTAAAAATTGTTTTTCTTAATAATTTTTATCTCTCTAGTTTTGCATTAACATGTATCTTACATCTTATTAAACAATTCAAAACAAAACAACACTCTCCATATAGTAGTGCCATCTTGAGATAGTGATCATGTGATGTTTAGTGATCTTACATCTTACTAATCAATGATCACTTCCTGTATTGAATTTATTAAGAACATTAAAATCTTGAAATATGTATTTTCTGTTAGTCAAAATATAATCCAATTCTGCTGTACCTTCATTTGGATGCTTCCATGTCCATTTCCTTTTAACATTTTTCTCAAAAATAGAATTCATAATATAATTTTTTTTTTTTTTTTTGCAAACTCCACAAGACTATTTCCTCTCTCATTCCTATTACCATAACCAAATTTACCTACAGCAGTTTCATCTTTCATTTGTTAACCAATTCTAGCATCAAAGTCTCCCATAACAATTTTAAAATGTTGTTTACTCTGATCAAAAGTCTTTTGTACATCCATATAAAAATCTTCTACAACTTCATCACTATGAGATCTTGTTGGGGCATAAACTTGAATTATCTGCATTTGGTATCTGCTATCAAGTTGAATAACCAATCTTGCCACTCTGTATGATACACTCTCCACAATGTTGTTCTTTCACTTTTTATTTATAATGAATACTACTCCATTTGTACTTCCAATATTTCTTAATTTGTAATACAGTATATGTCTACTTTTTAAATCAATTGTCTCTTCACCTTTTCTTCTAACTTCACAAAGTCCAATAATGTCCCATTGAATATGAGACAGTTCTTCCAATTCTTGCAATATTCCTTCACTTAAAAGTGATATACAGTTGTACATACTTAAATAAAAAGCTATCATCAAATGGCAGCATGGATTCGCAATCAGGGCATTCTTAGTATTCCTCGAGTTTGGCCACCAACTACTGCCTTGGCTTGTAACTTTACAGCCTCCTGGAAATAAGGGTCATGATTTATTTTTGTCTGTCATGATTGTATATATAGAACATTTTTTTCATTTACACACACATTCACTCTGCCTTATCAGGCAACTGAGAAGAAAGATCAAGGGTGTTTCTTGATCTTAAACTCAGTGGTAAAAAGCCAATAAACTCACTGCTGGCAAATAAATGTTGGTGAGCATGTTCATATACTATATGAATAATCACATAGTAATAACAACTGCAATTACATGAACATATGGAGTGGACATTAAGAATTTGCCATACTTGGTTCCTTTAAGCCTCCAAGAGGCATCAAAGGCCTCCATTCAATTAATAAAATATTATATATATTAACACTTTAAATAGAAAAACAAAAATTACTTATTTTTTTAAACTTCTTTTACACAATTTATTTTTTCCTTTTTTTAAAAAATACAATTATTCACCAAATTAAATAAGCCTTTTTTAAAAAAAAAAAAAAATGCATATATATTATTTTTTTAATATTCAAGTCTATTCCTTACTTTAATTTTTAAAAATCATTTATTATTAACAGGAAAACTACTCATATTCAATTTCAAAAACAAAGAATATAAGAAATGTTGCCATATTTTCAGTACATAAAATTAAATTTGCACACATTAACACTTGATTCTACAATTACTGTTTTTATGAAGGCAGAATTTGAAAAAGCAAGTTTTAGGTAAACAATCTATTAAAGTAAATTAAGATTGCGTCCTTCATTTCTTTTTATTTCTATGTTAATTTACTGTAAATTTTTTAGCACAATAGTCATAAAATGAAATGAAAATATATTTTAATGAAAGTATAGCGCCACTTAGTGAGCAACATTCAAAGCTTACCGAATCTAATTTCAATGCACTTTGAAATGAGGCCTATCAACCCTGTTAAAATGAATGATTCTAAAATACTGCATTGTTACATTGCAACATTCCAATTTTTTTAAAGTCTTTTTTCATACTCATTTTTTCATATAAAAAAAAAGCTATTCATATTACAGAAACAATCAAAAGAGAAATTAAAATTTAATCCTTCATTTATTTCTAATTTAATTTGCAAATACCCCTAAAATTTATTTGCCAAATTAAATGAAAATGTTTGTTAAAAAATATCGTAATGTCTATTGTGCATGAGTTATAACTTACCAAACTGACTGAACATGATTTGAAATGCATCCTGCCAACACTGTTAAGTTGGCCAACCCTAAAATATTGGTGTTTTCGAAACTGAATACATGTAAAAAAATTTGAAGAAAATCTATTTAGTAGAAGTTAAAAATCTGATATAAGATTTGACCCAAATAAACAGAAGCTCTTAAGTTAAATAAAAATATTTAATATACAAACATATTAAAATTATTATTATTATAATAGTTATTATGTAAATATTAATACAAATAATAATAATAATAAGTACATTTTTATTTTTTTATTAATATAAAAAATATAATATTGACAATAAAAAGTCACTGTAGGAGCAGTAATTTAATTTTTTCTCTACCGCCATCTATTGTAAACTTGAGTAATCAATGAACTTCCTAGACTAATTTCTGCATGATGGACACTTTTTAATGCTATCCAATGATTACACAAACTTTTAATAGATGGATTGATTAAAATAAATAGAGTAAATTACTGCTTTTATTGTAGTTGTTGAAACAATTAAAGAAAGACGTGATGGATTAAAATAAATAGAGTAAATTACTGCTTTTATTGTAGTTGTTGAAACAATTAAAGAAAGACGTGATGCTTTGTTTGGTAAATTAAATAGTTTGGCATTTCCAGGAATGTATAGCCACTTTAATAATTCTAAGATTTATAATGAAGAAGTCAAAAATATAAGATTCAATTATTACTAATCATTTTTTAACCTGGCACAATCATTAATCTGAAAAGCATAGGGATTCAAGGGTACTAATTTAATGCTATTACACCTATATGTCAGAGGACTTTCAAGAATTAAAAAGAAATCGATTTCCAGTCAAACATCTTATCATATATATGTAATATATAGGGTATATGAGCACAGACTTTCACATAACCCACCACTCTCCCATTCTATCTCATATAATCATTGAATAAAATGATTTAATAATTGCTGTTTCTAATTTAATTTACTTCAGCATTTTATATTAAAAATTATATTATGAGATCTTTTACCAATAACCTCAATAAAGCAAGAACTCTTACGGCTACTAATAATTTGCGCAGTCTTCTAATGCTATTTAGTCTAAAATCTCACAGAATGTAGTCATATCAAAAAATAATGAACTCTTATTTCATATATATACTAAAACAGAATATTAATTTTCAGCAAAATATAAGTATATACATTAATAATTTGCTTGTGTCTAAATATGTAGGTATATTGGTTTATATATATGTAGATATTTAAATGTTTTTCTTTCTCTATGTAGATATATACACACATACATGATGTTAAACGCTCATTTTATTATGTAGTTTTAAAGATCAGAACCCATTACTAAGTTTACAAAGTAGCTTTGAATATAATTACGCTAAATCAAATTATGATATGGAAGAAATAGAAAGTCAAATAACTTCTGGCAGAAACGTAAATCATCGTATTTAACAATATATTTCCTTTATTATCTCCCCCCCCCCTCTTTAAATATATCTACTGTTTAATTACAAGTCCATTTCTCTATATACTTTTAAAAATAATAAATCGTATGGTTGATGGCTCAAAAGATTATGTAATATTCAGATGAGAATCGATCTAAAAACATTTAGATGAATAATCAGCACGTAACTGTATCTTTAATTACTATCATAAGGTTTTTTTTACCTCTTTGCCGTTGAAGTTGTATATAGTCATATAGATAAATAATTTCTTCGATATAATTTACTGTTTTTTGTACTCATAAAAAAAAAAAAAAGAAGCAGTTTATAATTTTCGTATTTCAATTGTAGACTTAAATATTGCGAAATTGTATGAGAAAAATATCTGTTACAATCTTCATAATTCGCAACCTTAAATTTATCAATTTCAGTCACACATTTGACCCTGACCAACGTGCTTTAACATCTGAACTCAGTAATATTTACAGTACTCAACCACCTTCCTTACAATGTCAATGACATATTACTGGTTCAAATGATGTCATTTCCTGCTCAAATAAGGTAATAAACAATCAATGAGTTGTTTTATGAATTCGTTTAGTAAAAAAATATTAATCGGCAATTAATGGAAAAGAAAAAAATATCTTTTTTTTGCTATAAAAAAGTTAATCCGAATACCGTTCAATTAAACATTAATTAAATAGATTTAAATAAATGTCAGATATTGCTAATTAAATTTTAAATGTTGTTTAATTTTTACATGGCAATCAAAACATTGGTAATAAGTTCATTAAAGTGGTATTATATTATTATTGAAAAACGGCATATAGAGAATAAATGTATAAAACAAGCAAACACTTTTATTAAAAGTATATAGTTGAAGTAGTGATTAGGTCAATCTTTTAACAATTGCAAGGATATGAAATCAATCCTGACTAATAGTAGTGATGAAGAAGATGACTGATGAATTAATAAAATGACCCTGCATCCAGATTTTTGGGGTAAATATTTTTAAATATTCATATAAACAGCTGCGTGTGTAGCCAAAAAATATTTCAGCAACAAAATGAAAAAGAATACATTTTTAAAACTTTTTTTTGTGATTAAGATTCACATCAGAAACTTTATGTTCATCAGCAAACTATTAGTAGATAAGCCAAATGATACTACTTTGTGCATAAACTTCATAAAGTTAGAATTAATATTATCAAACCTAAGCAGTGGAAATATCTTCATATAAAATAGATGGGATCAGTCTGATAACAAAAAGATAAAAAATAATGATATAAAATTGTAAGCATCTAACTCAGTAACTCAAGTGAAAGCAAAAAGATAAATCAAGAGTTAACAGTTGTGGTGCACGATATGTCTTCAACCATTAGTGAAGGATATTTCAACTTGTAATCATATTTTTTTTTGTTTTTATAATCAATGCATTGAAAATCATATAATAAATCTGAGTCTTCTATCCATAAGATAATAACATTTAGATGTTGATTTACTAACGAATAATAACTCGATAATAAGTAGAACATCCCCATTAAACTAACTCCTTGCTGAAGCAAAGAGATTAAAAATCTCAGCATGGGGATTAAGATAAATTATTGTTATAAAGACTATTAGAATTGTATCAACAGGAATTTAATCATTAATAAGACTTGATGTATAGTTATTCAGAAAAAGAAAAACTCAAAATTGTATTAATGGAAGATATCTATTGATTTATACTTATGATTTAGTATGATGATAGAAAGGAAGAATCAAAAGCTGATGGATAAACAACATCAACTCAAGATAGATAAATGGATTGAACAGCTGTATCAGCTTGCCACATGAATACTAGAATATTTATCACATGGTTCTTTGAGCAGATGACTATATGATTATTTACTTAATTCAACACTTTAAACTATATATTTAAAATAACTTTGTCAATAAATATTAATTTCATTAATTATTTTAATAACTGAAATACAGGGCTTATTATATACCTGTATCGATATATGTAATATATAGAGTATATGAGCACAGACTTTCACACAACCCACCATTCACCACTCTATCTCATATCACTGATACATTTAAACACATATATGTCTAAAAGATAAATAATCACCAATATACATATTTCATGCTAAACTAGCAATCATCAGTTGGTCCACATTAATAATTTTAGTAAGCATTCGTAACTATATTCACAAAAAGGTTTATTCATTGACTTAAAAAGGTCTCTTAGCATAAGGCACTGTGATCAGTCAATTAAAAATCCCTTCAACATTGCTTTCCATCTAATTCTTAATCAAAAAATATCATAGTACTTAGAGTAACAAGATTATTTATTAAAGCAATAATTCTGATCAATAATGTGGGGGGGGGGGCAGGGGAAAATCCTATAAAGCGAAAGATAATATATAGTTTTAAATAGAATCTAAATATGAGATGCTAAAATAAACTATGTTATGAGAAAAAGTTGCAAATAATAATAAAATAACGTGTGATGGGACACAGAAGCTCATTGGCTATACATCCCACACTGTTTTCAAAAGAGAACTTATATTCATGATTTATTTGTTAAAGTGGGTAAGAAAAAGATAAACAGAAAATCACTAATACATACATATGTATATTAAGATCTTTGCCAAAGACAGTTTGGATGAAATACTTAATAGATAACTACAAAATAAATAAAACATTTTGTACTTGATAAAATATGTTTATTCTCTAGTTAAAAAAAACAACAAAACATTTATCTGCAACTAATGGATAGCTAGTTTAATTATTTATGGGCAATATCTGAAAAAAAAAAATATCCTAAATTTATTTGTGGCCTTCACTTAGCCTAGACTCAGACCTAAAATCCTGGGCAGAAAAGGAAAATATCATTTACGCTATGAAGTCCTTGGGAAAGTTATAAAATAATGTGACAAGATTAGATGGTTGGAAAGGGAGAGAAGGGAGTGTACTTGAAAGAGATAAATAATTCAACTAAAATTGTAAAAATATTTTAAAATTATATATATATAAAAGTAGAATAATTAAAACTGCAGTTTAGTTTAAGGCTTTATAATGACTAACTTCTGCAGTCAGCTTTTGATTGAAATTCTTTGAAAATTTCATAATAATTGTATATTTCATTTGTGCCATAATTTCATACTTAATATTCTGAAAACTGACTAAAAGCTGGACACATATAGCATTAATCCCTCTTCTAGATTATCAGAACAATCTCCGCTCTCTCACTATGACAGCATTGTTTATAAGGAACAGTTTTTTTTAAAAAGCGTTGGTAAATCTATTTAATTATTTCAAGATTGGTATTTTTCATTATTTTGGATATTCGAACTCAGACTTTCACATGACCCACAGCTTTTAGTGCCATCTTATATTGCTGACCCAGCTGATCACACACATGTTAGTGATTATTTATCTTTTCAACATGTGTGTGATCAGGTGGGTCAGCAATATAAGATGACACGGAGAGTTGTGAATCGTGTGAAAGTCTGAGTTCGAATCCCGCATATATTACATATATATAAATGCAGGTGTTAAGCCTGTACAATGTATTATTTGAAGTAGAAAAATAAATTATTAAAGGGGTGGTAAATAATGGCAAGCTATCCCCTATTTATCTAAAAGTCTATACGTAACTTACTTTAATTGATCACAGAATATATCTTTAATAAAAATTTAATATAGTATAATTGTTTATCAATTTATATAACTCAAAATTGTTTAAAAAAATAGTACTAATTTTCATTGATTTTTTATTTATATAAATTTGTTAATAAATTAGTTCATTTGTATGCAAGTAATAGAGTTAAATGGTTTTATTGACATAAATAGATCCACTTATATATATAATTATAAAAAAATAAAACTTTGACACATTTAAATGTCATTAAACCAGTTGTTAATATATATATGTAGTGAGAAAGGAAAATTAAGATAAGAATTAATATTAATATAAAACAGGTTTTTTTTTTTTAAATTAACCTTTTAAAAAATATTTGATTTTTTTTTAAAAAAAAATAACTGTACTTAACACCACTTTTTTTTTTTTTTTTTAAAATGGGAAGAAAGAAAAAAAACTGACAGCGAACAAGTTCATAGAGTTAATAAAATTCCAGTTAAGTTATTGAGATTTATAACAAATGGGTTTGAAAAATTAATACTTATAACTAATAACAATCATAATTACTAGTATCCAATTAATAATTTTTCAATAAATTGACTGCAGTTTACAAATTATTAAAGGTGATTAGAGGATCAACACCCATAAAAATATGGTAACGTGAAAATTTATGCAGCACAGAATTAAAATTATATTTTTATAGTTAGCAAGTTACTCATCTTTATCAACCTCGATTAATCTATAATCTTGACTTACAAACAGACAAATGCTTTAAAACCTAAATGAAAAACCCTACTTGAAAATGATCAGGAATGTTAAAATTTTAATAAAATTAGATTGTGTGTGTGAGGGGGGGGGGAGGTTAAGATAATAGACGGAAATATGATTCAATAAAAAATATAAAATCCATTATTGAAAGTATTTTTTTTTAAATTAATTTGATTTAACAAATTTGCAAAGTGCATTTGGCAAAGTAAATTGGTTTGGATATTTCGAAAACTAAGATTTAAAAAAAAAAAAAAAAAAAGCACTTTTACGTAATCTATAGGTGAAAAATATTTGTATAATTAAATTAGAAAAGAGAGAAAGAGAGATAATCATGCATTTAAGATAAAGTTGTCGATTATCTAACTAAAATAGAACTAAATTTGAAAATTAACTTCTAATAATTTTTATTATTATTTTACTGAAAATAAGTTAGAAAAAAAAATATATTATTTAAAAATCATCATCATTGCTAGAAGCCATTTATAAATAACTATGGCCATATTAAGTTCACAAGAAAACAAAAATAGTTAAAAATGAATCTCGTGATAATTATACAAAGTAATGTGAGAAACAAATATGTCCATTATATAAGGCTAAGATGTGATGCTGATTTAAACTTCTGCTGCAAAAACAAATTTATCAAAATTAAGTGACTGCAAAAGCAAAAAAAAAAAGATTATTCATAATAAATAAATAAATGCACTACTAAAAAAAAAAAATTATAAGCGATTTGAACAAAAGAGACAAGACATTTTTAATAATTGAAAAAGAAAACATAAGAATGAAGTAGTTGGTATAGTAATGAAAGAAAATGGGAATTTAATGTTTATAATATTATGTACGATTTAGAATTTCAAAATATTCTCACAAACAATATCAAATTTTATAAGTATGTATGTTTCGGTTGAAGTCATTAATCGGTTAGTATTAATAATTACAGGCTAATATTAATAATTACAGATTATTATTAATAATAACCAAATAAGGCGGTCAAAGTTATTAATTTTTAGAAATTTCACATGAAACAGTAGTTATTCATAATTCTTGACTATCAACAGTAAATGTAAATAAATTTGAACAACATTGGGTTCGTGATTTAATACATTTCAATACCATTAGGGTAGCAACTAACAATATTAAACATAATACATTTCAATACCTTAGGTTGGAAGCTTCTCTATATTCCAGAGGAAAGGAGTCATATCATTATTGTGTTTTGGATAACTATTCACTTAGCGCTGATTACTAGGTTATTGGAAGAGATTGTTTTTATTTTTGTCTAACGTGATATTGTTTTTACATTTTCATAAATTTTACATTACCTATAAGCATAATTTGAACATAATGAAAAAACAATTTAATGATAAAATGAATAATTTGAAATTGAAAAAGAAACCAAAAACCATCAGTTATTTACAAGAGAAGAATATTATTCATTTTTGCTAAAAGTTAAAGAAAACAAAGAGTTTTCCAGCCAAATCATCTGCAGAATACCAATGTTTATCACAATGTGATATTGTAAAAATTGGAAGGAGTTGAAAAACTCATCAGTACCCATTTAAAATGAAAATGAATCAATTCTATACTTTACACTTTTTTGGAAGGGAATTTTCAATTAATTCATGACATCCATATTACAATTGGTCCTTCCGGATGAAATAGGATAATGCAAGAGTTTAAGGCAAAATATAAGGTCATTGTAGAAAATGTCTCATTGTAGAAAATGTCACATTGTATTTAATTCTTTATAAAAATGTAAAATTCTTACCTAATTAAAGTTTCTCTATTTGTTTCATATTCCTCATTTGTATAATTTTATCATAATTTGATAAATACAACAATAAATAAACAAAAATTACTAAATATTAAAATTAATAAATAACATAATATTATACAATATATATATATATTTACATTTACCAAACTCCTACTGATAATTATTAATAATTATCTGGTTAATATGATTTATATGGATTACTTATCACTTTGACCAAAGGATCCTGGTAATTATTAATAATTACTTGGGCAATGTAATTTTTACATATTTTTTATCACTTTGATGAAAACACTCAGTAATTATTAATAATAACCAAATTTATCACTTTATCGTAACATATACATTTTGAACAAATTAGATGTTTTATCTGGAAATTAAAAAGTTTTAAAAGATGAGACGAATAAGAGATGAATTGTAACAAAACAGTATTAGTAGAAAGAAAATAAAGGCTTTTCCCATTTTTTTTCAATCAAGAAATTAACATAATTTGAATTAGATGTGTAGAATTATGGGATTTCTTTTCATATAGTTAGCATACTGTCAATCTATTTAAATATCTAATGCTAGTTGGTAAATGGATATCTAGCTATTTTTAGCTAGAAAATGAAAAAAAGATGAAAAGATGCTCAAATTCTTCCATCATGCAATTGGAATCAGATTCTTCCAACATGTAATTGAAACCAGATTCTCCCAACATGCAATTGGAATCAGATTCTCCCAACATGCAATTGGAATCAGATTCTCCCAACATGCAATTGGAATCAGATTTTCCCAACATGCAATTGGAATGCCTGATGAACAATAATTTCTTTTTACCCTTTTCTATGAGAAATTGATGGAGTTGCATTTGCTCTGCAATTGGCTATTGGAAGTCATATAACTGCCAATAAATATATGAAGAAAAACTTTATATAGATGTCCGCCATCATATACAAAATGTACAGATATATGCTGATAGATATCGGTTCATTTCATAAGTCATAAACTAAATTCTTAAATACATTTGCAATCTTTTCAAATGAAGTAAGAAAATTGATTAATAATGCAATAAAATCCTTTTTCTTATGTGTTTTACTTTTAGAGGAAAAAAAAACAATCATTACAACATTTATAAAAAAGGATTAAAATTTCTTATATTCTAAATCAAGAATAATCTCTATTAATCATCTTGGGGAAATTCTAATAACTGAATTTTTAAATAAACTATTTAAAAATGGTTCTTTCTTAATTTTTGATCATAGTATCATTATTATAAATGTAAAAAGTGAGTGATAATAATGTAAATTAAAAGATATTATAAGATGTATATATAGAATGTAAATTATATTTTTTAAGTCAATAAACATCACATGATACCATTTCCTATGCTTGCTCATAACTGTTATCAAAACTCTCCATACAGTAGTGCCACTCAGTGCAAGCCAGAGTAATAAATGGATGCCAGAAGGCTTGTGCATAATATCCCCAGGTAGTGCCTACTTATCCAATATCCCCACACTAGTTTCTGGCTTGTGGCCGTTGTCAGTGAGGAACCTTGGATCCTAAGATCTAGGTGCAGTGCTCAGATCCAAGGCTCCTCACTGATGAAGGCCACAAGCCAGAAACTAGTCTGGGGATATTGAATGATTAAGCACTAGATGGAGATTTTACGCACAAGCCTTCTGGCATCCATTGATTACTCTGGCTTGCACTGAGTGGCACTACTGTATGGAGAGATTTGCCTGTTTTGAAATTATACGTTAATGTATATTTATATTCATATGTTTGTATTATACTGCAGTTCTGAAGAAGATTGCTGGGGTAATCAAAACTGTAAAAAAGGATGGTAAATAAAGCGTAAATAAATAAAGCGTAAAGTGAATGGACAATTTAGTATTGTATTATAAATGTACTTACATCTATGACATTTAAATACATTTGTTTTACTAGATATTTTGGTTCTACATTAATAAACTTTGACATGCAAAAAAGAAAAAAAAAGTTGTACAAGTTTATATTATGTATTTGCACATGATTGTGCGTGCTTAATTATTATGTAAAAACCTTAAATAAATTGTAAATTATTGTGGCTTTTATAAAAAAAAAAAAGAACTTTGGCTAAAGTGCTCCGCAGTAAATAACAATAGCTAGAAATATTATTGTGCTGTTAATCACCTTAAAACTATATTTTTTCTTATATTTTCTGAGTACACACATATTAGATTTGGGGTAGAGTATGACTGATCTTAATCATCAAAATCATTCATCTTTAAGTGCAAACTTCAAAAAATCATATGTATTGAAGATCTAGATAAAACATGTTTTCAGTGTTTATAACATAAATGTTGAATAACAGCTGTTTGAGTTAGCAGAATGAATTTTACACTCCACACTAAGGAATAAATTATTTCATTGCACATATTCAAATTCTCATGTAAGTCTTCATGGGCCAACAGTAGCACATGGGCCTGATACTCTTACGATTTAGGTCTGAATTTTTGTAAAAACTTTTAACAATTAAACTAAATGATGGAAATGTTCCAACATATATAAGTACATGTAAAGTATTATTATCACAAACTTTTAGACAAACTTAAATAAATGTAAGAAGGGAATAAATTTTAATTAAATTTTTAAAGTAATATTTAAAATAAATTAAACAAATATAATAATACTTTATCAAACCATTGTTTTAAACTCATGCTTGACTTGTGATGCTTCATGGATGTATCTCTGATGTTTGGAGTAGATGCCATGGCAACTATAATCAGAGAGACAAAATAGTTTTCTTATGCTCATGTATTACCAATAATTTCTTTTTCATTTGTATTAATGAACTGTATTTTTTTAATTTCAAAATTGTTCTTTTTTTGATTTTATGTACGATATAAATTTTTCTAAACATATTTTAATTATTTTAAGTATATTGTACTTTTTCTAAGAGTTGCAAACTTAAGAATCCGGAATATGTAAAATATTTTACATTAATAATATTAAAAATATTTATCAGTGTTTTTTTATTTTTAAAGATATTTTTTGAACACACTATAAATATTTATTCTTTATTACATAGACAAAAAGCAAATTGATTTCTTGGCAAGTTCAGTGTCGCTTCCATGATGTACAAAAATAAAGGAATTTTTATTACAGCACAGTATCAAATTTTTGCCACTCAGTACCACAAAATTTGCTTGAATGAAGTAATTATGAGAAATAAATTTAAATTTACTTATTTTATTTGTATTAACTCATACTATGCCAAAGTCTATAATTAAAATGAGGCCAACTTTGCAAAATTTTATATATGTGGCTTTCAGTTTGAATATCATTGGTAAATGTAACTATTTTTTAACAAATTTATTACTAAAATTAATTTTTTATATAATTGAAAAAAGTGAAAAAATTATAAATATCAGAAATTTATTCAAGAAAAAAAAAAAAAAACAAGACCCATTTTTAAGTTTAAAAAAAATCATTTTTTTCTTCTTTTCCACTGATGATTTGAATTTAAATCTTTTTAAAAACATTATAATATATAAAATTAAAAGCGCATGAAGCACTTGAAAGAGAAGCTATTACAGAGAGCAAAAAAGATTAAACGCTAAGCGCTTTCGAGGCCTCATAGAGAGAGAAGTTATTATATAATTATATAAAAATATATTTTATATTCTTAAATGAAAATAACTTTTAAATAAACAAAAACAACATAAAAATATAAAAATACCAATGTATACAAATATTGCCATTTTGAAAACAAAATTGAATTCTTTTATTTGACCTTTAAATTATAGAGTTTTATATTTTGTTGATAACTACTACCATCTATTAAAGAAAGTAAAACAAAAATATAATCTTTACCATAAATTTGAAAGTATTTACCACAAGATTCCAATAGAGATCAATCAAATGTCAACCAAAATTCTTAACCTCTTGCAAAGTTAGCACTAGTGCCAGGTAAATGAGACATTGCCATAAAACAGTTGAATTAATTTTTAAACGAATATTTTCTAATTAATTACACTTAATTTTTAAACACCTTTTAATTTACCATTATAATTGCAGATACATATTTGAGTGACTTTGATTATTTCTGTAAATTTTTTAAATTCAAAAATTAATGATGGCATCAATACATCTAAAAATAAGTAAATTTATAATCAACGGCTTATTTTCTCTTGAATTTCAAACATACATCTGCAGATATAGAGAAAAAGTCATATACTGATTCCTAAAATGCACAACCACTTTTCTTTTGTTAGACCAAGTCTCACACGTCTCTTAAATGAGATAACCCATTGCTTTGCATTTATTGATATATATATATTACACAATTCTTTCCTAATTGATTCTAAAATTTTTTTTCTCATGTGTCATAGCATCAGCCGGGAAGTGAACCTGCTAACCCGGGACAACTGCTTGTAAAGCAGCCATCGCTGACCTCTCGACTACCAAATTGACACTTACTCAATGCCTAATGTCAACATAAACACTTCATCTGTCTCCAAAGTAAGCATGTAATGTTACTCAATTATTAAACTAATTATTTGCAAAAAGAGGTTAATTAACTATTGTTTAAAAGCAATATTTTTGGCAAGTATTTCTACAGTGAATAGAACATTGGACCATCAAGATATAAATCCAGAATATTATCTTTCTCTGAAGAAAATTTATAAAAATGCAACAGCAGTGGTTAAATTACATAAAGATACTTGGAAGATTAACATTGATAAGGGAGTACAACAGGAATTATCACATATTTCCAATATTTTTTACAGAGGTTTTGCAATAAATATTTCATGGATTCAAATGGGAAGATATGCATCTAAAAGTAAATGGTGATTATTTAAGTCATTCAGATTTTGAAGATAATGTAATTGTTTTTGCAAATAATGCTTCAGAGTTTCAAGAAATGTTACAAAAATTATCAGATGAAAGTAAGAGGTAACTGTTAAAAAACGACTAAAGCAGGGGTCCCCAACCCTATGCCCGCGGGCACCATGGCGCCCACAGACCATTTTATGTGTGCCCACCGCTATCCGAACACGATAAAAAATTATTTATCTCATACAAATAAATTTAATTTTTAAAATTTCTTATAAATTATTGTATTATTTTGTAATCAAATTGTAGGTCATACTATACTTTTATAGCATAAAAATATAAACGTTAATTATATATTAAAATTTTATTTTTGAAATAAATATTTTTTTATACATTATGTGTATTATTAACAATATCCAACTATAAATTTACGTTGCAAAATAAATGGTGCCTGCCACCTGGCCGGTATTATAGAATGTGCTCTTAAGCGCAAAAAGGTTGGGGATCCCGGACTAAAGTAATGTACATTGAATTTTCTCAAAAGAAGAAATAAAGATTGATATAATGATGAGTTAGAAGAAAATTAACAGCTACTAATACCTTAAATCAAATTATTAATACAGATGAAAACCCAATGAATGAAATTAATCATAAAATTAAACTTAGATGGAGTGATTTGAGTAAAAATAACTTAATATTAAAAGAAAATATGCCTACATATTTAAAAATAAATTTTTTTAATAATAGTGTTTTAAATTCTTATTTATAGATCTGAGATACTTAACAGAAAAACAATACAGATCCTTCAGACCACTCAACAAATTATGGAGAAAGATATGTTGGGAGTAACAAGAAATAATCGAAAATGAAAAACATGGTTGAGAAAACAATGAATGGAAACTATAAATCAATTAAAGACTATATAGGACAGGGTATATTTATGGATATAAGACTGGCAATTTTAATGAATTATGCCCTGTGGTGTTTCAGATGTAAAGCAACGATTGAAAGGATGAGAGACCCGCATGGTAATAAATTTAAGAACATCATAGAGAAAATCATGAAGAAGGATCAACTAATTGCTCCAAGCTATATCACAAGAGCAACATGGGAGAAAGTTGGCTCTACATTTCTCCAAATAGATATGTAATTGAGGGCATATTTGTAATTGTAACAATCAATATAACAATAGAATAAAAATTAAAAAAAATATCATTGAAATAATTAAGAGAATAAAGGGGGGTCGAGATGAACACATTGTTAGAAGAGATAATAATAGATGAGTACTTGAACTCTTATAGGGATTCCAAGAGATTATAAAATACCAAGAAAAAGGCCGCATGTGAGATGGATGGATGAAATAAGAAAGTTTTCTAGGGTAATGTAAAGAAGAAGGCCTAAAGAATGGAGAAACTGGATTAATCTTGGAGAGATCTTCATCATGAAGTGAATCTACAATGAGTGGAAATGATGATGTTGTTAAAGACATTAAAGTAATATTTATGACCCTGAAAATAATTACTTGCTAATAAAAATAGTGTGAGAGAAAATTATTGATAAAAAAATAAAATCTATAATAAAATAAAAATGTATCATCTTAATGGGAATCTCCTAAGTTAATTATACAAATAAGATTAGCAATAAAACATTGAATATAATTTACTGGAACGAATTATTTTATTAGATTTATACACTATTAGAAAATTATATATATAAATAATATTTTACAAAAGTATAAGTGAAATTTATTTCGCGTG
Source organism: Epiperipatus broadwayi (assembly GCA_028023455.1). NCBI lineage: Eukaryota > Metazoa > Onychophora > Udeonychophora > Euonychophora > Peripatidae > Epiperipatus > Epiperipatus broadwayi. The sequence continues at coordinate 28,947,372 of JAQFVV010006198.1, forward strand.
ACTTAATAAATTTGAAAATTATAACATCTATTTACAACTTAAGAAAAATCTGAAAATAGATCTGTAACAGATTATTTTTAAATTTAATTGCAAAGTTTAATTTTTAATGTCAACCATTAGATAATGCTTTATTTATATATAAATAATGTGACCCCCCCCCTAAAATTTGCCACTAATATATATGTATATAATTTGGTATTATTAAAAATTATTTTAATTAATAATAGCCTTTTCAAGAAGATTAGTTTTTTTTTAAAAAAAATGTAATTAAAAAGAAAAACAAAGTAAGCATTACATATAACTACATTATATAAAATGTCGAAACATAGTTTTAAAAAATTATCATTTACAACTGATTTGGTAATAATTAGAAGAAAAAAAAACATTTTCCATCCTCTTTTTCTTTGTGTGTGTTCATTAACTTAAAATTCTATTGATCCATACGTGGCTTGCCATCGATGTCATGTGACTGATTTCAGGAATCATTTTCTTTCCATTAAATAGTCCTTTGCAAGATCTACTGAATAGACATTTTCTTTTCCTTATTGATTTTAAAGTATGAATCTGCACCTTAAATCAATAAGTCTTTGAGTCGTTTTTTTTTTTACTTATTTATAATCCATTCAAACATTTGTTCTCTCACAATTTGCCAGAGGAATTAAAAAAAAAAAAAAAAGAAATGCCATTTTCATTTATCAAATTTTATTTTTTGTCCTATTTAAAAAATAATTTAAATCATTTCCAATCCAATTCATTGTCATTCATATTCTTTTAGAAAATCACTATTTTAAAACTTATTGGATACACACCAAAATCCATTTTAACATCCTTATTTCTTTATTATGTATAAATATATGATTAGATTCACCAAAACACAATTTAAAGATTGCTTAACTGAGAAATGTTCCAATCAAGAGAAAGAACTGAAATAAGATGAAAGTTATCAAATATAAAGAACAGCATTTGAATAATAAATTCAAAAACAATACATTAAATGAAGACAAAGTCATAATATGAATGTCCATGATTTGGGTGACCATTATAATATTCAGTGCAATCATTTTCATAAAGTGGCAAGAAATCATAAAGAACTCTAATGGTATGTAAAATTTTATAAAATTGGGGACATTAAAAAATGCGTACAGATATTATCCATATTAAACGGGTGAGAAATTTAAAGATTAAACTATTCAGGAAAAAATCTGAATGTTTTGTAAATAAGACATCTTAGTAGGAAATGACTGGAATCACTCTTCTAAAATCACATGATCACCATCTCTTATGCTAGCACACAACTGTTATTAAACAGACAAAACTCTTCATACAGTAGAGCCACCCTGTGCCAAACAGAATAATCAATGAATAGCACTACTGCATGGAGAGTTTTGGCTGTTTATTAACAGTTATGTACTAGCATAAGAGATGGTGATCATGTGATGTTTAGTGGTTTAATACTAATCCTGCCTAATAGGATAGTGGTGGCTATGGTTGTTAAAGAGCCAAAGACACCAAGTATATGAGTGCTAAACTGAGTTCAGACTCATATGACTATATAAGCTTATGATTATATAAATATAAATGTGTTTTCAATTTCATTCTCATAGATTTGTAGTTAAGTAGAGATAAAAGGTGGCTGCTGGAGAGTTGCATTAGATCCTAAGATCTAGGTGCAATACTCTCAGATCCAGGGTTCCTCACTGACAAAGGCCACAAACCAGAAACTAGTCTGAGGATATTGGATGAGTAGGCACTAGATAGGAATTTTATGCACAAACCTTCTGGTATCCATTGATTACTCAGATTGGCACAGGGTGGGACTACTGCGTGGAGAGTTTTGCCTGTTTAATCACTCTTCTAAAAAATGGATATAGGAATGTTACTCCACAAACAATAGTACTTCAAATTTCATCATCAATCATCAAATTATCAACATACAGGTATTACACAACAAAAGTGATTAACTATTATAAATGTTGGAACAACAAATATGAATATTTATGTAGAAGTTATTGTGTCAAATATTGATAATAGTAGATCCATTGATTACATCAAAAGAGGCAGAATTGATGATCATTAATACTCCAAATAAAATTCAGTACAGATAAAATATACAACCCTTATTTTAAATAGATTCATTTAACGTTTTCAAAGTAGAGTCACTTAGTATTTATGTTTTATGCATGTGAAGTATTAACCTCTTGTAATATTATTAATAAACAAAAAGGGACCTGAAAATAACTGTAATTTTGTAATAAAAAATTGTATATATATTTTTAGGTGTCAAATTGAATCACATTAAAAAGTATAGTCTATTTAATACAATGCACCAGTCTAAAACAGTTTGTCACTTTTCAAATTAGTCCAGAATCACTTGCAAAGTGATGTGATTTAACACTTCTGTCACCCCCCCACCCCAGTTCTAATTCTGAAAAAAAAAAAAACAACAAAAAAACCCATGACAATTTGCGAGATTAAAAAATTTCAAAAAAATAAGATCAAGCAAATATGGCTGATAGATAAGCTGAATTCAATTAAAGTGTTTCACATTCAAGGCATTGAGAGATGACAGTGTTGGGTTAGACTTTGCACTCTTTTCTTTGTACAAAATGGCTGATAGATAAGCTGAATTCAATTAAAGTGTTTCACATTCAAGGCATTGAGAGATGACAGTGTTGGGTTAGACTTTGCACTCTTTTCTTTGTACAAAATAAGATGTTTATGTTTTACCACATCATGTAAATGTTTAAAAACTTGAAAATAAAATATCTGACCATTACAGATTAAATCTGAGGGGAAAATGCAAAAAAAAAAACGTTAATTCCAATATTTCAACCATTATAAAAAAATTAACAAATATGCAAAATATACTTTACAAAAGAATGTGCTATGTGGTCCCATGATGTCATACAGTGATGTCATTTGGCAGATTGATGCAGAAGGGTTTCTGCAAGAAGTATGTAACAGCAAATGCATATATTACAACAGGTGCACATACTCCCCCCTCATATAGTATAAAAAAATAATTGGATGGATTATTACTCAAGAATTCATAAGAAATTCAAGCATCAAAAGCGAGGGAGCAGAAACACAATCCAAAAATCTTGAGCTCTAGAATCCATCATTTTATCACTAAACTATGCAGAACACGATATAGCATTATGAGAAGTATGTGTTCCAAATATATTTAATATGATAAATTAAAAATATCACATATTATGAAGATCTTTCACAAGATTATTAAAATATTAAGTGATTCTTTGCCTTGAAAATATTGAATTAAAGTAAAGGTTGAATATATCCATATGGGAGAAAAAATATTCTTGCACTAACCATTACATAAATTTGCTTCCTACATAATAATTTAGATTGCAGGGAAGACTAGTAAAATTGTTTAGCAATTTAAATGTTGGTAATGAGATTTATATAATATATAGCATGAGAGGAGCATATTCTGAATATATTCAGATAAAACTGTGATATCCCTGAACATTCTACTTTTATATAAACCTTATGATTTGAAATTGTGAAATCTATAGCAGTTGGAAGTCATTGCAAAGGATTCCAAACATCTGAGTCATCATTGTAATCATCCATAGAATGTTCTCTGCTGGACATTATGGCACAGGCTTACTATACTCTAGCAACGTAAATGTTGATATGTGTAAGCAAAATTTACTAATTGATTATATCAATCCATCTATAATTAACTTTAATATATTCTTACAATCATGTTATTAAATCCATCCAATTAATTATTTTTGAACAAGCAAAGAATGTGCAACTATGATTTAATAATATGATTATTATAATAACGTGAAAGCTAAACACCTTCAAACAGATACACTTTAAAAATGCTTATGTGACAGCCAATCAGATGGAATAATGGCATCACATGGGACTCTAAATTCTAAAACACAAGCCAGAACTATTAGAAAAAGATGGGACCCATCTTAATCTATGCCTCAATTATATTTAAATAAGCCAGACTCAAGCACTTTGAACTAAGAGTGTGAAGCTTAAATACCTTCACATTTAATCTAAATATCATATCATATAGATTTAACAATATTGACATCCGATTGTAAATCGGATGATTTATGTTGTTAAATCTAATATATATAATATTTAATGGATTAAATGTGAAGGTATTTAAGCTTCACACTCTTAGTATTAAAATAGCTTGAGTCTGGCTTATTTAAATGATACACTTGAGGCATAGATTAAAATGGGTCCAATCTGTTTGAATAATGGCATCTGGCATGTGATTTTAGAATTCTAAAGTCCCATGTGATGCCGATTATTCCATCAGATTGGACTGTCATCTTAATGTATTCTTCAAGTGTATCTATTTAAAGAAGCTTAGACTTCATGTCATTATAATATTATCTGTTTACGCTTAAATTTAATATATTTACATTTATTAATATCATTTCATTAGATTTAAAAATATTGCTTCATTGTAAATCGGATGATTTCGCGTTAACTTATATATATAATATTTAGTGGATTAAATGTGAAGGTATTTAAGCTTCACACTCTTAGTTCAAAATGCTTGAGTCTGGCTTATTTAAATATAATTGAGGCATAGATTAAGATGGGTCCCATCTTTTTCTAATAGTTCTGGCTTGTGTTTTAGAATTTAGAGTCCCATGTGATGCCATTATTCCATCTGATTGGCTGTCACGTAAGCATTTTTAAAGCGTATCTGTTTGAAGGTGTTTAGCTTTCATGTTATTATAATATTATGTTTACACTTAAATTTAATATATTTACCTTTATTAATATCATTTCATTAGATTTAAAAATATTGCTTCGTTGTAAATCGGATGATTTCACGTTGTTAACTTATATATATAATATTTAGTGGATTAAATGTGAAGATATTTAAGCTTCACACTCTTAGTTCAAAATGCTTGAGTCTGGCTTATTTAAATATAATTGAGGCATAGATTAAGATGGGTCCCATCTTTTTCTAATAGTTCTGGCTTGTGTTTTAGAATTTAGAGTCCCATGTGATGCCATTATTCCATCTGATTGGCTGTCATGTAAGCATTTTTAAAGCGTATCTGTTTGAAGGTGTTTAGCTTTCACGTTATTATAATATTATCTGTTTACGCTTAAATTTAATATATTTAATATGATTATTATATAAAAGCATTCAACCATTGCATACATATGCCATTGTATTGCTATCTAGGTCTTCTATGTATCTTTAGTTTGGGATATAATATTAAACCATGTATGCTCTTTATTACTCTTTTACAATGCTTTTTAAAAACATTGTAAAATAATAATAAAGAGCATAGATAATTTAATTTGGCAATAACAGCTTTGAACTTAGTCATACATATCTATGTTTAATTTGATTATTTAGTAAACTTATTAAATACACACTTTCAAATCTGAAATTCTTGTGGCTCATATGCCATTGATTTCTAATCGTTAAAACTCTTAATATTTTTTTTTCATATGTCAAATGTGTTGCCTGGGCCAGCTACTTTGAATGCAGCTATGCTAACCACTAGGCTATCAATGCTTGACTAACTCTAAATATTTTATTTAACTTTTGCTGCACATCTTCTGGTGTAAATTTCTATTATAGAATGTTTTCAGTTTTGGAAATTTCTATATTGAATAATATACTTGATTTATTTTTGAATCAACTTTATCCAAGATGTTGCTAGTATTAGATTATATTGGTCATCTAAAATGTATTCATTTGAAAAATAATGGATGTGTAAGTATATATTAACAATTTAAGCCACTTGCAACTGTGAATACAAACTAGTATTTGAGTAATGGAATGTTATAAACAATTTCAGCCCTTGAACATCATTTTTTCTACATATATTAGACAAACATGGACTCAGTGCCTGACAAATAAAGTGAACTTATCATTATGGATGAAAGTCACATCATGTTATAAATGTATTTTTTATTAAAACAGGCAAAACCCTCTATATGTATTGCCAGTTCAAGCGAGAGTAATCAATGGATGCCGGAAGGCTTGTGTATAAAATTCCCATCTAGTGCCTACTCATCCAATATCCCCAGACAAGTTTCTGGCTTGTGGCCTTCATCAATGAGGAGCCATGGATCTGAGAGCACTGCATCTAGATCTTAGGCTCTAATGCAACCCTCCAGCAGCCATCTTTTATCTACACTTAACTACAAAACTACGAGTCTTAAACTGAAAACACTATAATATTTTCAATTTAAGCTCAATAGCTTATATAGTCATATAGGTTTGAACTCAGTTCAGTACCTATACATTTTGGTGTCTTTGGTTCCTTAATAACCATAGCTACCATTATCCTGTTAGGAAGGATTGGTTTTAAGCCAATAAACATCACATGATCACCATTTTTTATATTTACCATTCAACCACTTTCATTCATATGACCAAAACTGTTTAATCTAGGATTTTTAAATGCATATCTGGGTTGGCTACAATCATTAAAGGTAAAATTCTAAAAGCTCTTGTGACATGAATAGATTTTTAAAGTTCTTTCAATTCAATCTAACAGTTCAGGATATGCTTACCACCACTATGTTGTTGTAAGTTTTATCAGAGTTATCCTTAGTTGAAACTATTCAATTATTAATACCTTTGGATTTGATACAGTTAGAGTTTAGTTTATGGCTTTTATTCATGACAGCTAAATTATTCCTTCTTAATATTTTTTTTTATATTGTTGTCGATAATATTTTACAACAGTCTTGCAACAGTTTATTTTAGAATTTCAGATTTAAATAAGTCAATTATTTTATATAGCGTGATGTTTTTTTTATAAACTGTAATATTTAAACAGCATTAAACTGTTGCACATGCGCTTTGGATTTTAACTATAAAATGAATGAGTACTAACACTTCAAACATATGATAAAGTCTTTGGAAAAGATAGATTTAATTTCACATAAGAATGACATATCGTAAATTTTAGTAAATTTCACCAGCATCATTCATCCAAGCATGTAAAAGTAATTTAAATTGATTATTTAATATTTTCACACTTTCACTTTCAAACACTTATCGCCCATACAAAACTGTTTGGGTTCGAAAAAATAGATGGCCACGGCCATTCTATCTTTTCCAAAGACTTTATCATGTATTTGAAGTGTTAGTATTAATTCATTTTATAGTTAAAATCCAAAGCGCATGTGCAACAGTTTAATGCTGTTTAAATATTACAATTTCAGATTTGTAAATATAAAACGATGAACCATCTTACATTAAGAAACACAAACATATATAGTTATTGATGGCTGAATAACAAAATGCATCTACATCCACCAGAGCATTAACTCAGAAAACATTTCCAACATGTCCAATCTTTACGAAGGTATATGAGGAAGAAGTGGCTAATTCAAGTAGATTTATAAAGTGATGTACAATGTATGTGACAATTATGTACTTTTCTTTATGAAGCAGATTTCTTGACTCCAAAGAATCAATTACTAATTTTTTTAAATAGCAAACAAATCAAAATTAATGCAATTCCAAAAAGAATGTTGATATTTTATAGCTCAAACTAGATTTACATACATAAGTATGGGAACAATTTGAGCTACACATATCAAATTTCCTGCATACACACCTTCGACCCTATTAAATAAATAAATTAATGATCACTGTTAATCATTTATTAGACTAAAGATATCATTCCTAAACAGATATATGTAGATATGATATATAGACAAATTGACAAGTGTATTGTAAACTAAAACAGAAATTAACCTTCAATATATTTTCAGGTATTTGCTTCATTACAATAATTTTAAAATAAAAATTTCTTATGACTTTAGTTGACAAATGATTCTAATATATATATTTCACTTGAATAACTTTTTTAAAAATGCATAACAGATGGAAAGTTTTTTAAATTTTTTTTATTTTGTGATAAAATATTTATTTCAAAACAGATTTCTCTCAATATCTTTAAAATATATATATATGTATGATTAATTTTTAGTTATCTAATGACATATCGCATCTTTAAAAAAACTAAAAATTCACTTTAAAAAATTTTCAAATTCAAATGAAAGTCAAAGTATACAAAAGTAACATACCTAAATTATTAAAAAATAATGCTTTTAATATAGTTTTAAGAACTCTAAAAGCATTACCGTACTAAATTCTGCAATAGAAATTGAGATGGAGAGTTTATTAGATTATATATAGATATGTCGTATATTTCATATTACTACAATACGATTTGGGAACAGTTTATATATCATGGAACAAGACGTATATCACTTTAATATTTCGCAAATTAGTTTAAAAAATAAATTGAACAATCTATATGAGAAACTTTTATAAATCCTCAAACAACTGCTCATTTATTAAATGCAGAACTCGGGAGATCAAAGTTCATAGATCACATCTCCAGATCTGTTATACTCTATTTCACCCATTACTTGAACGTCTTGTGAATTTTCAAGAAACAAACTGTTCAATTTATTAAATTCGGTATTATGTCATGATTGTATATATTGGAAAAAATATTCTTAAACTCGAAGGTAAAAAGCCAATAAACTCACCACGCTGGCTATTGCGTGTTGGTGAGCAGCCCATCCATGTTCGTATACTATATGAATAATCACAATAATAACAGCTGCAATGAGAAGAATGTATGGAGTGGACATTAGGAATTTGCCCTGCTCGGTTCCTTTAAGGCCTCCAAGAAGAATTAAAGGGTCTCATTTCAGTTAATAGCAAACTCCTTTCTGAAAAAGGTTTTTAATAAATGTGTTTTGCCAGTTCTTACTTATGGATCTGAGACTTGGACACTTAATAGAAGAGCAATACAGAGACTTCAGACCACTCAAAGAAGTATGGAGAGATGCATGTTGGGAGTAACAAGAAGAGATCGAAAACGCAATGTATGAGTAAGAGAACAAACAGGTGTTACCGACCTCATTGAAAAAATTAAAAGACTGAAGTGGAGTTGGGCTGGATATATTGCTAGAAGAGATGATAATAGATGGACAATTGAAATTCTAAACTGGATTCCAAGAGACTGTAAAAGACCCAGAAAAAAAAACACATGTGAGATGGATGGATGAAATAAGAAAGTGTCCAGGGATGATGTGGAGAAGAGAAGCTAAAGATAGGAAAAGATGGATTGAACTTGGAGAGACCTTCATCCTGCAGTGGATTGATAATGGTTGATAATGATGATATTATGTCATTTGAAATTGTCAATTAATACACACATATAAATAAAATTATATGCCATGCATGGTTTAGTGTAGTGATAGAGTGTTCAGATTCTGAAATATTGGGTCCTCAGATTTATTTCAGTTTTAGCACTTCTGAGGCCTGAACTTTTTATGAACTCCCAAACAATAAATCCATTTGATTTAGCAATATCATATGATTTTCTCATTTGCTTATAAAAGTTACAAAGACGAATATAATATTCACAGATACAATGAAAACAAAGAAGTAATCCAATTATAAGTATATGCTATATGACAGAATTTGAAAAAAATCATCTAATAGTTTAAATCAGGGATGGGCAACCTCTGGTCCATTCAACTCTGGTTCTTGAGAATCTGTAACCTTGCCTGCATAAATTTTCAAAATATATATGTAGTAAATTGTTCTTCAGTAGAATATCTTTATTTGTTTATTAAAAAAGATATCATGTCATAAAAAATATGCATCTATAATTCCTATGGATTAAACTTCTATACATGACATCATTCCTATTATAGTAATGCATACAGTTCTTTGACAAAATGTTTCAATTATTTGTTTAGTTTTTAACAGTGAGTTAGCAAATCTATATAGTAAGAAGAGAGCCATTCCATCTTTTCAGTGATTTCCAGACTGAAGTGTTCAAAACCACTTGTTCAATGACACTCACAATACACCAACTAACATAATAGTAATGTTTATTTGCTGTGAAAATGCTAATATAATGAATCATTATAACTTTCTGTTTATATTGTCAGAAATAATCACCTTTTTATGGTGATTTAGTTTGCATTCATGGCCATTTTGAAATCTAAAGACTAGCTAAAACCCGAGACATCCAACCGATAAATGACATCGAATGATCCACATGTAGTCATGATATGACCATTCGTTTTTTGGAAATTGTAAGCTTGGTTTGATCAGACTTCTGCATCCTTCTCCTTTCTTGTGTATTCCAGCACTTTGCGCTGGCCAAACCACCCCCCCCCTCTCCACAAACTTCAGCGCTTTGCACAGTCATTATTTAACAACATTTGTATTTTTGAAGTTATAATCTTTTACTATTTGTAAATTGTAAGCTTGGTTTGATCAGACTTTTAATAATATTCATATTTTAGAAGTTATAAATATTTAGTATTTAGTGTGTGCTCACCGCCATTTTGAATTCTAAGGAAACCACCGCTGCCACATCCAAGCAACCTCGTGTGGAGTATTCATTGTCATTTATCGCTTAGAAGTGTCTGGGTGGTCCTTAGAATTCAAAATGGCAGTGAGTGCATACTACATCAGGACCATTTTTATTTTATATTTAATTTTTTTTATTAGGACGTCTATGAGCAATAAAATAAAAAATGTTGATATGGGAAATTAAGCATTTCCCGATATTGATCATAATTATAATCTTATTGTAATTAATAAATATTGAAATAATACATTTCCAAATAAATAATTTTATAACATTTTAAGTCTTTTATTTTAAATCCCTAAAAATTATAGCTGTGGTCTACATTAGATAACTGTAAATTGGCCAGTCACTAAAAACACTTGTCCACACCTGATTTAAACAAACATATAATTTAAAAAAAGGTCATGCTATCAACATATTTACTAGTAAAAAAAACTACAACACGGCAAGCATTGTTAGCTGAGAGGTCAGCGCAGCCGCCTTGCAAGCAAGCAGTTGGCTGTAGACGGTTGAGGCGGGTTCGCCTCCCGGCCGATGCTATGCCATATGGAAAAAAAAAAACTACAACACACATAAAAAAATTTGACTTAGTATACTTAATTAGTTTGCTTCTATCTTTATTTGTCAGCTAAGTATCATGAAAAGCAAGTTTACTTGACTAGACAGTAGGGTACCAAGTCAAAATAATGTTTGATCATCATTGGAGATATTTTTCTAATGTTTATTATCCTTTTTTCTTCTTCTCATGTGTCATAGCATCAGCCAGGAAGCGAACCCGTTAACCCGGGACAACTGCTTGTAAAAGCAGCCGTCGCTGACCTCTCGACCACCAATGCTTGACATTGTTTATTATCCTTCTTAGTCGTTCACAATAGGAATTACATTAAAAAATAATGAAATCACTTACATCATTAAAAACTATGTTATTTATACATAGAATTTAATAATGCATATTAAATGAAATAATAATAAATTTAATAAAAGAATTAGATACCTTTTTTTCTTTCTTTCACCAATTGGAAATGCATTCTAATTTAAAAGAAGTAATTTTAATATCCATTTTAACTAGCAAAATGTTGTTAGATGTTTCAGCGAATTCACTGATGACCTGGGGAAAAAGGTGACTCTTTAATACAAGTTGACATTAGGCTAATACTTACATGTTACAGCTAGTCCTAGAATCACACAAAACGGTTGGAAGGATTTAAAATAAAAATCTAAAATTTAAATTACAGTAGAACAACAATCTACGGGAAATTTGTTTATTTTAAAACTTAAATTGCCATTCAAAAAATGTTTTTTTATTTTTATTACGTATATATAAATAAGTGCAACACACATATTTATTGCATTTCCTTTAATTAATTTATGTATCATTCACAATAATAATAATAAAAAATTAGGATAGGCAAAAAATAAAATAATACATTCCTGGGCAAGTTATACATAGTAATTGAAGGAGGCAGACAACTTCCAAAGCAGGAGCAGACTTCCATCCCAAGTGACGCCATTTTCAATTCCATTTCTATTTCACTCTTTCTAGCTAATGTAGACAAAATATTGATTGTGATAAATTCGCCTCAATTTGGTGACTGGTTGCTCAAGAGTTAATAAATCTGATGTGTCACTAGATAGTCACATCTTCACATTATGAACAACAACAAAAAATTAAGATGATATGTGGTAATTATATTTACTACAAAGTAAAAATGAAAAATGTAAATAAAAAACTCTCCCTTTGGCACATACCCACAAACAGTGCAATTTATATCTGATTAAGGCAAATATTTAAATGCAACTATATAGACATACTGTAAGATGTTATCATTTAATAATAATAAAAAAAATCATTCCAAGAGAGAGTTTAAATTAAGTCATAACTGCTAAGAGATAAAATATTTAATTTTCATGACGAAACGTTGTGCATATACTAACCTGTTTGCTGTGATATTACTAACAGTTAGTGCATATACTAACCTGTTTGCTGTGATATTATTAACATTTGTTTGCTGTGATATTACTAACAGTTGGTGCATATACTAACCTGTTTGCTGTGATATTACTAACAGTTGAATGCATTTGGAATATTTAACTAAAAATTAAACTTTTCTAAAGACATTCAACACACATATTAGATGATGGAAATAGTCCAATATAAAAATACAGCTAGAACACCATCATCACAAACCTTCAGAAAAACATAGTTAATAATATTTTCTACGTCATCACTTCAATAAGCAGTCATTCATAAAAAAAAAAAAAAATTTAACTTAAGAAAAAGACGAAGAATAAAATTTAAATATGAATTGTCATGACTGTGCCAGACAACCACAAAGATAGTTCACACAAGTGATTTTTTAATCTGTTTATTTGATATCATAAAATGCTATCTTCATTTATTCTGCACTTACTTTTTGATTGATTTCAACAAAACAAACTTAATTGTAGTTCTATCCAAGTTGCATTCAATAAAAGCAATTAATATGGCACTTCTTTAGAATGGTTTGGAGAATCTTTATAAAGTAAATGAAGTCTGCATCTCCCATAAAAACAAGCTCAAACTTATTATCATTGATTAATGATTTCCCACGGTCAATACCAATTTTAAGATACACCTTTCCGCTAGAAGAATGAATAGTGGAGTTTTAAGATATTGCTATCATATTTTTTACAAACTTAAAAAGCATCCTTAAATAAATAAAAATTTCCAGTTCTTTTATATTATATAGACAAGTGTTTTTGTTTTATCAAGAAATTTTATTGTGAGCTCAAAGAATTACATTATTGCAATAACAGAGTTATGTTGTTAACAGATATTATAATAAAGGTTACATAACTCAATACCAATAGTCTGGGCATAAAAAATCAACTGTTCAATCACAATTGTCCATTGCTACACAAGGCTCCATGTAGCATTGTAGATGTATGTTGGAGCTAATTTTTCATGTCTGTTTCTGATGGCCTGAAGTTTTGCAAGAAACAACTTCTTATGGTCAACCCAAGGTATGGCCATAAATGAGTGCACACCTAGTTGACCAACAGGCAAACAACAAAAGAGTAATGATTCTTATGGATGGAATGATCCCATTGGATATGCTAAAAACCAGTCCGATAAGGTGAGGCACTCTTGCTTTGCATATGGATACAATAAAGTCTCTGTCCCATTGGAGTGATGTACAATGGCTCAGAATATGTATTATTGTGTCATCATCCTGTTTACATAAAAGTCAAACTGGGTCCAAGCACGAGACTATGATAGATCAGAAAATGACATGTGGGCAGAGCACTCAAGTTTAATTTAATCAAAAAATCAAAAAAATTCGGTTCAAGATGCCACTGTTTAAACTTTTTAATGATTGAATGATTGGGAAGGGTTAACAGTGATGGGATTGGGGAGATTTCTTCATTAGTTAGGGGGTATGCACCCCGATACATAATTTTCTGTGAGTTAACCTGAATAGGTAGAGGGATACATTTTGCAATCTTTAACAATAAGGATAATGTTTCACTTTTATACAATAAATTAAACAAAATAACAGTTTCATGTCTTGCATTGGTGGTCGAGAGGTCAGCGCGACTGCCTTGCACTAGCAGGCAGTTGCCCGGGTTGCAGGTTCGCGTCCCGGCCGATGCTATGCCACTTAAAAAAAAAAAAATAACAGTTTCATATAAAAATAAGGTAATTGTGAGTTTTCAAATAAACGAAAATGGCAGCCTGTATTTTTGATAAATGTACAGTTTCGTGGTTCTATAATCTACGGAAGATAAGTTAATTGTTAAATTAAAAAAAGGAACAAAATTCTGATAAATTTCATTAAGAAGCTTTATTTCATTTTTTTTTTACTTATAATACGGGAAGTGACGAAATACTCTTAACATTGTTGAACTTCCGTTCCATCAGCATGTATGTTTTTGTCAGCAGTTTTTTTTGGTAATTTGTCATAATGATAAAAATTTGGGAACTTTCTTTCATAGAACGTGAAGCAGTGGATTATTTTCAAAGATATAGGATTCTGCCCTCCTGAAAAGTGTGTGTTAATGGACATGACATGCATAAAGTGTAAATATTGATTGTATTTATATATTTTCTTTATTCTGTTAATAAAGTAATCCAAAAAAAAAAAAAAGAAAATAAACTGTAAATATTGTAATTAATTTTTTCCACAATGATTTCTTTTTTTAAATAACAGTAATAAAAAATAAAATGTAAATATGAAATAGAATATTTCCTAGTTGTATTTTTATATTGGACTATTCCCATCATCTATTACATCTTCCGAATTGTCCAGAATTTTAAATGAAGAAGTGAGACATGCAATTAAATGTATGAAGAAAGGAAAGGCTCCAGGTATAATGATGGAATTATAATTGATATATTAAAAGAAGCAGGTGAAGAAATATAATTTTTTTTAGCAAAGTTATATACCAAATGTTTAAATGATAAAGATGTACCAGATGATTGGAAGAATGCAGTATTAATATTTAAAAAAGTGATAAAGAAGATACTAGAAATTACAGACCCATCAGCCTTTTATCAGTTTTATACAAAATACTTCTTTTTACCAAGATAATTACAACTCATCTACAGAGAATATTGGATTTCCACCAACCAAGAGAACAATCTGGATTTAAAAGTGGTTTTAGTACAGTAGATCATATCCAGGTATTGAGAGAAGTTATAGAAATGATAAATAAATAGGAGTTGCCATTATGCTTTGGATTTGTAGATTATGAAAAGGCATTTGATTCTATAAACATTTCTTCAGTGATTAAAGCATTGGATCATCAAGGTATAATAGATCCAGGATATTGTCATATTTTAAAGAATATTTATAAAAATGCAACATCAACAATTAGATTACATAATGCTACTGGAAAAGTCAACACTGAGAAGAGTGTAAGACAGGGTGACTATATCTCCAAAACTTTTTACAGTGGTGCTGCAAGAAGTATTTTGTGGATTAAAATGGGAAGTTAAAGGAGTGAACGTAATTGGAGATTATTTAAGTCATTTAAATTTTGCAGATGATGTAGTTGTTTTTGCAAATAATGCTTTAGAGCTTCAGGAAATGTTGCAGGAGTTATCAGATGAAAGTAGGTGTAAAGATAAATGTTAAAAAGACTAAAGTAATGTTTAATAGATTTTCTCAAAGTATGAAAATTAAGATTGATTATGATGAGTTAAAAGAAGTTAACAGTTACAAATACCTTGGTCAGATTATTAATACAGATGGAAGCATAATGGATGAAATTAATGTCAGATTTAAACTTAGTTGGAGTGCTTTTGGTAGAAATAACTTCATACTAAAAAGAAATATGCCTATATGTTTGAAAAGGAAAGTTTTTAATAAATGTGTTTTACCATTTCTTACTTATGGATCTAAGACTTGGACACTTAATAGAAGAGCAATACAGAGACTTCAGACCACTCAAAGAAGTATGGAGAGATGCATGTTGGGAGTAACAAGAAGAGATCGAAAATGCAATATATGGGTAAGAGAACAAACAGGTGTTACTGATCTCATTGAAAAAATTAAAAGACTGAAGTGGAGTTGGGCTGGACATATTGCTAGAAGAGATGATAATAGATGAACAATTGAAATCTTAAACTGGAGTCCAAGAGATTGTAAAAGACCCAGAAAGAGACTACACGTGAGATGGATGGATGAAATAAGAAAGTGTGCAGGGGTGATATGAAGAAGAGAAGCTAAAGATTGGAGATGGATTGAACTTGGAGAGACCTTAATCCTGCAGTGGATTGATGATGATGATGAATATATGCACTGAATGCCTTTAAAAAAAATTTAACTTTACTGAAATATTCCAAATACATTTAACTGTTAATAATAGCACATCAAACAGATTAGTATATAGACAACACTTTGAGAGGTATTAGTCTCCCCTCTTCTTCAGGTTTTGCTGGCCTGACCAGTGACAGTACTAGCATAGGATTCGAACCTTGGTCCTTAAAATCTTGAGTTTTGAATTTAAGATATAGATGATGGAAATAGTCCAATATAAAAATACAATTAGAACACCATCATCACAAACCTTCAGGAAAGAACATTTCCTAACATGCATTTATAGTAAATGCCCACCATACCTGAAACAGCAGACTTATCAAAACTATGGGCTGTCATCTTGGTTTACTGGAAAACTCAAACAAGTTCCAAAAACAGTTTAGTAGCAAAAATTATATCATTATGATAAAATATCATAATTTTAAACTTCTTACACACATCAACAGCATACTGGAGTCCACGTTGCACCTTAGTATCTAAGTCAGCCTTTATATCTAAAAAGTGACCACGTTATTTAAATTGATTCACATTCTCAACCTAATAATCATTCCAACTAAAGTTATGGAAATTTTTTTCTTCCATAAGTGGCTAATAAAGCACTTAAGCTTTTTGAATATTCAGCACCAACTCAATCTTTATGGATTGCCTTCAAAACATTAAAAACATCCTGTAGATTAATTTTAAAATTGGCAGTAATATCCAATCATTAAAGACTGTAAATCTGGAAACCAAGAAAACAAATATTTTGCTTTTGTTTTTAATTAGTTCAAATTAAAATTCAAACCATTAAATCTAGATGGCATCTAGAATTCATTTATATCCTATACCAAATACGACATTAATAAAAATAGGATTTAACATTGATTTTTATTTTGAATATCTCAGATTTTTTTAATTTTTACTACCAGAAATAATAATATTCATCTCATTTTATCAAGTAAAAACTATATAATATGAATATAGTTTGGTGAGTAATCAATAAATATATATATATAAATCATACTTCTTAATTACCAAA
The DNA here is from genome assembly GCA_028023455.1 of Epiperipatus broadwayi. Classification (NCBI taxonomy): domain Eukaryota; kingdom Metazoa; phylum Onychophora; class Udeonychophora; order Euonychophora; family Peripatidae; genus Epiperipatus; species Epiperipatus broadwayi. The sequence goes on from JAQFVV010006198.1 coordinate 28,964,579, forward strand.
ATCACACTTTTCTTTATGTTTGCCGTAATATCCTCTAAATATAATTTGTCCAAACTTCAAACACTTTTCAGCAAAACTCTTTATTTGTACATACAGACACCTATGTTTTGACTGACCTGCAGTCTTCTTCAGAGCAAGACTTGCTCTGAAGAAGACTGCAGGTCAGTCGAAACGTAGGTGTCTGTGTATGTACAAATAAAGTTTTGCTAAAAAGTGTTTGAAGTTTGGACAACATACTTCTTAATCATGAATTTTTTTTTTGCATTATTCTGGCAATAAAATCATATCTATAGTATTTCTTGATTCTCTAAAGCCACACTGAGATTTTGTTAACTATTCATCTATTCAAAAAATTCCCGAAAATAGTTTTACTAAAATAAATAATGCCATTCCTCAATAACTTCTGCAATATTTTCTATTCCATTAACTTTATAAATTAAAATATTAAAGATGCCTTTAAGGACAAAGTGACAACAACTCTTTAGATATCTTTCCAGGACCAGCAGTTTCCTATTTTTAAAATATGAAGAGCTATTTTAATTTTGTTAAACTGAAAACCCTTTTCCGAAATTAAATGATAAGATAGGATGGATTTATGATTAAAAACTGGCATTTAGATTTTGGAATCATTTTTTAAAATCCAAATACTCTATCAATTTATTTAAAATAGCATTACATTCATATCGGCCTTTCAAGCCAAATTGTGCAAACGCTTTTGCGAGTGTTAAATAATAAATGAACAGATGCTATAAAAATAAATGCTGATTTAAAATAGCATTGTAAAAAAGAGCACAATTCTTAGATTCAATAAGATTACAGTATTACCAAAATCACACTTTTTTTTATTATTTTGCTATAATATCCTATAAATACAATTTATCCAACCCATATACATATACCTACATTTCGACTGACCTGCAGTTAACTGAACTAGCTCTGAAAAAGACTGCAGAACAGTTGAAACATAGGTGTCTATGAACTGGCTCTGAAGAAGACTGCAGGACAGTCAAAACATAGAAGTATGTATATATGTACAAATAAAGAGTTTTACTAAAAAGTGTTCGAAGTGGTTTGGATAAATTGTATTTATAAGATTATAATATCATTTTTTTGATTCATATATTATTTTCAATTTATTTATATCCATTTAATCTAAAATAATAGCCTTTTTTTTTTTTTTTCAATTTTAATTCACTAAATTTTTATATTGCTTATGTAGTTTCCCATTTCAATTTCTTCTGTCAAATAATGAATGTCACATCTTTTAATTCAATTACTATTAGCTTGAATAAAAATTTAAAATTTTGATACAGAAAAACAAAAGTAAATTATAGGTCCAATCCTTGTAGTAATTCATAATAATTCCTTCAGTAATGTTTTTGTTTTATAGTCAACACATTAATCCAGATTGACAAATCTTTGATTATTTTGGAGTCACTTAAGAATTGCTAAATAATCTTTATTAATATTAGATAGCTAAAATTATAATGGTTAGTGCATTTCATAGCTATGCCCAAATAATATAGTTTAAATTCAGACTAGATAAACCAGGCTTTAGGATTTTTGTTTTCAAATTGCTTAAATATCTAACTATTCTTAAATAGAAGATAAAACAGATTAAAAACAAAAACCTCCCACTATCTAAAACTTGACAATCCTAGTCAGTAACGAATTTTTTTTTCATAGTTCTGTGGAAGTTATTGGAATAGTTTTCACTCTACTTTGTGATCTTTAAAGCTTATTCACACTTATTTCTGGAAAAATAGCCGACTGAAATTTGATTCAGTTATTCAGAAATACTTTTCTTATTATGAAAAAAAATTGTAATGATTGTGAAAAACAGAATTATCTTGCCAATAAACAATTAGATTGAAAGCAATTGACCATTAATAACATAGCCTTTGATCTTAATGTTAACAAAAAATAATAAACCTATCTATAAACAGAGAACTATGACATGATGATTACATGTTTTATCACTGATCACAACAGACTCTGCCAAAATCAATTTGACATATATACAGCGTGTGTGTTTATACAGCAATAAGAAAAAAAAGGATCTTAACAACTTTAATTATTATTTGTTTAAGATGGTTTCCTTCATTATTTTTTTGAGAGCTGAAAATATTGTGATTTTTTTTTTAAAGCACAGTATATTTTTAATATAGTTAGGCTTAAGTCAAACGTAATAAAGCAACTGTGTTATTCCTTCCAATGCTTTTAACAAAGAAAGATTGATATGGTAATTGCTGTTATTAGTTGAAGAATCTGAAGCAGTTATTTTATGTAAGCATGCAAAACATTCTGTATATTGAATAAAATAAATATAATTAACTGATAATATGAATATAGATTTCAAACTCTTAAGAAAGTTTAATGTTTTTGTGATGGAATGGCTAACTTTCTGTAAGCCCAATATCCCATAAATGCCATCTATTTTTTTTCTCATGTGTCATAGCATCAGCCGGGAAGCAAACCCACTAACCCAGGACAACTGCTTGTAAAGGAGCTGTTGCTGACCTCTCGACCACCAATGCTTGACTAAATGTCATCTATTGTGCTGATTTTCTTTTATATTTAGTTTTAAAATTTTATAAGAGTTGCATATACAATTTTGTAATTTTATTTCAATTTGAAAACAAGTAGGACACCATGGAACATATTTTCAATCAATGTATTGCGTTACATCAGTGTAGACACCTAATTTACTCTTTGTTCAGGGAAAATGCCTGCTCATTACAACTTTAATGCATGCAATTAACACAGGCATATTTGCAGTAGTCAGGTGTGCTACCTTTTTAGCATATTCTATGTGGCCTATGAGGTCCTCACTTCTTTTTTATACTAATAGCACTGACCCTAGGCAAACTCTTATAAATAAATTGAAGACCACGAGGAAAAAAAAAACATAAGGTTGGCATCTGAAATGACCTACAAGATGACGTGGGAATTAATAGACTTTGATAGATCTTCTGATTCCTAAGAAACTTTAACCTAACTGAAAATTATCATTTATCATTGATATCTATACTTGTTTGTTTTAATTCTTTATACATGTACATATTCACTCATAAATTGTACATCTCTTGATAAAACCTTGTATAAATAAACCCGTTTTGATAAAAAAAAGTTATACCAATTATTATACAATAGCATTCTGAAGTTTCTAAATAGTATACACAATCTCTATTAAATTGTTTCCATCATAATATAAAAATTATCGGTACAATATTAATTACAAGCTAATGTTATAAATATAAATTATTGACACAATCACAAGATAATAAAATACTATAGTAAAAAAAAAATACTTAAATATCATTAGTATTAATATATTTCATCATATTTCATTCTCACATCATAATATTGATAAATATATCGTAAACTTTAATGAACCTTTACATTATTAAAATGCAAAATCTCTTATATTTGTAGATTCAATTAATTTGATTTGTTTTGAATTTTTTAGAATTAACCTGATTTCTAGACAAATCATTAACATATATATTTAATTACAAAAAGATATATACTTAAAAAATATATTTTCTAGAACAAAGTAAATAAATATGAAAAACAAACATATAAGCACTTAAACAATGAACATTTAGATAATGACAATTAACCAATCTTTTGATTGACCAGCTAATTAATTTCTTAAGAATGCCATTATTATATATCTTTCTAAAAATGGAAAAGAATAATACAAAAGACTGAACTAATTATTATAAAAAAATATTGTTATACCACTAGAACAAAAACACATTAAAAAATCATTACCATAGATGAGAGTTAAGCAGAAACTCAATACAGTTTCAGAAAATTAAAAAAAACATTATAAATATGATTTTTTTTTGTTGCTGGAAAAAAGGCAAGCAAAGGCATGGTTTATATACTGCTTTTATCAACATGTTAAAAATAATGGTACTTGTAACTTACACCCCATGTGGCCACAAGAGGTGCTGTTTTTCATGTTAACCACAGAAATATTCAGAGTAGGGGGCCAAAAGCAGTTATGCAAGTTCCAACCGCTAGGTGGTGCTGTTCACCATGCATATGCACAGGAACCTTATGACAAGAAAATTGATTGTTTATAGAAATTTTTCCATATTGTACAATGGTAATATGAAAGCATTATAATTGGTAGTGGAAATCTCATGCATTTGAAATAAAATCTAGTGTTAAACAAGCATATGTAATAACTCCATTTTTATGACAGTTTATAGATTGCCTTGTGAAACAGGCAGCCAAGTAAAAAAATATCTGCAGTTTAAAAAAAAATCAAGTTTATTAAAATATACAGCTATTGACTTAGTATCAGACCTATATAATTATATAAGCAAATAGACTTGATTTCAAAACATCCCTATTTTTTCTTACAGGATCTTAGTTTGATGATAGCAAGTCCACATATATAAAAATAAAAATAAATTAGAAACTCGTCTGGAATTAAATTACACAAACACGGATTACTCAATTGTATTTTTTAATGTTGAACTGTTTCCATCATCTAATTAATATATGTATTGAATGTCTTTAGAAAAATTTATCTTTATTTAAATATTTCCAAATACATTCAACTGTCAGTAATAGCACCTCAAACAGGTTAGTAAATGCACAATGTTTCAAGAGGTATTAGTCTCCCCTCTTCTTCAGGTGTTGCTGGCTTGACCAGATGTTCAATTGGGAAAATACAAAAATATTTGGATAGAGAAGAAAAGGTAAAAAGAAGAAAATTTAAAGAAGCTGCTCACATGACAATGGCAAAAAATCCCATAAACCAACCCAGTGTGACTATACATAATGTATGGAAAACAGTAATCAACTTTGCTCTTAGGAAAAAGTGGAGAAATCAGGAGGAACCTCATAGATTAGTATATGAAATTACTATAGACTGTTGCCTTTGGCAGGATGGTTCAGTTGGTTATAGTGTTACCTTAAAATTCAAAACTCAAGAATCTAAGGACCCAGGTTCAAATCCCATGCTAGTACTGTCACTGGTCAGACCAGCAACATCTGAAGAAGCAAGACTAATACCTCTCAAAACATTGTGCATATACTAACATGTTTGATGTGCTCTTACTAGCAGTTGAATGTATTTGAAAATATTTAAATAAAGTTAAATTTTTCTAAAGACCTTCAATACATATATTAATTACATGATGGAAATAGTCCAACATAAAAATACAGCTAGAACACCATCATCACAAACCTTAAGGAAAACACTGATTACTCAAGCTCATAGTAGTTGCATTAAATAGAAAAAGGGGAGAAATATTCTTAAGGTGCAACATGATTTCAAGAGTAGTTTTTTAAATTTCAACTGAGTAAAACAAAAAAGCTCATTTTCTTGACTGTCAGTGCTGTAATAAATAATGATTGCTTATTCTTGACAAATTAAAAAAAAAAAAATCAATAGATTTTAAATGACATCTTTGAAAAAAAATAATTTACTAAAGTTAATCAACGAAGTGGCATTTTATCAATCACAGGTGGGGAAAAAAAATCTTCACCCATTTTTGTTTGGATAATCATCATTCCAGAAGATGGATATTTAAATATTATAATAACCTTTTAAATAGAAAGATGGAACTTGGAAGCACAACGGCTAGTGTCTTGCTGTCATATTTAACAAATTAAAAGATAGATACTTCATTATTGTAGTAAAACTACTTCTAAATTTGTTTATGAAGGTCGGACATAATCTGCTATCAATATAATGCAAAGCACTGAAATTTTTTTTATTCAAGAATGCACCAAAAATAAAACGATGATGAATAAATTATAAGATCAGAGAGTATGTTCTTTAGTTTTCTAGATATAATGATATTAAATGTATAATTGTCAGGGTATATTGTCAATGGACTAAATATGTAACATGGTTGAAGAACAATACATTTTCTAATAGTCTTAGAGAATTTGAGTATAATTTTTGTGAAGAGGCAAACTTTGTTTATATTATAAAGATTGTTACAAAAATTCTGTAAAGATATATAATATGGTCAGTACTGTTTAATAATAATAATTTAGTTAATTCTGAAAATTATATTGACAATTTCAATTTATGATTAATAAAGATGTTGTGATTGTATTAAATAATTTCTTAAACAGAATTCCTTTCAGAGTGCATTCAGGATTAAATGTAATGCAATTCTTTAATACAAGCCATGAAACTAATAATGTCAAAAACGTATAATCTCTATATGCAAGCCAGATATTTATTTTTGCCTTTCATTGGCAAGAATTTTTACTCCATTTAGAATAAATATTATGTATAAAAAAATCTAAGAATTGATCACAATTGTGCACTCAATTATAAAATGTTTTATTTAGTTCCTCAAATTCTGAATGTTACTTTGGCTCAAAAATGTTGCATACAGATATTTATTTATTACATTATAATTTGAACTTATATAAAGAATTAAATGAGACTGATATGAAAAAATAAATTCAATCAAAGAGTTTAAGAACTAAAGCTTTAAAAATATTAAAAGATAGCAAAGTAAATAATTGCCCCCCCCCCCACCAATCCTAAAACAATCAAATGATCTCATAAAACGGAGGTTACATAATTTATTTTATTACTTTAATTATATTTAACTGTGTTCTTTTGCTCCCCTAGTCTTTCGAAATAAATAATTTTGCCAGATTTATAACTTGTGATAATAACACACCACTTCACATTTACTCCCTCATTACAAATAATCCATATGTTTAAAACAACTATATAATGATGAAAACATATTAAATATGAAATTATAACTAGTAGTTGTATACGATATATATTTACAATACATCTGTATATGCAATTCTATAAATAAGTACTGAATAGATATGTAATGATACAGAAGGAAATGAACCTTTCCAACATGCACTGTTCATTAACATATAAATCTCCATGCATCTCACCCATCAGCAAAACTTTTACAAACACAAATGAATCATTTATATTTAGAACATATTCATATATAAGCCAACCCTTCCTGACCATGTTCATCTCAGGACTTGAATCTATTGTGTGCCTGATATTATAATTGGCAGTTGAATGATAATATGTACAGTCAGCAAAGCATGGCTTATACATGAATTCACTCTAAAGTGATTCACTTGTGTTTTTAAAACTCTTGCTGATGGGTGAGTGCAGGGAAATCTATACATTAATGAACAATGCATGTTAGAAAAGTTAATTTCCTTCTGTACCAATACATATGTATATTAAATTTATTTTTATATCAAGATAGATGTTTATACAACAGATATTTACAAAAGTACAATGATGCAATAAAAAAGCACAGACAGATGTCAAGTCAGGATGATGACAGAGTAATTTATTTAAAAAAAATGGGAAATAAATATTGTTTAATACACATATTTGAGTCACCAATGTAAATAATTTCATAAAATACTGATAATTTTATGAAGATATTTTGGAAAATAAATGAAAAATGAAGGAAATGATAAAAAATATAAGTTTTGATAAATAAGCAGAAAAAAATTGCTTTTATACAATATGTTTCACATCAATCTGAGGTATTAATTTATTTTAGTACATTTGTTTATTTTAATATATAGATATTTAAATTTATTAATATGCACATATTGTTATTTGTTCTTGTTATAAATATTTCAAACGAGATCTTTATATGCTACTGACTTCACACCAGTTATTATTATTTTATTTTATTAAGATAATTTTGAAATTATATGCATAATACAAAAATTGTGATGGAAAAAAAAAA